>JAGYVD010000009.1:2790000-3369523 GCA_021209875.1 Rosellinia necatrix
ATTAAAACTTAGACCGAAATACACCGAAGGCCGGGAGACCGACTTAGCAGCTGAGCCGGCGTCGAGAGAAGCTGACGCGTTCGTATTATGGTCGGATAATTAAATAGGTCATGCGATCATAATTATGTATCACAGATGAACCACCTATTCCGTAGATGAGGATAGGAGCGTCCGTCAGGCAGCGGGTCGAGGCGCTGTTAGCTCCTTGCACGGACTCGGTTGGGCCTTGCTGGACACGCCGCTTATTGGACGCGTGGTTGGATTCGTTCGTTCGTTCGTTTATCCGTTCGCCCACACAGGGGAAGGGGCGACAGCATTACGGCATCTATTTCGGACGCGCGGGTGGCGGGGAAAGGAACGAAACACCCTTCAAACAAGGTCAAAGGTTTTTGGTACGGCAAAGTTCGACGAGCAAGACCGAAAGGTGGGATGGGTATCCAAGCTGAGTTGATGAGGCTGTCCGGTACGACCTGAAACAGAAACAGGGCGGTCCTGCTGAATCAGCCCCAAGCGTCAGCTCCAGAGCTAAGCCTCATTTCATCTGAGGTCGGTCGCTGTCGAAAAGGTAAGGCGCGTGCGCGGCAAAAGTGGTGTGCACCCATACATCACACACACCCATAGAATTAGGTAGGATAGGATAGGTAGGACGCAATCTTATCCTGTCTTGCTGTAGGACGTATCCATTCCTTCTAGAAGCTCTGACATGGCCACGCCACTTAGATCATTTCCCCTCAGAATGCGAGAAGGAGAAGGCGCGCGGCGCGCAGAAGCGAAAGGAGCTTTGACAGATTCAATCTAATGCATCTTCAATCCATCCATCATCCATTCCCCGAGAATGCCAAATGTCAGCGCTGCATACGGCCCACCACTACCCAAGGATTATCCAATACGGCATGCAAGTACTTTGATACCAAAGCATAAGACACCTTTATACTCATTCGCATATGTAAAAGTATGTATATATAGTTATATATGACTACCTAATACACCATCTACCGGGCCTTGGTGCCCAGCCCCGGAGATAGCGCATACAAGTGGTCAGAGCTGTCAACGGCTTAAAAATATCTTGCAATATTACCATAATCAAAAACGATAACTAATCAAATCGGAAATAGCCATAACGGCCCCGGTTATTTGCGACAGCCGTAATAGTCATTTGGCGCTTAGGTACCTCTACCTACTCTCTAACAGCTTAGACAGTGAGTGTGAGTGAGTGGCCTAGCCAACAGCACACCATGTAAGGTAGGCTACCTATCTGCCTACGCAAGTAGCACCAAACATGACCACCCAAGGTTACATATATGTCGGGATAATTACTTACTTAATGCGCCTCATGATCGCTCTGCGGCACATGATATACGTATGTAATATTTCGTGTAATCGATCTCGTGTAACGATGTCGGCTGTATCAAATTGCTACCTCACCTAGTCCTTTGCCTATCAGTACCTAGGTAGTGCTTCACGCTGCATACCTACTTGTACATACACTACCTACCTAATACTAGGTAGTCCAGTAAACTACCCAAGGCTACTACAGCTGGTAGACATTGACTCACCCGGAGTATTGGAAGTAGTAAGCAGCAAAACAGGCCTCCGAGGTCCATACATGAAATGGCGTGGGTTAGGAGAATAGGTTCGCACTAACACTATTCTCTCCCTCTCTCTCTCTCTCTCTATCTCCGCAGCACGCCGGGTATTTTTCATACACTAGCAAGGAAAAGTACCTAGCCTAGCCTACACGTAGATAGCATATACATACGCCTACGTGAATCTCGATGCCTGGTTACATGGCATGTAAGCACCTTGCAGTAGTGTAGGGCGGGTTCCCGTTAGTTTGCTGCCCTCCTAATCGGGCTTCTGATGGGCTGACGGATCGAAATTCCTCGGGAGAGAGGAAGAGAGAGAGAGAGGTCCTAGGTTAAGATAGTCCACTAAGGAAATTGTCAGGAGCCAATTCCTCCCGTCGACCTCTCATTTCAACTTTTTTTTTTTTTTTTCGCATGTGCCCCAAACACGTAAAGCTTATTCTAGGTATGCACACGACCTGGGTTAGCTGATTGTGTAGTGCACTAACTACCTAGACATTCCGTCTCTCGTGATGCCATGCGCCGTATCGTTCAAAAATCAATCAATCAATCAATCAATCACCTGGCAACCAGCTCGCGATCCTGCGAAAGACATGGGGCCCACAGGCTTGGCAGCTAGCTCGACGAGGCGCCTGATAGTACGATATGGGCTGAAAAATCCGTTGGATGTGGCCACCACGTGGTGTTCGTAGTCGCGGTATACAATAATACGTATGACCTCAGCTATGTATGTATATATGTATGTATGTATGTATTATGTATGTATGTATGGACATGTGTGCGCGTGTATGTATGTATGTATGTATGTGTTGGTCTCAAGTCAGGTAGTTTAGACGATAATCTACCTATCTGGGCAATACCTGCGAGGAAATAGTCATTGGTGATCCGTCGTCCCTTCTTTCCGCTTTATTTTTCTTTTCCTACCCGACCGCACGGCGCACCCCCCCTCCTCTACTGCTACACGGAGGCGGTCATCATTCTCTCTACTGCTCACACCGCATGCACTGTAACCTCGCCGCCTGACGACCGCATCGCTCCCGTCATGTGAGGAAGTAATGAATTTCGCGAATCCTTCCTTCCGAGGTGGCAATAAAACATATTGATGACATGTGTTAAAATTGTGCCATTGACTGCTGTTGTTCGAAGCCCCCTCCTTCAATATTCATTTCGTCGCTTGGCTGATCTTTGCCGGACGCCCGCGCGTGCGCGTGCGTATTCTTTTTTTTTTTTTTTTTTCGTTCTTGATGCTATATTTATCTGCTTTTCCTGTTCGGACATGCCCGATCGTGATATAAGGGAGGGGGAATGGGAAGAGGGGGGGATGGAATAGCAGGTAGCTAGCCGGTGGCAAAGGCGGCGCTTTTCAGGCGCAAACAAGGTACAGCATCAATTGAACATCAGACGGGAAAAAAAAAAAAAAAAAAGAAAAGAAAGAAAAACGAAGGAGAGAGAAGGAAAACGAAAGAAAAGAGACGAGATGAAACCAACAGGCAAACAAAAGACCATTTCCCGTTACATACGCGTCCCTGCGTCGTCGCGAGGTAGTAGGACTTTGGGTGTTGGTTTTGGGTTTGCTGTTGTTAGTCCCGTCTGCATGGTCTTACACTATGTACTTGCAGCCACAATCGCACCATTAAAATGTAACTAGCACTGTCAGACACCTAGATTAGACGTTAATACTACTACTACTACTACTACTACTACTACACTATGTACTTACTTGTCCTCTTGGTCGGAATCTACCGTTCCCATTCTGGTCTTCGTTCGCGAACGCCACGAACCACTAAAGGCAAAGTTTGGAAGCGGAAGGGGGGGATTACACTAGGTAGCGAAAAAAGGGCCCTATTATTATGCAGGTTGGGGAAACCAGGTTAGGTAGGTAGGTGCCTTTGTGTGTGTATGTGTGTGTGTGTGTGTGATGTCGAGTTTACCTAACCTAAGGATGTAACGGCCGTTCGGTAACCCGTTCTATTCACCTTTTTTTTATTTTATTTTTTTATAAGTTGAGTCGAGTTTAGAGAACAAAGTCCCTTACCTATAGAAGGCCCAAAATAGACAGCATGCAAGCCGATCCCACCGGGTAAGGGCATCGTCCATACGGCACTGCACTGCAGGTCGGTTTGCCTGTGCCTGTCTATCTCTCCCCCCCTCCGTCCATCTGTAGGTCAAAACATACACACGTACACACACACACACACACGCGCGCACGCGCGCGCGGGCGTGCGATTAGCGAAACGGCGCGCCAATGTACCAAACCGTTGGGACTGGGAATATGTAATGTAAATGGGCTTTCACGGGGCCCAAGATTAAAGGGAAGAGGCGCAGGTTTCGGTTACGTTCGCGGCCATTCTCTAAGCGCTTCCCGAGCCGGGCCGACCGAACAGAACAAGGAAAAAAAAAAAAACCAATTCGCCGATTCTAAGGAAAACGAGACGTTTAACCCAAATGCCTGCCTCCTCCTCCTTCTCCTCCTTCCCCCCGTCTTCCTTCTTTACGAGCCAAGGTGAGGAGGGACGTGTGCGCGCGAGCGCGGCGAGGTATACGTATCAATGCGACGTCGGTATATGTTATGGGATCGACGACGGCACGGACGCTCTTGTGTTACGTATGCGGCTCTTCGGGATAATTTTGTTGGGATGAGGCTCAGTTTCTCTCGGTGAAGCGTTTGCGTTCCCTTTTTGGTCATCCTTCCCCCCTACAGCCCCCCTCTCTCCCTCCCTCCCTCCCTCCCGGCCCCATTAGGTCCTTCTTCGTTCGAATTGGGCGGACGAGGCGGAAGCGCCGGGGATATCCTCGAGCAGCCAACCTCCCCCTCCCCCTCCCTCTTCCTTGCGAACTCCTCTTTTTCGATCGCTTCGAGGGCGATGGGTGAGGATCGTCATCGCACAACGTTGCACCATCCCTGTCGCCATGAATGACTAGCGGGCAACACTGCACAGAATGAATACGAACGGACGGACGGGCCAGCTTGGTCGTCAGGTACGAACGGAATACACTACTTGTACATACCATACAACAACACGGTAATTGACCGGGCCGAACTGCCCAGACCGACTATCGTGAGATGCAAGGAGTAGGCCAGGATAAGGGTATTAAAAAAACATAGTCAGATGGGAGGGGGAGACTATGACTTAGCTCTTCCAGTATTATGACGGGTGTTCTGTCGAGGAGTGTCCGTATCCGGAGAGGCCGAGGTGGAGCAGAGCAGTGTCCATGCGTATCACGAGAGACTTCTCATCCCGTTTCATCAGGACGTGAGAGACAGAGAAGTCGGGATGAGACGATGCGATGAGATGAGTGATCATGGTGATTCAAAGAGATATGGGCTGAGTGGGATGGTTGGTAGGAGTGTGGATTCAATTGAAGACATATCGTCGTCTTCATAATCTGAGTTGGGTATCTCATACTATATAATGAATAGTTATAGAAACTGTGCTCGAGTTTTATGTATCATACAACGCTTCCCCAAGTTTCCCCATTCCGCAATGCATGATCCGCAGATAGAATACACTGCGGTTTTGATGCCTACCGTGTTTAGCAGCAATTTTTCGTAGTTCCCACCCAATGCATCCGTTATTATTACATCTCCCGAAAGTGCTTGCTGGGCGTGTAAAGGGGGAACCCCCCTATCAGGACTGTATAATGGCTGTATCATAGTATATTAGTCAACACGAATGACAACTCTCCATCCGAGAGCACCAGCTTCACGAATTGCACACGCCAGACAGGCCCTCCTGCGGCGGCTTATAATGGCATTCCAGCCCTTCTCCGCGCAAAAGGCGCGCACGAGAATCTCCAGGTCGGAGCCGAACTGCCGCCTTCGTGTTTCGAGCGGCATCCTGGTCTCTGGCGCGGCCGAAGGTGGCGGGTCGACCCGTTCGAACCTACTCATGTTCGAATGGGCTGTGCTTGGGCGACGCTCAGGTCTCGGGATAGAGAGTTGGATCGGCGGTGAATTCGTCGGCTCGAGAGCAAACGAGGATGAAAGAGACGACATGCGAGAAAGGGATGGCATGTCTGGTGAGCGGGGCGGAGCGAACCCGGTTATGCAATCAATGACCAGAACGCGTTGAGGCCTATTCGCGACGGATGTTCTTGACGAAACGCTACTTGATCTTCCGTGGGACGGGGCGGCCTTTATGAGATCTTCGAGGGTAGTCGACGTAGGTCGATTAAGGAGGTCTGTAAGGTGGATGGCGGTATACGTATAGAAACGATGCAGTGGATGACCTGCGGAGGTTGAATAAGACGAGCTATGCGGAAAACAAGAGAATTTTACACACTCACCTGTGATGTGAGCCGGGCTTGAGGGCTTCCCGTTGAAATCATGACCCCCTACATCGATCTGTTGGATAGTTGGGCTCGACGGGGACTTCAAATACTTTACATAACTGGAGGCGACACATGGGTGAGCCGTAACAAAGTAAACATCATTTGTAAGAGACAAATCGAATTCGACATCTTGATCCGTGGTGTCGTGGGACATAGAGAACGTCATAGAGGCCGAGTAGGTTTGAGTTTGGTTGGGTTGGTCACTCTCGGAGGACGAGTCGAGCTGCTCCATGGGGGGTGTAGTATCGATGCTGCTAACTGGCTGATGGAAACTAAGAGAGCTTAGTTCGATTCGAATATTAGACGGCGGCCGGTTCGGATATGTAGCTTCATGAGGAATGATAAAATCGGCTGGAAGTATGTCTAATGGATCGGCATCGCCTAACACATTTGATTCACGCTCGACAGAAGCCTTCCCCCATATGCGGGCTTTCTTCCCAACCTTGGCCACATCATCTAAAGATCTTAGCTGGTAGCCGCATCTTGAAGGGGCTCGGATTAAACCTACCACGAATATCTTGGACTGCGATATTGACCCAGCCGTTGTCGAATCTTTGTGGGATCACATCACTCGATATCCAGCCCATGCATTCGGCGGACCCTTTGCCTGCCGCCAACACGCGCCCAACAATACAGGCTGTGCTCCAGAAGCTTTTCCCTCTATACATAAAACCCCCACACAGATTAGCGGTTGATCCAAGGGTTTCGATAGCCTGATTATCATTTTCCAGCAAAGCCGACATAAGGAAGTGCGAGAGACCTTCCCCCGGTAGTATAAGACCGGATATGTAGGACTTGGATAACCAGCCTGATCTATGTAGAGCAGCGTCGACCTTACGCCTTCTAGTCGCCTGCTTCCCTTTACTGGATAATGCCTGGTCGCCTCCAAAGTACGATGAACGCCGAGTATCACTCGTTGATACGGAAGTGTTGATTGGCGTCGCCTCACTTAAGGTGGTTGCGTTCCGAGACACGTTACTTGCGGACACGTCTAGGTCTGGCCAGCGTAGTTTTCGAGCGAAATGTAACAAGCCTGCTACCTGCCTCTCGGAATACCTCCCTTGAATCGTATATACATGCTCAGCAGCAGCATTGTGACGATGTTGGGTATGGTCGGTGAAATGAGCTCCGTACATGTGGTCATGTTTGATGTTCATCCTACTGGTCAGGTTTGTTAGCCAACTCCTCGGCGTCGATGGCTCCGAAGGAATTGCATTTGCTTTAGAAACAGTGATGTTGCCTAACCACGACCGGGCAAGAATAAGTGACCATCGTACCGAGAGGTTGGCCTCTTTCTCAAACTTGTGAATGTTAGATTGTTTTAACATGTGGGTAGCAACATCTTCGCCTTCCGTGATGGCATCTAATCGAGTCAGAAGTTCACAGGCCAGGAGAATCTGAAGCAATAGCCAGTACCGCTCCTCACTCCGGTCTTGCGCATCGCTCACATCGCTTATCGAAGACCCATCGGACACTTCATCATCGAGGGGAAAACCCCACAGGATTTGGCCAAGGCGCATCCGCCACTCCACACGGGAAAAGTCAACCCAGGCGTTGGAGGCCGCAAGGACCTTGACTAGAGCGTGTATTTGCACTGCTAGACTGTGAGGGTCTTTGGGGTCTATCACTCTGGTCGGCGGGTACAAAACGTGCCGGAACAGGTCGTTATACAGCTCCTGATGCTTATTGCGCCACAAGACCTGACCCGAGTGGTATCTCTCTTCCACCTTCAGCAGCTGTTCCATGATGCTCGCGTCGTCTAAGTGACGTAACGCGTCCCTCGACGTGATCAGCCTCTGCCGCTGCTCGACGATGACAGGCGCCTTGGACCCGAGGCTATGAAAGCCGTACTGCTCCTCCTGCAGCGCGTCAGCAACAGAGAGCTCCAACGCGGCCTGGTAACCTATGGTACCCTTCTCCAGGCCCTGCATGCTCAACATGCCGGGGCGCTCCCGACATCGTGAGTTGAAGTGGGGCCGTGTCCTGGTCGTGGGTGAGGGGACAGAGAGTGGATCGCGGCGGATGAGGCGCGGGATGGCGGTCACGCAACCCCAGGCGTCATCCTCGATCTGGGTGTGGTCGGTGAGGTCTCGGATGGTTAGCTCTTCATTCAAGGGGAAAGCTACGGAGGGGTGGGGGGCCCCTGAGCCGTGGCCGTGGGACCGGGCGAAGAACTGCGGAGCCCCGGAGAACAGCTTGTCAATCTCGGCGTCGTTCAGATTGGCCATGATGCGATTCAGCTTGAGGACGGGGCGCCGCGGCCTGCCATCCGCTTTATCAACCGAGCCCGGAGGAGGCGGGGACGGCAATGGCTTGTGCCGGTTAGAATGGAGCGTCGATCGCGTGGACTGCGGAGACAGCGGCGACTGCGGCGACTGCGGCGACTGTGGCGACTGTGGCGACTGCGGTGCCTCGGATGACGGGGACACGGACGAGACCTGCTGCTGGGCCGGTGGTATTAGTGATCTTAACGCCTATTTGCATCCCTTGTCTCTTTTCGCAACATGGGATCCGGCGATTTCACGGCTGGCGATGGAGAAACAACGATAAGGGATGAAGATTACGGCTAGCTGGCGGAAATGAAATTGCG
The DNA here is from genome assembly GCA_021209875.1 of Rosellinia necatrix. NCBI lineage: Eukaryota > Fungi > Ascomycota > Sordariomycetes > Xylariales > Xylariaceae > Rosellinia > Rosellinia necatrix. The sequence goes on from JAGYVD010000009.1 coordinate 2,798,509, forward strand.
CATGTAGGAACGACGATGAGCTGAGCGAGTCACAAGTACAGTAATGACAGACAATGCCTAGATGAAGATGCGCCCCTTGGCAGCTGTCCGATGCGCTGGATCTGCGAGAGCCCAGTCGGCAGCCAGGTGACTAATTGGTCACGCACCCCCAACGCTTGAGCGCGATGGGACCATGTTGGAGGGTTGGGGTTGGGATTTGGGGGGTTGCAGGTTACTTGCGAATTGCGGATTGCGGATTGCGGAGAGGGAAGTGTGATGCGGGGGGGGGGGAGAGTAACACTAGATACAGACTAGTTCGTGTAAGTTGGGGCACTAGGTTTCACTCACAAAGCTGCTGCTGGCTGCATCGTGACCACTTTTACCGATAGTGCGATTGTTGTTGTTATTGCCGTTGCTGTTGCCGTTGCTGTTGCTGTTGCTGTTGCTGTTGTCGCCACTGCCGCCGTCGCTGCCGCCGCCGTTGTTGTTGCCGCAGTTATCGTCGCGGTGACTTCCTAGCTTGGCCTTCGAGGTGTTAATTAGGCTTCGAAGAAACGCTATTTTTGTCGAACCTTGCCGAGGCCTTCCCTGCGCTTCGTTGGACTCCAGTTGCACAATCCCACCGCTGCTTCCGCTGCCAGTGCTCCGGTCATCTTCTCCCGCCCCCGTCGTCTCCCTGTTGTCGCCGACAAGGCCGCGCGCAGCGCGTCTAAGTGGGTTTAGGGATGGCATTGTGCGAACTGAGCGGCGTCTCGTGGTGGCCTTTTGATGGTAGCTTCAAGCACGGTGCTGCATAAAGGCCGCGTTCACTGGCAATACGTTGAGGAGTCAAACCATTGGTATGCGATTCCGGCAAGGCCCTGGAATGGTGAGGAAAGCGATCAGACCCGGGCATTGACGACGGCGGGGGACGGGGACGGGGACGGGGACCGTGACACTTGACGCTCGAGCGAGCCTCAAAGGCATACCTAGCGTACGTGACACCAACGAAGGAAGAGAGACCTGGGACGAATTAATTAATTAATCATATCATCGTCGTGCACACAATAAAATCCCCCAGATGACGGGTGCGTCGGTTTGTAGTCTCGATCCCGATCGTGCTATGAGGTAGCAGGCAAGGAAGCAATCCGCGGACAGGGGGACGTTAATATGGAAGCACGTGTACGTGTGCCATCTTCCATGATTTCTCGGACGAAATCATATTACCGGATTCCCCTGCCAGTGTCTCAGGATCAAACGGGCAAGCCGCCGTCGAAGGTCAAGACAAACCTGGCATGGATGGAGTCACGGAAAACTGCTCATGTCGCTCGATCTCTATCTTGGGTTCGTCCACTCGCGCTCGTGTTGGCCTGGGACTACTGCATGTCTGCGACAGCATGGCGATAAGAGACCGCCCCAAATCTGCGGTCATCATTTGGACTCGGGTGTGGATTTGCTTAGGGTCCCAACGCTTGAAATGGCCCCTTGTCGTTTATATCTTTGACTGCCAAGGACTGGAGATGTCATGGGATACCTACGCAAGGTATGTAGATAGATATATACGAAGCATATGGGCATATAAGGCAGTTTCTTTTCCTGCCGAACGTGAACTGGGCATGAATAGTCGTCGGGATGAAGATGGTCACGAAGACCGGCCAAAGGCGCAGTGAGGATATGATGGCTTCACAATCTGCGACTCCTCCGTATGAATGCCTTATACCTAGCCAGCCAATATGAAGAGGGGCCTTTCTGACCCGAGTCTGCCTCATAGGAGATGATCGCGCGGTGAATGCATCTTTTGCGTACACTAGACATGCTGCGGATCGGCCCCTGGGTTGAGGGCAGTTCCCGACGACCGATAGGTGCAGAAAAAGCATCACAACACTCAATACATCACACCACGATACTAAACGGAGGGCACGCCATACTTGTCAAGAACAAGTCGGATAGAGACTTGTGGCAACGCCAGCCCGCATGCCGTGCGCGGTAACGTGCACTCCACCGGTACTGTAACTACCTTAGGTAGGTTAGGTATGTATGTATGTATGTATGCACTTGCATATTTAGTATTGCACCAAGGTAGCCTTCCTTGCTGGAAACGGGGCCGGGGCTGGGGCCGAAATGGATTGGAGCATTTGCCTCGAGCAACTAATAACTAAACTACCTAACTAGGTAGTTACACTACACCTACTTGTCTGCACTAGTTACTACCTACGCGCATAGTGCCCGCCAGTGCCACGGTATACACGTAGTGTGCTATCTTCAGCCCTGGGGCATCTGTACCATTATCCAGTAGTGTACTTCGTACTGACCTATACAATCAACCTTAAGTACTTAACTTGGATGGGTTGTGATATGTAGGGAGGCGTGTCTACCCGTGTTCTAGAAAGAAGTGTTGGCACCTAATACACAATACACACTCACTATATCGACTTTTCCCGCCTGTTTGGCAAATACGGAATAGGACACGGAATGGGTTGCGTATTGAGGCCCCTTCCTGCTGCGAGGCCCCTGTAATCTACTGAAACCCGCGTGGATCGCCGGATGATACCCAAGGTACCCAGATTCCTGCCCTGATGCCCGGATCAATCATCTACATCTTACGCGGGGAGCCCCTTCACTCGTCTGCTTCTCGAAGAAATCCAGTGTATCATGTGCCGCGCATCACGGCCCGCCTGTCGGTGCTCGTCCTGATTTGGTAACCACTACATCAACGGCTGTGTTCCGGCTGCAGCACTGCAGAATGAATGTGCCTCGAGGTTCTCGTCCAGCTCGTGCGCATGCCCAGGTACCGACCCCCTTCCCCCCGTGATAGCTGGGAACGACTGGGAACGACTGGAATAAAACTACCGGGTGAACACTGAGCATCCTGGGCGTGATTACGCAGCAGCCTTAGTTGTCGGTTCTTGATTCGCACATGGGCGGATGTGCAAAAAGCGGTGTGGTACTCCGTATGCCTTCATCTTCGCCCTGGGCAGAGTGGCCGCTTGAATTCCACAAGTCGCGAGTTAGTTGTCGGTTCACTACTGGCTGGTGGAGAAGGCATGTTTCAAGTAGGCTGATGATAACCCCCAGCCTTTCATTCTCCTCTGCCTCTGCACCAGCCTCCTCGTACGTGATCCATACCTACTTACCTACTTACCTACTTCAGTACCCACTCACTCCGCGCTCCTCAGGCCCAACTCGAGCACTCAGGGGCAGTTTGAAGTTGATGATTACTGTTGGGTATGAGGGTACTGATATGTCGCAAACCTCGCTTACCAGCCCATGCAACGTAGAGGGCGATTGCAACTGAAGTCTTGCGGCTGGAGGCCCGATATTTCGAGTGCTACCACTATACGCACAACCCCTGTATCTGCCCTGTAATAGGTGGTCACGCTATGTATCACCACCTCGATTGCATTGACGATCGTCGCCTAGGGTGCCAGTCCAGCACTTGATCCCGGCTGCTCGTGGCAGGCCCGCATCCGGCAGCAAATGCGACGCTGCCCATCGACACACCTTGGCCAGGCGGCTAACCACGTCGGGCCACTTGTCCACGTCCTGACGAGATTGCAAGCCTACAGGTTTGCTTCGATCATATATATTACCTCACTTTACAGCCTCGTTGATAAGAGGTATCCCGGCCGCGACAGTGAGGTGATTGGAGATGTGATGAGGGACCGCTATAACGAAAATGCCAACCCCTCCTCCCTCCCCACTCGAGGGCGGAATATGCTTAATACATTCACGCATTACCGACAACGGCTTTTTGCCATGGCTCTTACGTAGTACTTTATGAATTCTAAGCTGGGTCCTCCTAGACACTGCTCGACCATTTAACTCCACCCACTTAATCAATCGTTCGCGGCTTGTTTCCTCTGGGGTCACTATGCAATGGCTTCCTTAGCTAGCACAACACCCATGAATCCAGGACCGGAAGACGCCTCGGAAAGCGAAGTGGATTGTCGACGATTCTCACAGGCGAATCGTGGTGCCATAGTCTATTGCTGGAAAGTCGTATTGTTCAGCCTTTGCTCGACGTGCATAGGGCTGGCTGATCCGGGCCTTTTGGGTCACATCGTATCCTCATTGTTATGCGAAAGGTAATAATCGTCCCGGAGGTAGTCACCAGGCGCCACATGACATTTTGGTCCGAATCTAGGTATACCGAATGCCAGTCCCTAACTGGGGTTGAAGTACACATGTGGGTTGAACTCCGTCTGAAGAGAGCGGGCCTCGAACCGCGTTCCCTCGTGGAAGTAACTACAGCCCCTGGATCCCCTATACTTATGGATACGCTCGCAACTCCGACCCTGTTGCTTCCCCCTTCTTACTGTAAAGTATTGTCGAGGCTAGGGTTGTTCTATTCACACCCCCCTGGAGAGACAGCATCCGGAATGATAGGTTCAGGAGAACCTGATGGTGGACAGCCAGGCAACCTTCGCACCCATCTATTATTATCAGATGGTAGGCTTACGTACGGGCCATCATTGCTCGGTATATGAGAGTGCCAGGGCCTCACCTCTCTAGGATCCTATGTCACGTCCAACGGTAGAACTTCCCGACCCCGCTGGCCACGCTGACGCGAGCGAGTGCCGTTGACTTAGGTGGGTGGGAATCCAACTAAAGCGTGGGTCATGAACCTCCTCCTCCTTTTCCGTTTCACCCTACTTATGCGCCAAAACGGAGGCCAGCGCGGTGCGAAGGGCCCGTTAGTCCTAGCGCTCAGGATCATGTAGGAGCTACCAACGAACGTGCAACACCTTCATGAGGTTGGCTATTTCGAAATATTGAATGCTCTGTCCTCTCGGTGGCGGGGTATCATTTCCCTTCCCCGTCAGAACGCCTTCCCATGCTAGTAGAAACACGTTTCAAAATACATCCAAAAGAAGTTGCGAGGCCAGATACAGCTTGATACCGGACTGCCCTCTGTCGGCGGGCCTGTCTGATAGTGTCACTTAACCCCTACGGAGAAAGAGTATCTGCAGACGAGATTTAGGCTGGTGGTGTATCGTGTATGACAACAAGCAGGTATTTCGGTTCGGGAACGATAACAAACTCCTGCCTTTTGGTGCGTAGCCTTAAGAGCTTTAATTCATCCTGTAAAGAGGAGATACGCTATCAGCATATCTTTTTCTCTCCAATCACCACTAGACAAACGCAGTAAAGGTGGCCAACGCAAGTTCTATGCGGGGGAGAATCATACCTCGCTGTCTGTCTCATCCACTAAGGTGCCAGCTGAGCTGAGCAAGCTCCACACCATACTCGCCAGTTCCTGCGCGGCTAGGGATTCGTTGTTCGTGTTGGTGTGAACATCGGTCGAGAAGGAGCCACTGGTGGGTGTAGGCAATGCCGGGGAAACGCCGGTATTGTTGGCACTTGAGGATGCTTTCGCAGGCCGAACAGCAGCAATCTGGCCGTTGGTCTTTAGTACGGCACCATTTGAGCGGTCAAGCATCAACCAGGCCTTCACGCCAGGCTTCTTGGATAGCCGATGTAAGGCCTCCTCCATCGAGTCAATATTGACCGAGGTCTAGCTTGTTGTCAGTGCGATTGATGACAGCATTTGTGTCTACTTGCGTGAACGTACCAGACTTTTGTCTGCCATGCTTCCTCTCACAGGTGTTATGGTTAGACTCCTTTGAGAAAATTATCAGTATAGATGGGGTCTCTGGTAGGAGCGACGTCGCAGACAACGTTGGGTGCGTTGGGGTTCAAAGGGGATTATGATTTGGCGGGGTTGCGATGCGACGCGGTAGAGCTTCAGCCACAACTTGAATTTATTTGTTTGGTTGGTCGGTACCTAGGTACCCATAACCACCTACCTCTACCTGGAGCATTGATGGGACAGGCACCTAAACCATCAACTGATGGGTACCGTACATATAGGTAGGTAGTTAGTCTGGGGCCCACCAGGAGTGGGAAAAGGAAATAGGCGCCACAGTACGACACCCTCCTATAATTCTGCCCTGAGCGACCGCCAAAAAGTTAAGGACGGGTCTGAGTAGATAGGTATTGATTGTCTCCCAATGGCTTAGATTACCTGCTTCGGGTACTTCAACAGCTAAGTGGCAGCACTAGATCGCCTCGCGAAGCTGGCTTCGTCACGGAATCTTGCCGCTTTCATGACTGACTTAAGATGGGCTCTAGCGACAGGAAAAAGAAGGAAAAGAAGAAGGACTTCCAGAAGCCCAAGTTGAAAGTCGGAAAGGCGAGGCCCAAAGCTGCCAATTTTACCGACACCAGCTTCAAGTCGAAATGTGAGATGAAAATGGGCGGAGCACCCGCCCTTTGTTTAGCCCATGCCAATTGATCGTGCCTGGCTAAATGTTGTTTTATAGCCATCGTCTTACAGCAGCAGCTCACCGAGGCCGCGCCTGATGTGGTGGAGCGATTTAAGCACCAGCTCTCCCTTACGAGCTCTCGAACCGACACGCAACGCCGAGATGCGCTGTCCTACCTAACGGGACAGCTTTCGACGACCCCCCCCACGAACCCTGTGGGCACATCTACGCTACTTCAGAAAATTTTGCCGTTGATGCCAGATTCCTCCAAATCCGTTCGCGGCCAACTTTTGAAGCTTCTCCAACAGCTCCCGGTCGAAGAGGTCCGACCGCATCTCCAGAAAGCCATGCTCCATATTCGGGGCACTATGACGCACCTGTCGCAGGATATTAAGGATGATGGGCTTAACTACATGGAGTGGATTCTCGACGCGGCGGGCGATGACCTGGTCGCAAGTCCCGGCTGCTGGGTCAAACCCCTGAAGGACTTCATGTCAGTCCTAGGGTGGTCTATACCGACTACACCGTCACTTGCGACGAAAGGCGGCTGGACCTCAGCGCCGCGGACCACGTTTGGATCCAAGAAGTTTGGCCACTCGTTCCCACGCCAGATGATGGTATTGAGCAAGTTCCTGGAGCTCGGGTTTAGGCCCGCGGCCTGTCGCCCTTGGGCTTCTGGCGATTGGGCTTGTAGCATTAATACGGTCCCTCGGACACCTGACCCATTCGGATACCTTGGGCTCTTTAAGCCTCCTCGAGATGAGGACGGCGAGATCTATCGTAATCGGGAGGATAGACAGGAAATATTTGCCAAGATATTCATGGACGCGGTCGAGGCTGGCGTCGACCTGGCTAAGAAGGAAGGGGGTGCTGCCGGGCGAGCAGCCGCTGTGCTTGACCAAACACTACGAGACGGCATGGGCGATTACAGGCTCGATTTACGAGTCGATGATGATGAAAGCATTTGGACCGGGTATATCATGTAGATACGAGTATTTAGTAGAACTTCGTAGGCTCAATGGACTCACATCTCGGCCTTCCTTATGACTTGTCAAAAGCAACAAGCCCATGCCCTGACATATATGGCTCTGTCTGTTTGTTTGGTTCCCAGAAATCACACACAAGTTATAAGCCTATGAAGCATTCATCAATTCTTGGTTCGCTTGTCTAGATACCTAAAGTCTACCACCAGGCATCCTTGTATCACATAAGCATTCATCGCCGTTCTTCATCGCCGTTCTTCATCGCCGTTCCTCTTTTGAAGCTGCTTCCTTTCCTATAGCTAAGAAACAACACACCATGTACTTAAGTAAGTACCTAGGTATCTCCATACATGCTGTTGCTCCCTGGCAATCACCACCGGTAGCTTAATAGTGATCTTGAGGCAGTTACACCTTCCTCGCATACTTAATCTGCCTACCCATGTAGCAACTTGCTCCTTCTCTTTGCTTGACTAGGTGCTTTCCCACAGGTTCATAAACATTGCACATTGTTTGTCCTACCATAGGTACTTAGTCCCTTCCACTTGGTGCTTCCTACTTAGTCCTCCCTAAGTCCCTTTTTTTTATTCTTCTCCAAGATATTCACTGCTGCCATATTCCATGGGAATCACAAACCTACCTACCTTCCTATATCTTTGTGTTGGGCAACCCAACTATTTGCCTTCTTACCTGCCTATGTGTTAGGGGTAACAGCAAGGTTAGTATCTACTATGAATGCCTACCTATCTATCTACTTTCCTTATTCATATTTTGCTTATGTTTACTTCCTTTGATCCCTCCCATGATCTTTGCCTAGTAGTTAACAACCTACTTAATGCAAGTACTTGGGTGGAGGTATCACTACACCTACTGCCATCATCCTCCAGCATCACTAACATCCCATCCATCTCTCCCCTGGCCTGATCCTCTCCCACGCAAATCCACCGTATCCTCAGCCTTTGAGGTTGAGATATGTTATCTTTGCATCCTCCGGCTGCCAGCAAACACGTGGAACCGCATTACCTACCTACTTACCTAGGTAGCTACCCATTCCCATCTCCAAGTCATCAGCAATCAGTGCCTGCCTAAGTGACTACCTGAGTAGGTTGCTGCCATATTCACAGGCCCCTTCCCTGCCCCAGTATCTCTCTCTGTGCACTTTCCCCCTCCTTCAATTTCCATGGCTACCTACCCCTAGGTGCCTGTTCATTGATAAGGCTTGATATCCAAATAGGTACCTAGGCACTTACCAACTCACTACCTAACAGGTAAATACCTACCTACCTACCTACCTACCTACCTACCTACCTACCTAATCTCCCTCATCACAAGGCTCACGTTTTTAATCCTGCCCTTTTTATCCCTTCTCCCATCCTCTTTAAGTCAAGGCCCAACTGGTTCTCTTGGGTGACCGGAGCACTTCTTCGACCCCGGCTAATGCCAGATATCTTCTCTTCTAGGTGCGAAGTATCTAGATAGTAGGTGAAGGCAAGTACTTTCAGCTCCGCATTGATATACACCTTGTGACAACATCCGCTGCCCCTTCGGTCTTTATACCCAAACCTCCGACACTACTTACTTCACGTTCCCATAGGCTAACGGTTCTACCTAGCATCGCTGCTGCCGGCTCTGCATACACTCAGACCTCCCAGACCTTCCTACCTAAGCAGTCCTGCTATAAACCATCCAAGGTAAGTGCCTAGGTGCCGCATCTCATATGGATAGGACCTATTCATTGGCCTACCACGCTGCAGTCCCGCGAGCTTGAGTACTTATCTACCCTACCAGGCACCCGCTCCAGGTTCTAATACATTTCCATACATCCAACCATCCAGATTCAAACTTCGGTTTTGAGAAGAAGGTCATACATTAAGTAAGTTGAGCCTCTCTTGAATAAATTCATTGCACACGTCGCCTCATGGTTTCTTGGCGTATATTATTGCCGCCTACTTCGCTTCCTCATATGGTATTTTTGGTGCTGGATATGGTTTAGAACCTATCATTATGCTTCAGTTTTATCCTTAGTGTCACTAATTTTTAGCAACTGATAACTACTATCGGTCACTGGCTTCCCGTTCCCTCCCACACTAAGAGTACTGACCTCTTAATCTTTGCATAGAAGATTTTCAGGACTCTACCCCATATATTTTGATCTCTTGATCATGTCGGGCTGGAACAATAACGACGATTTGGGGGCTGCACTCCCTGAAGCCTCACAGCGCAATGGGGTTCAGCCTGCGGACGTTACGACCGAGGCTCGCACTGCGCCGGTCGGAGACTGGGGTGCGAAAATTGAGAATAACTACGAGGAAACCCGTGATGTTGAGTGGGAGGGAAATGTGAGAGTCTACGAGTGGGATGGAGAGCAGGGAGATATTGGTCCCGTGCATCCAGAGCTCGAATCCCAGCTATTTGGAGACCCTGACACCCGTGATCCCCAGGGGATTGACTTCAGCAAGTAAGTTACGAATCAGCTTTTATATGTTCTTCACTTACACTGACTGGCATAGGATCGATAAGATTAATGTGACCCAGGAGGGCCTTCAGCGTATTGCCCCTATTCACTCGTTCAAGGACGCCGGTTTACATCCAGCTATGCTTGAAAATGTCATCAAGTGTGGCTACAAGACTCCGACTCCAATCCAACGATATTGCATCCCGGCCATCAAGATGGGATATGACTTACTCGCAATCGCTCAAACTGGTGAGTGATCGAGTTTTATTCCTTTTAACTACGGATTTCAATGGCAACAGCTGATACTTTGACCAGGCTCAGGAAAAACAGCTGCTTACTTGATCCCGATTCTCAATCATCTCATGGGTAAAGCGAAGAAGCTAGCCGCGCCTCGTCCAAGCCCCGACGAGGTAGCTAATGGAGCTCGTGTCTGCGCCGAACCGTTAGTTGTCGTTGTCGTGCCTGCTCGCGAATTGGCAATTCAGATTTTTAACCAAGCTCGCAAATTTTGTTATCGTACCATGCTCCGCCCTTGCGTCGTCTATGGTGGTGGCCCTATGCGAGATCAGATCGGCAATCTTCATCGAGGATGCGACGTCCTTATTGGATCGCCCGGCCGTCTTATACATTTGATGGAAGAAGACAATGTCTTGTCGTTTCGCAGAGTCAAGTACATGGTTGTCGATGAAGCAGACGAGATGCTACACGCTGCCTGGGAGGAAGAATTCAACAAAATTCTCCGCGGAGGAGGTAAGATATGGCAATCTCATGAAACATTTAAAGCTATATTGACATCATGAGTAGAACAGGACGAGGGCAATGTCAAATATATGCTCTTTTCTGCTACCTTCCCTACTGCTATTCGAAAGCTAGCCACAACACACCTTGCCGAGAACTATGTGCGCATAAAGGTTGGGCGCGTTGGAAGCACCCATGAAAACATTAAGCAGGATGTCATTTTCACCGAGCCGTCCATGAAGAAGCAAGCCTTGATTGATCTTCTATACTCCTTGAAGCCAGCAAGAACAATCATTTTTGTCAACAACAAGAGAATGGCCGACGAACTGGATGATTTTTTGTTCAACAAAGATCTTCCGTGTACCTCTATGCATGCTGACCGCACTCAAAGAGAGCGCGAAGATGCAATGAGAGCCTTTCGATTGGGAAACACTCCCCTACTTATTACCACTGGTGTCACCGCTCGCGGTATTGACGTTCGCAACGTGATGCATGTCATCAATTATGATCTTCCGACCATGGATCATGGTGGTATAGAGGAATATGTTCACCGTATCGGTAATTATCCCCTACTATACCCTGCCGCGTCCCTATCTAACATGATATAGGCCGTACCGGACGAATTGGCCATCATGGTCTCGCCACCTCCTTTTATACGGAGCGAGATGAGCCCATTGCCCAACTTTTGACAATGATCCTGATGGAGACCGGCCAAGAGATCCCAGACTTCCTTGAGCAATACAAACCTGAAGAAACCGATGTGTCGAAGCTTAAATTTGAGTATGATACCGACGAGGAAGACCCAGGTGAAACTGGTGCTGGCTGGGGTGCTGACGAGGCCAATGGTAAGAGTGAAGCCACTGGCGATGGTTGGGCCGTTGACGGTGATTCGGGCGCCACGAACGGCGGTGATCATGCGAATAACTCTGGCGGCGATACCGGCGCGTGGGGAGCGACCACCAATGGTGGTAATGATGGCTGGGGCGCGTCAGGTGATCGAGGTGCCTGGTAAAGCCGCAAAACCTAAGTCTATTGATGTTAACACAGCATCAAGACAAGGTGCCAAGCTAGTGTCCACACTCTGGTATGGCATCCAAGGAGACGCATATTCCATAAGAAACAGGGAAATTGTTTAGCACGTGCGTTAAGTTGATGATAGCATGTCTGGCGAGGTAGTTTGATAGTTCTACAGGCCTAGTGACTGCGATAGCCATCTCTCGCTCGCTATGATTTACGCCCATAGCTGGTTATTAGGTCGGAAAGTTTGAAGGCTACTTGAGCAGGGATTCAACACAATAATTCGGCAGACCCCAAAAAATGGTGGCATAGGTAGTGCTAATACATCACTTGACTTTCGCGTTCGGTTTCGTTCGGTTTCGTAAACTTGGATGTTGCCCATGTCGTCGCGATATCGTCGGCGTGGGCGGTAACGTCCTTTGGATGGAAACCCAGTAGATTCATTTAATATATACCTAATACGCCGAGCCATATGTTAACCATTACCATTAAAATGCATTAAGAATATGAAAAATATGGACCAGGGGATACGAGTATTAATATGTAATTAACTAAATTACCAAGGGCGACGACATTGCACGTCCGGAGGTAGCGATAAAGTTACTTTGTGAGCATAAGCACATTTACTAAGCAAAATATCGCTCTCTAATAGACGTGGATTCTGCATCGCTGCTGAAAAGATGAGAAGAACATGATGGGGATATTTGAAAAGGCTCAACATTTATTGATACCATCCACTTATTAGACGATTATGAGTGTCCAAATATGAATTCTTAGCTCGTTTTCTCTCTCCTTTTTCTCCTGGAGGGAATCAAAAGGTACCATAGTTGTTGTTGAGCTGTCTAAATGCAGGAAGCTGGCGGCTTATGCCAAGTCACCAGCTACCCAGGTTTCATTCGTCTGTTCGGGTTTGGTACATCAAACGTTGTTTGTAATTCGTCTAAAATTGACGCATTCGGGCCTGCTGTTATCAAGTAACAGGCAGACAGAGAAGATATAATATGGTGGATCCGAAAGAATGGAATATACTTGAGTACCTACCTGCCTACCTTACCTATCCAAGCAGCTGACAGGTGTATATTAAACAGGTGTATATCGAGTAAGGCCACGGTCATAGCCGAATAACCGAACGCGGAGAACCGAGTTTCTTAGGCCTGGGGTCCCATTCGACCGATCGGAATGGTGCCGATATTGCTTCTACTAATATAAATATCTCCATTATCAAACTTTTCACCCCCCTCCCCTCCCCCCCCCTTTCACAGTTACCGTCACTTTGGAGGCTGTGTAAAGAGGAGGGGGAGTGCAATAAGCGAAGAATGGCCTTTCCGTAGTATCGATACGTACCAGATATCATTTTCTTGACAGAAAAAAAAAGTTCAAAGCCCAACGCGAGCGGCGTATCGGGAGCAGGTAAGTGTGTTTCCGCTAGATGAAGGGACCTACCTATAGCGCTAGAAGGAGGGAGGCGAGGAGGCGCTCCACGCCCAACTACCTACCTTGTCGCACGTACCCAGACCATCCGAGCCTATCGAAGCACCTGGCTAGATAGCCTCGATGCTTCCTCTCTCCCCTCCGCCTAATCTACCTTATTCCCCCTCACCATATACTAAAAAAAAAAAAAAGAGACAAAACCCACTTATGGTGGTGGCAAACATGAAATCCATCCCACGACACCTGGCTCCATGCGAGGCAAGCGGATTGCGTAGCTGGGTCAAATCGGCGGGACGCACACGCCTACCCGCCTGGCACCGCAAAAAAAAAAAAAGCGCGCACAGCGGAAAGAAAAAAAGTAATATCCATTAAAACGTTCGCATGGGGAGAGGGAGGGGAAGGAGGGGGGGAGAAGCCACAAGACGAAGGAGAAGGGGAAGAGGGGAAGAGGAGGAAGAGGATGGACGTAAGAAAGACCAAAGCGTCATCGTGATTGTAACCATCGTGAACAGCACTGCCATCCGCAGTATGGGGAATCCGGGCCAGAATTCACGCAGGGAACTACCATGTCGATGTCCGGGAGCACATCTTTAGCGTGACCACCCTCCGGAGCTCGTCATCCTCCTAATCCGCCACCTTTGCGTCAAAAGTCAATATAGCGTACTTTATAACACACGCGCATAAGACGGATGGGTGGGCGTGCGGTGGGTGTGGAGGTTCATCCGCCAGTCCCGGCTTTGGTGCTCTCGAAACATAGGAACGAAGGCTCGTCGTGCTTGGCGCTCGCCAATCCAAAGCGTTGGTTGCCTAGAGACCAAAGTTTGATCTAGAAACGTTGACGACAGGGGTAGGCCGCTAACGTTCCTTCAATATGATTGGCCGAGAGCTTGTTTTCAACGCTTTCTCCCCAGTGACTCACCCGCCGGGGCGATGGGATGGCCTCGTCGCATGATTCACACGGGCCAGCAAATCACAAATTCACAGGTTCGTTTGGTGGGCAGACCCTGGCTGGTGAGCGGGCGACTTGTACATTCATCAGCCAACCGTTCGGTAGTCGCAGACATTCGACATCCACTTGAATTCTAAGAGACATCAACCATGATGTGCAGAAACAACTTGGAGGGAACACACGAGAACAGTAACTGTCAGGATAGGCTTAGCCTCCCGAAACGGATTAAACCTAACAGCAGTCGTCCTGCTTGAAGCGGTTTTCAGATTTGGAAGCTATCTTCGAGGTTGGTTTTGCATCTCTCACAGAGCAACCTAAAGCGTTCGTTTGCTATTAGCTCCTCGCTACGCAAAACTTGTGTAGACTAAATCCCTAATTCCACTCCACTTGGGGATTGTACGGCTATCGGCCTAGCAGAAAGCGCAAAGCGTATTTCAACGATGGCTATCTCGGCCGACCGGTAAAACTATTGATAGGTCTTGCGAGTAAACCAAGGGAGGAATTAATGCCACAAACTCCGAGTTGATGCAAGCCGACCTCAAGTTCTTGAGTCGCCAAAACAACTGTTCAGGGAACAATATCGGTGGCGATACTCGTCTCCCTGGTCTGCAACGTGCCTTCACCCCCGTGCACGAATAATTACCCCTGAACACCAAACAAAGCCGACCCCGGCTACAGTGAATCGTACAAGCAGCAACCAGCCTTCTTGGCAATCCTCCCGTAATGCTGTAATCCAGAAAATGCATGCAGGCTGGGTGATACTCTTTTCGAGCATCTCCTGAACCTGCCTTCCAGGTTGTCTATAAACAAAGTAAGTTTCAACGGGTGGTATCAACAGTCCGATATCAATGCAGTTCCCCTAGGACAAAGGAAACGGTTGAATATTATGACAAGGATTCGGTAGGATTTTGGTTCTCGAAGTGACTGTGGCTTTTCGATACCTCTAGTTCAAGATACCTTCCCACATCCCCGGTCCACCGGGTCCCCCAACCGCGGGATGGATGGTGGGGATAACGTAAGGATGGATGGTATCCTCAGTCGAACAGCAAAGCCGCTTTCTACAGCCATCGTCTGAGGTGCGAATAGGCGTTTGACGAGCGTCTAGATTAGCTGCCGACCGATTGTCCACCATTCCATCATGCCATTCGTTCTCATTATACAGGTCATACCGTCCACTTAACATCCCTCGAACATTCTCTTGCAGAGAATCATCAGTAGACACTCGTCGACTTCGCTTCAGGCCAAGCCGATTCGACAAACCTACTTGGGTATTCGAATGGTGGTAATTATGGAGTTCCTGCAGAGCACGTGCCGCATCCGCCGCATCTTCCATATCACAATCTCGCCGCGCCAATGGCGTGTCTAATGACATTTGATACAAATCCTTACCCACCGTGCCGGTGTAGGATTCGGGCGAAGACGTGATGCAATTCTCTTCATAATCCTCCGGGACCGGGGCGATGGCTGGTTTCATGATATATCTCTCACCATACAACTTCGCATTCCGGCATCGCGCCTGAACATCAAGTTTGACGGACGGCGCGCTGGCCAGCGATGAGGCTGATGAGATTGAGGACGAACGTGATGTACGTGATGAATCCGAAACCATCGATTCCGGCGAGGATGCTGTGGAGATAGAATTGGCTAGAGAAGGGCGTCGAGCTAACATGTGACCGCGAGGCGAGGTGCTGATGGAGCCCGGCCACCTATCCAAATTTTGACACGCAGATACTTGAGCAGCCTGAGCCATAGCAAAACTCATGGAGCATCTCCCACCGAGCAGCGAAGTCGCCGTGGTTACCGCAGGTGTGCAGAACCCGCTCAATTGTGGTGTTAATCGAGGGGTGGGAAGTAAGCCAAGCGCAGGGGCAAGTCGCCCGGGTGTAGTGGCACCGGCTAGTGCCGGCTCCATCACCGTAGGGGTGGCAATATTTTTAGGTGTGGGTGTTACATCGAACACCTCGATAGGGGGCGAGGCCCTAACTTGAGGGGTTAAGGGTGACGAGCTGGGCGATTCATGAAGAGATGACGGAACTCTCCGTGCAGAGGGATTAATAGGTAATAAATCTTCAATATTGCCTAGGCCGGGGTCAAGCTGCTGGATCAGATTCTTCCATTCCAGACATCGTTGCTCTGACACTTTGAAGCATGCCGAACCTGATGACGGGGGTTGGGAAGGGATGTGCTTGAGAATGATCTCAGTCCAGCGCTTAAACACAGCGTCGGTGATATGCAGTTTCCAGTTCACGGCACTCAAAAATGCCATCTCGTTCTGGTTGATTTCTTGAGTGGCAAGCCCGGAGATTTTGCTCCAAGCCCTGGCGGAGTAATTACGGTCTTGGAGATACTTAGATGCCAAGATCAGAGCGGCTAGAAACATGCGGCGGCCGCATTGGAGCGCTCGGACTGCATGAATGTCATCAGGCTGCTCCATAGTAAAATCATGGCTGGGCACATGGGGCTTGACGAGAATTAGGTAGTACAAGGCTACTTGCAGGGTAGAGTAGCTGGTGCGAGAGCGGCGGAGCGTCTCTTGAATGAAGGTGCGCAGCGGCAGTACGGCCTTATGGCCCAGTTCTTGTCGGTGGAAGACGGAGGCCAGAGGCCAGATGGCCTCGACTATTTGCGTTGACGAATCTAGAGTTATTGAGCGTTTGGAACCGGGTGCGGGGTGAATCGTTCTGAAGCTTACCAACAAGGTTATCGACGAAGTTGACCTTGCGATCGCTCTGGCGCGCAAGGGTGGGGGGGCCATTCCTGGTTACCGCACTGTTACTCGTCCTTCGCGGGTTCTGCTGCTGGGTCTGTGCAACCTCGACCTGTTGCGATCGTCCAATGCGCGTACGGCCGCGGCCCCGGCAAAGGGGGGGTTGCTGAGAGCACAAATAGGCATCGCATGGGTTGGAGTCCGATGTGGTGGAACCCGAGGAAGTATCGGAAGCCTGCGACAAGGGCTCGGAAAAGATGGAGGTGGAGGAGGACGAGGCTGAGGAAGCCAGGGGAGAGTCATACGGGCCATCTTGGAAAGATTTGGCGGTGTCGTGCAGCGAATCGTGTTCGCTGTACATTTTCGGGGGTGGTGGGGAGGAGGTCTGCTGTTAAGCCTCCAGTCGCCCGTCAAGCAGAGTCAACCAATCAGATCGTTATACCGTGAGTGTAAGCGAGAAATCTATCGTCCAAGTAGCGTCCTCACAACAGTGACATGGGGTTGCACCGCTGTTGAGCTGCAAAGATGCGAAAGAAAAGTGGCCGTTTAGATGCAAGAGCCAAACACCGGGATTTCACGAACGATCAGACTGGAGGACAAGGCGAGACAGACGACTGGAGTGGAGAGGATGAATATCGCAAGCATCGTGTGTTCCTGTTTCGGTCGAGGAAACAAGAGTTGGTTTTGGCGGTAGGTGCAAGCAGCTAGATGTCCATCAAGCTGGCTGCCGCGCTACCTTTTATGTGACGGGGAGTAGGCAGTTAGTTCGGAGGGCTGGGTCGGTGCCGTAGAAGGAGCAGTAATGAGAGTGGTTGCGACCGAGGTTGTGCCAGAACACTTGGGTTAGATGAGTACGTGATGTGCGTGAACTGATGTGAGTGAGTAACGCGGGTAGGGGCGGGAATGACAAGCAGGTGGTGTTGGTCGTGTACGTCGGGAGTTGATTATGCAAGGTACCAGCTAACCACGTTCAACTGACTCTGGTCCGCATGCGGGTGGTGTAGGTGGTGGGATTGGCGCGTGTTTTTAAAAGGACACTCGAGCTGAGGGTGATAATGACGAATAATTGGTGACCAGCGTCGGTATGACTTGGGGGGGGGCTCCCGGGCGTGGGATGCGTGAGTCGGCGCGTGTGGAGGCAAGGGGGCAACCGAAGACGGACACAGGTGGCCAGAAGGTTGACTGATGGTGGTCTCACTTAGTGTTGGTGGTGGCAGCCTTTGGGCGCTGGGCACGCCTGCTCGATGACTCTTATCTCGTGATTAGGTGGCGAAGGCTAGTGGGGCATTACCGTAGAGTCCCAGCGATAGTCTGAGGTACAACGGGTTTGGTGGTACAGGTGGTCCAGGCGTTGCTGTGCTGAAGCCTGAAGATAGCGCGCAGACAGGGGATCTCGGGCTACCTAGTGGCTAGGTGGCTAGGTGGCTAATTAAGAGAGGAGGGGCCCAGACGGGGCTAGGTGCGGACGAACAGATGACTCCAAGTGGCACAACGAAGCAGACCAAAAGAGACAGATCAGAGCTCCGTGACAACCGTGGGAGCCTGGACGACGAATTGACGGAACAGATACTCCTGTTTCAACGCCGGTGGCAAGTGAAAAAAAAAAATGCAAATAAAGAATTGAGAGGAGAGTGGATCATCCGTGGCAAATATAAAATAAAAGAACAACCGTGAGGATGATGAATTTAGGGACACATATATGCAGATAGTAACTTTTCCTGTTTCTTGCTTCTCAACCCTTTTTTGTTTTGTTTCTGTGATTGGTTATATGACTCGGGTGTTTGGCGGGGCGGGATTTGTGTCTAAATGGATCCTGTGATGGCGAGAGGGGAGGGTAGGGCAAGTATGATGATGGTGATGACGACGATGAGGAGGATGGGTTGCTTTGCGGTGCATGTGCAAGAGAGTCTTTTGTTGTAGGCGCAAGAGTACAAGTGAATGCCACTGCGGACACAGACAAAGAGACGAGGGAGCGGTGCTTGTTGGGGATGGCGGTACAGAAGGACAGCAACACAAGGAGGGTTCGAAAAGAGTGATCTGATACACAGATGGCACTCGAGCTGACTTCAAAAAGTCGCCTCTTTTTTTTCGATCTTCAAATGTTATAATCGAACATTGCGCCAGCTATGTTCGATGGGAGAGAGGAAAACAGGGGGACGAGGTTGCTGCTCGGGGTACAGACGAGTTTTGAACGCTCGAGAGCGCGGGTTACATTGCGGACCCCAAGATAGACGGTCAGGAGAGGATTGATTAGCCAACATGGGATTTGGTGTGTCCCCATCCATAGTACATGCATCCATAGTACATGGACGGATGTAGCATCTGTGTGTGTGTGCGCTGTATGTGTCCCCAGCGCCTGTAACATCCTCAGCCACTCACCTCCAAGCTTTCTTTGAGAACCGCATGTGAATAACTCCACAGCCAGCCCGAAATGGGCAGGGGGATGATAAATAACACGGGATGGTGTATGCATAGATTTATCAAGACAACCAGATGGCAGCCATTGGGTTAAATGCTTCCCTCTCGAGCACTAAGCAACAGAAAGGGTGGACCTATATCCAAGGACGGGGTGATCCCATCATCAACTGCATCAGCTATCACTTAGCGTCATATTATATCTCATGTTCATTGGCCTACTTTGGAGCCCACCACACCATAACCTGTATGAGGAGTGGGTCGAGTGGAACCGTGGGTGACCACAGCTTCAGCATGCCTGTCGGTATCAACCATAAACAGCTTAGCGTACCTGCGGGATTGCAGCACCATGAGCAACAGCCCCCAGCCACTACGACGATAGGGATTTGACTGATGAAAGCCGAGCTTAGTGGGAAGGAAGGTGAGGAGTCATCGATGGTCAAAAATGCCTTCTGTCCTGCCTGTGCCCATCCAGTTCCTACCGAGAGCAATAACCCCTACACTACTACGACCATGGATGGCTATTACTCAAATCGGCGTGTTGCGTGCATTCACCCATCTCACCAAGGGACCCTCGTCAAACCACAAGATGCGGTCCACTCCAGGAACCAGAACAACCCCTTTTCAGCGTCAATAAATACAGTACTTTTCCTAACACCTACATGCCGCACGCATCTCGGATTAATATATATAGAGACAAGCAAGCCTCTATAACATACCTGCATGAAACGGAGACAACAATTAATTCTCCCCGGATACGTGCATATTCATGAGCAACTTGCTTCCACGAACAAACATCCAGCTGCATCATTGCAGGGTCGCCTGTCTTGCCTGTCTTGCCGGCCTACCTGCCTACCTGCCTACCTGCCTGCCTACCTGCCTGCCTCAGACATATATTCATCAAAACTATCTACACAAGTAGACAAGGTCAAGTTTAGATAGAAGCCGCTCTAGGCCATTCCAGAAAGCTTCGAAGCACTGAGGAACCCGGCCATTATCGGGCTGGCTGGCCCAAGCTGATATTGCGACTGGCTTGTTCTCAATATTGGCTTGGAATAAAATACCCTTTTCGGAGGGTCCGTATTGCTACCACACTTGGCACCATTAGGGGAGACATGATGCGTGTTCCATCACATCAACGTTTCGGAATAGGGGATTGAAACACAGCTCTTGCATCCTCGACTGGCATCATTACCGACTGGCTTCACTGCTGCAGCGGGCAGTCCACAGCCTTGACGGGTTTTTCTATACCGATGGTTTCTATATTTGGCCTTGTAACTTCGCCTTGTCGACTACCTCACTCACTAGGCAGTAATCGGTGCTTTCAGGAAGGCTGTACTGGGTGGAGGTGGTGTGGTGTGCTATCGTGGCGGTACATCTCTCTGCTCATCTCGTCCGTTCATCGGAGAAGGGAACAGAGACCGAACATTGTGCCATTGTCGAGGCTTGTCGACGAGGTAGAATATCAAAATTAACTCGCCCTTTGGAAGCCTCGCCTAACTATAACCCCTTCTAGTCTAGGTTGTAAACCCGGTACCAAGGAACCCGCAGCCATGAGCCATCGTTGTGCACCGTCATCGACCGCGACAATGCACGTCGTCGGTTGTCAAGAGTCCAGAACCATGGTGCAGCGGGCACACGGCGAGGCCCTCTGGGTTTGTCCTGGGCAACCGTACCGATGCAAAACATCCCCGCGCGTGCAATGTTAGATTTAACTTTGCATTGCCCGTATGTCTTCGGCAAGCTCTCACGAGTATAGATGCAGGTCCTGGGGGTGTCGAGCCGCCGCCATCTTCCCCCACTATGCCATGGCTAGGAGGCAGAGAGATGACGGTTGAGATGTGGGATCCAAAATAACGGACGTATTTGGGGCTCCCCTCCCAGCCCCCTCGCATTCTACAGAAACCAAGCAGTGTAACACACCGCTCTGCGTGTCGATTATGATAAGTCTAGGCAGCCGGTGGGTTCCAAGGTTCTGATCATCGTTGCCTTATTAGTAGGTAGTTATCGTAAGGCATAAATGACCGTCAATCAGCAATGCAAAAGCACCCGAAGTAGACCAACAGCCTGCGAATCCAACCTGGACACATCAGGCGAAGAGGTGACTTAGATGAAGCCAGAGGGGACCGAGTCGATGGCCACCCGTGATGGCCACCCGCGATGGCCACCCGCGATGGCGAATGACGGCGTATCACAGGGTTCGGATTCCCTTGTCTGCAACCTGTTTAGCCTCTCTCACGACCATCCTCGCTATAACCAATGGGGTCGCCGGAGTGGCTCTTTCGCTTGCAGCCCAAATCACGATGACTCAACTCGACCAGCTCAGCTGGTGTCCCATACCCTCCCGCCATCCTTCGGACCAACAACTCACTGCTACAATTTTCTGCCCATCTACAGTAGGAATGGCGCGGGATCGGAGGGGCAACCCTCAACCCTCAACCTCAACGCAACCTTCTCACCGATCCAACATGAACTCGAGAAATGACCAACGCTTTCAACTCTAAATCATCTTACCACGCCTCGCTGATGCATCGCGTCACACGGTTGGGGTCCCAACTCAAGGTGACCGTCGCTTACCAAAGCGACGTCTATTTAGTAGATTAAAAAGTGTCACAACCTAGCCTATTACCCAAATTCGCCGCCCAACAAAAAATAATAAAAAAAATAAAAATAATAAAAAAATAATAATAATAATAGAAATAAAACAATAAGCGCTGAGAGCCGATCTCAGTTTTCGAGTCACGTACACACAAGGTAGGTAGGCTGGGGACAATTACTTCTTACACCAGGAGCGGCGTCGCAGACCGCGGCTTACAATGTCTCCATTCACTGCGCGACCGCTTATGCATCTTAATACCCAAATGCCAAACTCACCTAAATCGACTGAAGATGCCACGCATCTAAAGCTCCGCATTCTCCCGGTCATCTAATGCAAACCCGTTAACTAACCGCCCCCATCCACCCCAAGGGCGAGCCGCAAAACGATTAATAATTGAGACGCGGTATCGATAATCTAGCTAATTGGCCGTTTTTCGGAAATTGCTCGGTTTGGGAAGACACAAGCTATGCCATGACCCGAGCCAGTAATCAGTTGTAGGCCCTGAGGTCCTCTTCCTATTGGACATAACTTTCGGCCTCTGCGGTCTATAACTACATGTTAGGCAACTTTTTTGTTACAAAAAAAAACTTTGCGCTTTTGCCTTTAGATGTCGCAGCCATGTGCTGAGCATTACGTTATCCCATCCCGATACGTATTTCCGTTGAGGAGGGGAGAGAGACAAGGGACGTCGGGAAACTAGGATATTTAAGGTGTCCAACGTTGATTTGCTTGACGGACGGGTGCATAAATTTCATGTTGCCAAGGCAGCGCTTGAACTGTTTCCTCAAGCCGGTCGCTTATAGCCAATAAAACACCACGATAAGGTCAGCATGAGTAATAATGCCCAAATGACAACTCCCATATCATCGCTGATGGTGCCCTCTTAGCCCTTCACTGGCCCTACGCGCTGACAAGCCAGATGGGGCCAACAGGTCATTTTCGGCCGGAAGTCGGAATTCTCCCTTCTATTCAATACTTCCCTACGTTACGACAACGACAGCGACAATAACAACAACAACAATAATAACCACAACACGTAGTTAGGGAAAGATTAGAAGATTCTGAGATGCTACCCATGAGTGCCGTGATGTTGATCGTCAGTGGTCACAGTGGCGAGTCCGAGACAGCCATGCTGGGGCTAGCCAATCAAACTGGTGTCATGGGTCGGCGAGATGCGATTCCAGGGATCTAACTCAGACAACATCGCTCTGCATTTCCGGTGCATTGCTACTTAGCACGGGTCGTGAACCGTGGGCCACGGCCAAACCGGACATACGCTACGTCGTCTACACCATAGTATGGATACGAACCACGCCGAGTGAATGTCTGATGAGTAGGTGGCAGTTGGCCTCTTTCTGGATGCGGGACGTCCGCGTTCACTGGGCTTGCTCGGGGTTCGTCGCGCGCGTATTCCGGGGGCTTGCAAGGCTCAGCCACCTGTCGCGTCTGATGGCGGGGTGGACAGCGAGCACTGCCATCTCCGGGTACCTGAAATTGCGCGTCGCAGAGCGGGCATCAGTCCGTCACCCGTGACCCATTGGTAACATCTTCCCCCCCAAACCCCTCCATTTACCATATCGGCCCTGATCGTCATGCTTCACCTAAAGCCCGATCCGTAAGGCCGCCGACTACGTAAGTGATGCCGGCTCTCGCCGTTCCCGAGGATTCTGAGGGGGGGCCCAGGCCAAACCAGACAGGACTCGCGCCCCTCCAAGATTCCTCCATCGTCCGTCGTGCCATATGCCTCGAGAGCCGTGGCCAAAGTAAAGCGTTTCCATTACAAAGCAAACCAGGTGTGTGACCGGCAGCGTCGGGGACACACCCGTACTTAGGATTGCAATGGCCCAGAAATTAGCTCGTAATAAGCAAAGGGCCGCGATGGCCGATGGGAAATTCAACCGTCCAGCAAACAGCTGCACAAGCACGGTAGTACTGTGTTCCCTCACCAGTCTTTTGACTTTCGTCTTGGTTTTAATTTTACTTTTGACTTCCAACTTCTGACTTGCCACCGCCGACTACTCTTGTTGTCATCGGGCGATTGTACTTATTATTATCCGGGACGCCGATCGGTGTTTCTCGCTCCGGCTCCTTGCCAATGGGTTGTTTAACCGTAGTAGGCATGGTCATATCATTGATACATAAATCGTCACGAGCTGCGAGACAAAGTTTCAACATTATCAAAGTGCTCAAGGGTGTCGCGGCCCATACGTAGACCATGGCCGTACAGATACATACCTGCGTGCTTACCCGGAACATAGAATCAGACGGACCATGGAATGGACACCAACCAGGAGACTTGCGCAAGCCTATATCGCGGACGCGGAAATTCCTACACATCCCTTCTAGGTATCTGTGACCATTATTAATTTATAGGCAGTCAGTTTACGTATTCACACACTTGAGGAACCAAGAATCGGACCATGTCGGACCCAGCTGCAAACCTGAGGAAGTGTTTGGAGTTGACCAAAGCCGTGCCCTTCTAGAAAGGTTCGATACCAAGTCTACTTGTACTTATACCAAGATACCTACCTAGGTAGTCAGCCAACACACACCTTGGTCCTCACAATCCGAATCCTCCACAAATCCTGCCATGGCGGTCTGCACAATCACCTACATACCTGCCTAGTCTAGACGCCTTTAGACCAGTCTACGTGACAAGCATTGATGTGATCGATGTGGTCGTCTCAATGACAAACTGCCATCGGTGTTCCCTATTCCATCGTGATTGGCGGCACGCCACGAGCTTATGGAGGACACCAATCACGGTCCGATCCCAGCAAACGAACCCCGCGCGAGGTTTATCTCGATCGCAAACCTCATTGGACGGGGATGCTCTGCTCTCTTCTTATGCTTCCTTTCTTGTCAGCTTGCCTGCGCGAACCTCGTCTGGTTGCAGCCCCCTCTCTTCGCCGGCAGATGTCCGTTGGCCGCGGGACCGGGCGGATGTGGGATGTGAGAGAATATTGACGTGATCCTCACGCTCGGTGAATTGGATTCAGGTCTGCGGATTAGTGCCAAACAATGTACGTAGTACGTGGTATAGCAAGCATACTTGTAGTTAGTTAGCCAGCCTGTTCGTTAAGCAACCTCTCGGCAGACTCTCAGCCTGGCCATGCGACAGCCTTAGTCGATAAGGAGAAGTACAATAATATAACTACCTGTTATATGCAGTTGTACATGTATGGTATAAAGCCACATGGCCCCTGAACGATCCTGCCTTGAGAGCTCGCGGGTGAGGCAGGCAGGCAGGCAGGCAGGCAGCAATGTCTAAAGCCAACACACCCAATCTCCAATAACTACTTACTTAGTGTACCTGGGTAGGTCACGTACAGTGCCGCAGTTCCCACATGGGTTCCAGATAGCTACGGCCAGATCTGTGTAATCATCGATCTCCCAAATAGATAGCAGTTCACTAGGTACCTAGGTAGTCTATAGGCACTGTGCCACCAAAAGGGAGTAATGAAAGCCACCCAGTCCGCCGGATCCGGCGGCGCCTGCGATACTGTTGCGCAAGTGCAATCTGATGTCCCATTCATCCTACTTGTAGGTAGTGTAACATGTAACACATTAGGTACTTTATATATGTATGTACCTATCTAGGGTAAGTAACAAGTAGATACCTAGTACTAACCTTCAGCCGACAGGGCATCCGACCCGCCAATAGCAGCCAACATATTCCATACGAAGAAGTAGTTAGGTAGTGTATTTCTAACATGTGTCACCACCCTCGTCGCATCTCCGGTCTACACTAGTGAACGACCGCCGCAGTGGGCATTAAAATAAATAAACAAATAAATAAATAAATAAAGGACCCATCGACAAGAGGAACAAACAGCCTTCCGTAGCCCCCAAGGCAGGCCAGCTCAAGGCAGGCCAGCCAGCTGCTGCCGCTGCCGCTGCCGGGTCGGGCGGGCTTACATATTTCCCTCCCTTCCAGCCTACCCGGAGCCTCCCAAGCCCCAACCAACGACGTGGATAAGACGAGCTGCCACCCTCGGAGCGCCTATCTACAAGTAACCATGCGCTTCCCTTCACGGCTATTGATAGAGTCGTTGACCAAGCCAAGTGCAACAGGGCTTGGGCATGTATGTCCCTGTACGTATGTACGAATGTATGTATGAATCTATGTATGGATGTATGTACACTCCTCGACGTTCCCTTACTAGTGCATCACAATCCCGACCAACAGGGCTGGATCCTTCAGCCTAGGTCAAGCCTAGAAAGTGGCAGCCCTGGTGGCGACCCGGTGAATAATACTACACTAAGTGGGCATAGTTAGCGTAGTCGCGTCAAACCGTCTCCCCTTCGCTGCCTTCCCGCCGTCGTCGCGCGAGGTCTCCCGCCACGTCTACGTCACGGGACGCATCGCCAGCACAGAGAAAGCCGAGCGACGTGTTTTGTCTCCGCAGGGGATCCCCGGATTGTGGCAACCGCGGTGGCGGGGCAACGCAGGCCACGTGAACGCCCGTCGACTCTTCCTCTTTCCTTCTCCATCTATCGTTCACAAACCCAACTGATGAACTAAACCAACCTAGCTGATTACATACTCCTATTTTTGCTGAGTCTCCTTCGCGTCCCGACAGCACACGCGCGCCACGATGCGCGCCATGCCCGCTCCCAGCCCCCGTCACTCTCCGTGTCAGGGTCTCCCAGAGAACTCGAGCGCATCACGCGATCGCATGACTCCGAGGACGCGCGACCGACACAGGGTCGGTCCGGCTAACCCCGGCTGAAAAGCCCGACGCGGCCGACGAGGAGCGGCGAGGGAAACAACGTGTTCAGCATGGCGGTTAGGGCCATTGCGGCAAATATTGAATTTTCGCCCATCATGGAACTTGCTGGTGATCACGGTCCCGTGCTCCTTGTTCTCAGCCAAGCAATAGGACCTCACCTTACACGGCGGCTGAATAAGCCACCACGCCGCAAGCGGAGCCGAATATGTACCAGGATTTAAAATTGTGGACTCGATAGGCTATTAACGAGAGAGAGAGAGAGAGAGAGAGAGGGAGAGGGAGAGGGTTTTCTTTTCTGCGCACCGCCTAATTCACAACAGCTGACGAAGGCCCATGGCAGCCTGCTCTCGGGTCCCAGCCGGGTATCACCCTCTCGCCGCCCAATCGTTCGAGATCGAGGAGGATTCGGATAGGACGCGGAGTGGGAGGTAGGGCAAGCTAATATGTCATCTCATCGTCACGCCAACAACTCTAGGGCAATGCTTCCCACGGGCGCTCACGAGATAAATGAGTTAGTCAGGATCGTCGTCACCCGCGACGATCGATCTTGGCCGACAAGTGCAATATATCGCGATCACGGTCGGGTTCCATAACCTAGAGCCAAGCAGTGACCAGCATCGGGTTGAGTCATCAGCTTTGCTGCGGGTTCGGGCGCTGGGGAAGTACGATTGTCACCCAGTGCAATTTTCGATAACCGGTAGAACGACCGGGTCGGAGTCAGGGATGTTGCTGACCTTAGTTGAGCCATATTGATGACTATCGACGAGAATGTAACGTGGCGATAAC
This sequence comes from Rosellinia necatrix, assembly GCA_021209875.1. Lineage (NCBI taxonomy): Eukaryota > Fungi > Ascomycota > Sordariomycetes > Xylariales > Xylariaceae > Rosellinia > Rosellinia necatrix. Next base: position 2,825,543 of record JAGYVD010000009.1, read on the forward strand.
TGGACCCAGACGGAGCACCGGGAGCGCGGCAGCGTGGCTCTCGATGGGGATTGATCCAAATCGTGTAGCCACGCCGCATTAGCATCACGTCCGTGAAAGGGAGATGGAATGAGTCAAGGGAGAGTGTGCGACTTATGACTTATGTGTGACACACGTCGTGACGAGGCTCCTACCTGACATGTCACACCGCGGCCTCTAGCATTGCACACAAAATGGAAAATTCCCGTCTTACTACCCCAGTTATGCCATGATCCGATGACGATTAAGTTAGGCTTCCACTGGCGTTGTTTGAGGATAGTAGTTAGACATGATAAATATTATGCCTCACGTGGCGATATTATAGGCTGCCATACTCTCATGGGCTAGGGATGCCTCTAAATTATGCACCTTGAAACAAGCCACTACTACTACTACTACTACTACTGCAACCATAATACTGAGCCTAAACTCTCACCGCATGCGTGCACATGGTCACTATATATATTAACAGCATGTTATTCATCCCCACGTGACTTGGGCATCCCAATTTTGGCGCAGAGATTTATACACTTAATAACCAATATTGCACCTTGAGAAAACGAAAGGGGAAAGAAAAAAAAAAGGAAAAACTCCACATCAGGACGAAATAAAGGTTCCATCATACTAACGGCATAACTATCTAGCGGTACCCCATAACAGGTATGAATAATTAACATATAATATTGGTCTTTGCCTGATGTTATCTTAACAGGATCTAAGGTGGTTTGTTATCATGTTCCATGTACTTGATAGTACGTCTGAACCTACCGCTAAGCACACTGGTTTATACCTAGATATCTTCACTTATGGTAACAGTTTCTAATAACAATAGCCAATATCGCGAGACTACTTTACCAAAACTAACTATCTGGTTCGTACATACTTATACATGCTGTGGACAAAAAGCATAACGAGCTCAGTTAGATTCTCACCAGAGCTACGTCTTGGGCGTGTTAAAATATGCCTCCCAAGATGCTGGCTAATATCGTAAGCCCTCTCGCTCTGCGACTTACCTTCGACCCTGTGGAGGAGCTTTATCGCGTGTTGGTGCCTGGCCCAAGACTTCAGCAACGACAGCTAAAGATTATCTAATATACATATGTTGCGGGGTACCATATATACTGTTAATTCCAACTGGGATTAACGGCGTTGTTTTCCTGTCATAACTTATTGATAAGAACCCCGTAGATTCGGTAACTGGGTAATATCTTGAATTGAGGCATCCTGTGTGCTAAATGAAGTCAAGCTGAATTGCCTGGTCTCACTGATTGTTCGAGTTTCGTATAAGCGAGGCATCTTGCTATTAAAATATGGAAACCTCCCGGAGTAGGTTGCCCTTCTTGTCTGCCTAGGTGATAGGTACTTGACGCATAATACATTTCCCCGTAGAATCACCAAGTGCCGATACTAAAGGTGTGTTATAGTGTCCTAAGTACCGTAGCGAGACGGATACGACCATTACCTACGATGATGTGCGGCTTAGGCGTCGTCTACGCAGCCAAGTTGTCACGCCACCAGCTGCCATATTACCACTCCCTTCACTCTGTATGTAACCTGCCGCCCGCTGCCGAACTCTCAAGACAACACTCAGATGCTCCATTTGCAACTTCTTTTCTTCACTGTTGGCCAACATAAGAGCTGTCTTTACCGAGCTCTTGATTTCACGGCCATTCAGCCTCTGTCGACTGAGCTCGTCGATGTCAGCGTCACAGAGTTCATGGCGCCCACCCAATCTATTGGTAAAATTCGACCACACCTCGCGTCGTGCGGCCTGATCCAAGGCATCAAAAGGGACGATGAGGTCGATCCTCGATTCAAATGCCGCATCAATCGTCGCTACTCGGTTAGTCGTCAGGAATAGAATCCCTTTGTAATATTCGAGCAGACGGAGGAATGCTGAAAGAAGAAGTCAGGTTAAGCATGTTGTTTTTCGAGTGTCTAGACTCTAGCATACCTGAAACAATTTCATTGCGTTCCAGACTGTCTGTCTTACGAGCTTCGAGGAAGACATCAGCCTCGTCAATGAGCATGACGGCCTTCCAAAGCGCGCACATTTCCAAAGCCTCTTTCAGAGAGCTCTCAACGCTCTCCGCATCTGTGCCCAGATCACAGGCACTCAGCGTATATAACGGAGCTCTCGTCCGCTCCGCGACTAAACCTTTCGTCAGCAACTTTCTATCACGATAACATAACTTCTATCTGTACCTGACTCTGCTGTCAGAGTCTTCCCTACCCCCGGAGGCCCGCATAAGAGGAGGATGAAACTCTTCCCTGTCATATTGTTAGCAGCGAGAAAGAAACTTCCGCAAGCCAGACCTTTTCGAGCTACCTTTTCCGGTAATGAAATCATCGAAGCCGGTCTCTTCGATCTGCTTCTGCCTCGCAAAAGCTAATATCAACCGCTTCCGATCTTCTTGCATAGCGAGTTGATCGAATGCCTCATCATTCCATGCAATATTTTTAAGAGAACCGACGTGTACGTCGACTAGAAACCGTCAGCAATTACACGTAAATTAACTTCGCATTTTTCTCACTCCATTTTTTGCCCCGCACGTCGAAGCTCTTCATCGTAGGCATGCAGAGGAGGCATTCATTATCGGTGAGCGGGCTGAGATCTTCACTACGCTCGCTATGAATCGATCGAACCATTCCTGCCTGGGGAGACGAGGGCGATAGCCCCTGTATAGCAGCATCGGCATAACCCTCAGAATATGGATTGTATTCATTAGCCGACGATCGGTCACCTAGCCTCTTATACACGGGAACACGGTTATCGTGGAATCTGTAATATGCGTAGTTATCGACGATAACTCTCTGTGGCGCCAATGCCACTTGTCAGTAAGCGAACAGGAAAAAACTGCAGATATCACAACGATTTCTCACCTGGGTCGCATTGAAGTGCTTTCTAGCCATGAAAAAGCATCCTCTCAAACTTTCGAATGTTCGACCCCTTTGAACCAATCTCTCTTTCAGCTTTTCGGGGTCAGGGTTGTAAGAAAGTGGGTGGATCCTGATGTCAGTCAATTTCTTAAATCCATCGTACTTTGGGATTCCGTAAGTCAGCTGTTTATAGCCAGTATAAGAACCGTTCCAATCTACCACTTCAAGGGTCAGCTGATAATAGGGCGGATCATCCCATCGGCTTTCGATCGACTCGATTTCAACGATCCTGACAGCTAATATCTCGTCGTTTTCGTCTTCTGGGCTTGAGATTGCTATTTCTCCAGGCTGATATATTGTCCACAAGCGCGTCCATTCCATAAGACCCGTTGCTCTAGATTCCTTCGCCGCGTACTAGATAGGACTCTATAACATTTTCTGTCACAGAACTAGTTCTAACCTAAGGACCCCACTAGGGCACGGGCCAGAATACTATATATAAAAGAAGCGAGTAGCTGGCGACTAATTAAGCGAGAAGTTTTTTTTTTTTATATAATAATATAAGTTATTTTTAGAACTACTAGCAGTAAAAACTGTAATAATTTATTATATTTACTTATAAAATTTATAAAACTTTAGCTATGTTACTGCTTTAAACTAAACAAATTGCTACAAACTATATTTAAGCTTTAAAACTTGCTTTTTGTTTACAGCCTATTGTTTTACTATCGCTATATTATTATTAAAGTTAAGCTTTAACCTAACATTTATTAATATATTAGTTTTTTTAAAATATATTACGTTTATTTTGCTATAAAAATTTTTAAACCTATAATAAAACGTTAATAACGTTATATTAATAAAAGTTTTAATAAACTATATTAGTTTTAATTAAAACGCGCAAGTTTAGCTAAAAATAGTACTTTAGTTTTTAAAAACTAAAATTATTAATTTAATCGTAAAAAATGTGAATTAATAGCAACAACTTAATAACGCGCTAGCAGAACAAATTAAATATTAAACCGACGTAATTATATAATTAAACTTTTAAATTAATATTATATTACTATAAAATCTACAGCTAATAAGCGTTAAAATAACGTTGTATTAATTTTAAGCTAGCAAGCTACTGTTTTTTAATAAGTTAAAAACTAACTTATTTAAATAATAAATTAAATATATTAATTAACGATCACTAATATATATTAAACTAACGTTTAATTAAACTATATTTTTTATTTTGTTTAATAAAATATTATATATATGCTTATAACTTGAAAAAATAATATATGTTTATATTTAAATGCTACAGAAAAGGATGGGGACCAACTGGTTAGTTGGCTGTTCAGGTATTACAGGCTAAGTAGGGCCACTTATTTCTGTCTATTTTCTATTTAGTTCTTACCCCTGGCATACTGTAGCATATACCGGGCTTAGAAAATACCTTCCAATGACCTCATTGGTTGGCGGGTCATTTTACGTAGTCTTATCGCCGGAAACAATTTCTTATAGGCCTTACAGCTACAACTAGACTTCTTGCCCCCTGTCGCAGAGGTGGGTCTTACTGCCAGACCGTTTAGACTTACTGCCGGCCCGTCCGGGTTTATTAAGGTCTTATTGCTAGCTTATAGGACATCTTTTTTGCCTTACGCGCCCGGGATTTGAACCTACTACCTAAAGATCACTTGGTTATAGCTTACGTAAGCGGTGGCCAGGCCTATGCGTCCGATCTTTACATGCACTCTACTGCACTATTTGCTACAGAAAAGGATGGGGACCAACTGGTTAGTTGGCTGTTCAGGTATTACAGGCTAAGTAGGGCCACTTATTTCTGTCTATTTTCTATTTAGTTCCTACCCCTGGCATACTGTAGCATTAAACTTAAGTAAAAATAATAACTAACAATTTAAATAATATAATAAAATAGTTATTAATTTAAATTAACTATAAAACAGTATTACATATATTTAATACTGCTTATATTATAATAAACATATATATTAAAACAGTTAAAAACTTTAAGCAACTTATATAAAAATTACTTTTATTTATTAACTTTATTTTTAAATTTATTTAATTAATAAATAAAAACAGAAGATTTAAAAAGCAGCAAGTTAAAACATTAAAATTTAAAATAAATAAAAAGCTTTAAAACGCTTTAATATTATAAATAAATTAACTAATATTAAACAAAATAAATCGATAAATTAAACTTTTTAAAAAGCTATTTAATAATATAATAAATAAAAAGTTTTATAATATAATACTTTTAGTAAGGTTTACTAGGGGTAGTGTGGTTAAGTCTGTAAAAGTGTGATGTAGATTAGATGGAGGCTTCTGGTCCCGCAGGGACCAGAAGCCTTTTAGGCTAGGTTACCTTATCTAAGCTACACAATCCTTATCTAGCTAGCTCCGCTAGCTAGATAAGGAGCCCCCCCCTTTCCTGACTGTGTCAACTTTTTTTTATATTAACAAGTTAGCAGCAAAACAATACTACATATAAAAATAACTTAATAAACTTAAGCAAAATTAAAAAGTTTTGCTTAAAAAAGCTTATTATAAAAGCAAAAAAAATAAAACGAAACTAAAAAAAGCTTTATAAATATTATAAAAAAGCTGGCTATTATATGCATGCCTGTTTTTATAAGCTAATAAAAAAGTCCTGATTAAAAAGCGCTACTTAAATAAATAAAAGCTTGGTTAGTTTAAAAAACAAGTAAGCTTTAGCAAAAAACGCAGCTAAAAGCAAAAAAAAAATATATATAAAAATAAAAAATTAAAACCTATATATAAAAACAATAAAACTTAATATATTTTTAAGTTTTAAAATTAATATATAATATAACAATTAAAAGCTAATTTTATTTAAAACATTAATTAACTTAAAATATTTTTTACTTAGCTTTATTAATATAAACTTTACGTTATTATATAACTTTTTTTTAATTTAAGCTTTACAACTAAAACTGCTCCGACTTATAAACAGAACATTAGCAAAAATAATAACTAAATATTATAAAATAAAATATACGCTAGCTAAACATATTAAAAAGATCTTATTATATATATAGCTTTTATTAAGCTTAAATATTATATTAAAGTTGCTATAGCTGTGCTAATATAACTTTAATATTAACTAAACAAAAAAAACCTTACGAATTAAAAGCAAAAAAGTAGCAGAAATATAAAAGTTTAAACCTAATATATTACGTCTAGAGAGGCTATTAATAAAAAAATAAACAGCTATTAGACTAAAAACTATACAACTTTTTAACGCTTTTAATTTCCTGCTGTTATATAAAACACTAAACATTTAAATTAAATATATAATAATAAAAAAGTTTATTAAAGTTATAAATATAATATAAACAACAAAAGCTAAAAAAAAAAGCAATAAAATATAATACTTAGCAAACATATTAATAATAAACATATTTTTAAAAATAATCTAACATATTTTTATAAAAAAAGACCTAGCTAAAAAAACAGTAATACTAAAGCAACTTAAAAACTATTATAACTAAATATAAAAAACATTATAGCTTAAAAAAATTAAAAAAAAAACATATAAAAATATTTAAAAAAAAAAAAACTTATAACTAAAAATAAAATCTACGTTAAACTACTAAAAAAATATTATAATTTTATTAACGTTTTTTTATTAATAAATATAAAAAAACTACTACTATATAAACCTTTTAATTATAAAATAAATTTAATGCTTAAAACAATATTACTAAATTATTAAACAAAACTAATATTATAACAAAAACTATTTATTATATAAAAATATTTAAACAAATATTTAACAAAAAGATTTATTAAGCTAAACAACTTATTAATAACTGCGCTTATATTATTAACTAAAAAACCTAAAAAAAATATTAAAGTTTATATAAACTATAAAAAATTAAACAACGTTATAGTTAAAAATTGCTACTTAATCTTTTTAATATAAAAAACCTTAAATATATTATATAAAACTAAAGTTTATATAAAACTAAATATTATAACAACGTTTAACTACTTTTAAATCGTTTTTAACAACAAATAAAAAACAGCGTTTATTATTAAGCTAAGCTTATTTAAATATTTAATAGCTAACTTCAGTATAATAAAAACTTTTAGCTTATTTTAATATTATATAAACAATATATTTTTAATATATTAAACAAATATATTACTACATATTTAAATAATATATTAATCTATAGCAACTTATAAAAAAATATAAGCAATATATATACGATATGTTTATAAAACTAATTAAAGCAGGACTTATTATAAATATTATTAAATATAAATTTAATATTATTAAAACAAAATATTTTAGTTTTATAATATTTATAAACAGAATTAATATAAACTTAGCAAAAATATAAGCAATTAAAAAATAAAAACTACTATAAACGCTAAAAAATTTATAACGGTTTATCAGCTTTATAAACTATTACCGCTGTTTTATTTAAAGCTTTTTTTTAATCGCCTGCTTTTTAACAAAGTTAATAAGCAGGCACAGCTGGCCAGGCTTGCTATTAGCAAACAAAATAACAACGTTTAAAAAATTAAAAAAAGCTTTTATAAAAATACTTGTTTTAGCTTATTATAACCTAATATATAAAACTATTATAAAAATAAATGCTTTAAATTAAGCATTAAAAAAAGTTTTATATTAAAACAAACTAACAAAAAAATAACACTTGATCGCTTTTTTTTTAATAAAATATACCTTTATAAAATATAACTATAAAATTTATAATAAAAAACTACTTACTATTATAAAAGCTTTTAAAAAATAATAACCAGAACTATAAAGCTATAAAAACGTAGTAAAAATAATTATAAACTATAAAAGCTTTTAATATTTTATTATTATAAAGCTTTTAAATTAAAAACAAGTTTGCTAGTCAGAATTTTTTAATAACTTTAAGTTTTAAATTATATATAAACTAGGCTATAAAGCTATTATTTTTAATATTTTATTTTAAAAACTAAACGACCAACTAGCAAAAAAAAACAGATTTAAAAATAACCAGCTTATAAACCGATTATAAATACTGCTTTTAAAAAACAAATAAAAAAAAAAAACTAAGCTTTTTATAAAATTATATGCATTTATTAGCAAAAAAATAACAAATATATTAATAAATAAAGCTTATAAACATTTTTAAACAGCTTATAAAATAATAAAAGCTATTAAATTACTGCAGGCTTGCTTTTTATTCTGCTATTTAAAAAAAAATTTTTAAATAGCTTTAGCAAACTATAAAATAAAAAAAAAACATATATATATAAAAAGCCAGGTTTTTATTTTAAACTATAAAGTAATACAAACTAAAATTATTAACTAAACTTATACTGCAGCGCTAGCAGGTTATTTTAACAAGTTTAAAACATAAAACTTGCTTTAAAAAACATATATTTAGCTTAATATATTATAAAATATAGCTATATTTATTAAAAGCTGCTATTTTTATTAAAAAACTAAAAATTTTTAAATAATATTAACAAAGTTTTTAAAACTTTTGTTAATATTTTTTAAACTATAGGCAGATATATTAATAAATTATATTAAGCTATTATTAGCCTGCTAATAAAACAAAATAAAATATTAGCACGTGCTAATAATAATAAACAAGCTTATTAAAATAAAACATTTTATAGCTGTTTTAAATATAAAAGCAATTATATTTATAAACGTTTTTATATTAAAAATGTTCCGGTTATATAAAGCTTTAAAAACTATAATTTTAAATAAAAGATTTTAATTTATGTTTATATTTTAAAAAGAACTAAATTGCAGACTAGGCATATAGCTTAAAATATTAACAGTATATTATTTAAAAACTAACAGTTAAACAGAAATAATTAACGCTATAATAGAATAATACTTTCAGGTATATTGTAGCTATTATTAAAACAATTAAATAAACTAGCTATTATTTAACAAATTTATAATAAATAACCAGACCTTAAAAACAACCGGACTTAGTTTATTTTTTATTAACTACAGCTAGCACTTTTTAATAAGCATAAAACTTTTTAAAAACTTTATTAAATATAAAATAAAAACTTAATAAAATAAGTTTTTAATAGCAGAAAATATAATTAACAAAATTTAAAAAATAATAAAAAAAACTAAAACGTTTATAAATAAAGCTTAAAACTAATATACTATTTTAGCAGATATATACTATTTAAATGCTCTAGCTTATAAAACTAAAAACAAAATATAAATTAGCACTAAAAATATATAAATAACGCGACTTTTTTTAAAACTAGCGGATAAATAAATTAGCTTTTTTAAAATAACTAAAGTTTACTAACGATTAATAGCTATATAGCTTTTAAAGCAATATAATATTTTTTTTGGTTTTTATATTTTATTATTACAGCTTGTATAATTTAAGCTAAAAAAACAGAACTTAATTAATAAACAACATAATAATAAAACAAATAGCATTATTTTATTAAAAAAAAACAACAGAAAAAAAACAAAATAGCTATTTAAAACTATTTTAGACTTAAAACGCTAACTATTTAAAAAACTAATATATAAGATCTAATAGCCAGCTTTTTATAAACTAATATAAAAACCAGCGAAAAATCTAGAAAAATATAATATAAAACTATAAGCGTTTTATAAAACAAACTTAAAAAAACCAGGCCTTTTAAAATAGCTCTAAAAACAAGCATAACTACACTTTTAAAAAAGAAGAAAAAAAGGGACATATATACTTAATTCTACAGGTTATATAAAAAGAAGCATTAATAAAAAAAAAAAAAAAAAAATAAAACGCTAATATTTACACGCCGCAGCAAAAATAAAACAAAGTTATCATAAAAGCAAAAATAAAATAAACTATAAATAAAACGCCGTTAATAAGTTCTATTAAAAATATATAATATAGAGGGCAAACGGAGGCCAAAAAAACCTAAAAATAAACAGCTAATAAAAAAAAAACTAAAAAGCTATACTATATATTAAAAAAACTTTAAAAAAAACTAACGTAATAATAAAAACATAACAATAAAATAAAGCTATAAAAATAATTATTAATAAAATTAAAACTTATATATTTAAAAGTTTAAAAAAGTTTAAAAACTTTTATATTATTTAGCTTTAATAATACCAGCGCTAAAATAACACAGTTAAATTTTAACAAAAAAATTTTATAAAGCTTTTGCTACAACAGTATTATTAAGCTTATTAGCCCGCGCTTTATTAATAATTTTAAACTAAAAAATTAATATTTTAATATTAACTTGCTATAAAAAAGTTAATATAAAAAAGCTTATAATAAAAATATTTATAAAATTTTTTTTAGCGATTTATTAAACAGCAGCTTTTATATCGCTAAAAAAAAAACCAAAAAGCTGCTTATTTTTTTAAGCTGTAATAGTAGCAATATTTTTATAATAAAAAAACAGCTAAATAAAAAAAATAAGTTAGCAGTAAAAAATTAAAAAAATATTATAAGCTTGTTTATAAAACTATTAAAAAATATATTAAAAAATAATAAAAAAAAAACGAAAAAAAAACAAAACATATTATTTTTATTTTTTTAGCGCTAGCTAAAAAGTGCTGCTTATAGCACTTTTTTTTTATATTTTTAAAAAAAAAAACTAAATTAACGTATAGTTTACTAAAACAGCAGCAAAGCTTAAACAAAAAATTATATTTTTAGTCTAGCAGCGCGTCGTTATTATTAGCTTTTTTTTTTTTTAAAAAACTAAAAACAGCTGTATTAAATAAAAATCGCTATTAAATTAGCAGCGTTACTTAATATAACTAAAATAGTTTAACAGCTATAGATTAATATTTAAAGCAAAAAAATTTAAAACATAATAACAAAAAAACAGCAGGTAAATATATATTTATAAACTTGCAAATATTTTTACGTTTTATATATTATTAATATTTAATAATCTTTTTATTAATAAAAAAGCAGCAAACGTGCAACTTAGCTGCTTTTTAAATAATAAAGCCGCTTTTTTAATACTTTTACGTTTAAATATGCAAATAATAAAAATAAAAGTTTTTTTTTGCAAAAACTAAATAATAAAAAAGCATAAAAAACAGTAAAACAAAAACAGAAAAAAAAAAAATAAAGCAAAAAGTTTTTTAAAAGCAAAAAAAGCAAGATAAAAACAGGACAATAAAAAAAAAATCTTAAAAAAACTAAAAAAAAAAAATTAAAAATAAATAAATTAAAAAAATATTTATATTTAAAAGCAGCAAGCAAGCTTTATATTGCCGGCGACTTATGTTTAAAAAAAAATAAAAAAAGCGCATACTTAGCAGTTTAAAAAAAAAAAACATATTATATAGCACTTATTTTATAAAAAACAGCGTATAAGCTTTATATTGCTACAGATTTATTTTTAAAAAAAAACAAAAAAAACGCTTATTTAACAGTTTAAAAAAAAAAAATATATTATACAGCACTTATTTTATAACGCTAAAGTTTTAAAAAAAATATTTAGCTACTACTTATTAAAGATTTTATTTTATAAATAAAAACATTTATAGTTTAAAAAAAAAAGTACTATTATAGAACTAGTTTTAACTTAAAAATTTTATTAAAACATAAGCTAAAATACTATATATAAAAAAAACAAATAGCTAGCAACTAATTAAGCAAAAAGTTTTCCCTTTTTATATAATAATATAAGTTATTTCTAGAACTACCAGCAGTAAGAACTGTAACACTTTTAAAGTCTGCAGCAAGAGTTTTGCCTGCTCCATTGTTTCAGGATCAATTTCCTCTTCGCTAAGTTTAGTATAGCGCTCCATCCGATGGAACAGTCCTATAAAGTTAGGGGATAGTCTCCCCGACATAGCAGGATGTATAGTGGCTCTCGAGTGGCCAATAACTGCTCCAGGGTAGTTCTCCAAGACTCGCGAAAGAAAGCCACAGAGCTTAGAGCCATGAATATCGAATTTGAACATTGACCAACCCCCTTCGCCGCTCCTTTCCATATACTCCACAATGGCATATGCTGCATAGGTACCTTCGACTGAATCTCCGGCGTTGTGGACCAAGGCGGCTGCCTCTCCGTCGTCAGGGGCGTCCTCCCATCTGGAGTTATTCTTGAATAAACGCCTGATTTCAGAGCGCGACCCGAGGAGTATATTTGGACCGATGCCACCTATCCTGCCTGTTTCTCCGTCGGGAGCGAGCACTGAATTGGCCTCGCTGTCACCTGCAACAGGCTGACGATTATGTATCTGGGTTTCTGAGCGGTCCCGTAACTTGGACCTTTGAGCTCTATCTCTATTATCAACTGTCGAAAGATCGATAGTATTATAGGGTAGGTTGAATTCATCTAGTTTTGAATGAACGAGGGCAGATGTAAACCCCTCATTATTGTGATCTGCGCCATTCTCCGAGAGAAGCTGAACGATTGATCTATATCCCTTTAGGATCGCTATTGACAGAGGAGTTCCAAGCCGCTCATCGTATACGTTGGGGTCGCAGCCTTCTTCAAGAAGGGTCCGAGTCAGCTCTTCGTTACCAAATAAGACTGCGATATGAAGGGATGCCATGGTGATTGCAGTGAAAAATCAACGTTAATTCATTCGAGAAGAGAGAAGGGGCTCGAATGAACACATGCTTTGTTCGAATGGCTAGTTCATGTAAGCCTGCTGTCTGGGCCCCAATACCTAGGCAATCGATCGCGTCGAAGCAGGCAATCAATAAATGTGTTGGTACCAACCACTAGCTGCATGTCACATTGATATAGATAAAGCAATTTTGCGGAACGATGGAACTTTGACGACGCTGGGTATTATGTAGCGCTTTGGCTCCTGGCACATAGGTATAGCACATCCCCTGTATGCCGCCGCTGACGTGTGCTGCATAAATCACGTCTATGAGTAATTTTGAGCGCCCCAAAAAGGTGTGAACTTCCAAGCGACTGTTGATGCCTAACCTAAAGGCTAGCGAGCCGGGCGGTGCCTACAGAACATCCTCACACAAACAAGCTAAGAAACCATGATACAAGCGCCCTGCCACGATCTACTGATTTGAACAAGGAGGTCTGACGTGTATTGATTCAAGCCTATCCACGTGGGCAATTCAGGGGCTTCGTGTCACAACGAATGGTATCACGTCCCCGCGCACTGGCAGTGCTGACAATCTTCGGTAATAGTCATCGCGTTGAGACTCATCCCGTCTCCCGGTGCCGATTACTGGAATATTCGAAATAACCTAGAATGTACAACTCTCTTGATCAATCAAAGCACCAAGTCAGGTTGCTTCGGCTACTTCCTGGCCATGGCTCCGGGGGGTGCCCATTGCGAGCTGTTCACCATGTCCCCAGATGAGCCAAGTGAGTTTGAGGCACTCTCTTATGTATTGGGGGGGGGGGGTAAGGAGGACCCTGTACAGATCATTCTCGGTGGGCAGGTCAAAACCGTCACGAGAAACTTGGGGTCAGCGCTTCATCACCTGAGAAATGATGAAAAAGAGCGCGTGCTGTGGGTTGATGCCGTTTGTATAAATCAAGACGACTTTGACGAGCGTAGTTCCCAGGTGTATATGTTTCTACGCCATGAATAATGGTCGCGCATCTGGACGATTCAAGAAGCTGTCCTAGCCAAAACAGATTACATACTATCGTGGGAACACCTTACTTGATCGAACCATCTCTGCGAATGAAGTCAATAAAATAGGAGGCTTACCAGTCAGTAAACTTGAGAGACCCTCGGACGCGATGGTTAAAGCTACCCAATCATTAACTGCCGAAATTCTCACTTTTCCACTTTCTCCCGTCTCCGTTTTCTTTCTGTGATGACAAGAACGGCAATATTGACGACGATGCTTTCTCTCGTCTACGTTTTCTTCTGCAACGACAATAACGACGATAATTTCTCTCGATTTGCATTTTCTTTCGTTCGATTAATACCAGTTTCCTTAACGATAACGATAATAACAATACTTTCTCTATCTGCGCTTTTCAATCAACTTCTCCTCTACGCTTTCGCCTTTTCTACACTCTCGCCGTTGCAAATCATTGACGAGGTCGTACATATCCAGCCATGATCTGATTGGTATGGCCGCAAATTTCAGAGAGCATGTCTACACGAACAGATGTTGTCAGACCTTGAGGTTTCTGAGAAACGGAGCAGGTGGTCTCACACGGGTCATACTGACATTTTCATTGCCGCACAGGTACATGCGGATTTCCGACCAGGAAAAAAAATTCGGTTTCAATCAAGACAAGCCAAGTTGGTGAAAAGAATATTTGAATTTCCTGATCATGTATCCAAGGTAATTACGCGGCGGAGGTTTTTCATTTCTCGCAGAGGGTACATGGGATTGGCACCCCTTGGCATCGAAGTTGACGATCACGTATGCGTTCTTGCTGGTAGTAAAGCGCCTTTTATTGTGCGATCCGTCTAGAAGAATGATGGCCAAGTGATCTCGCGACTCGTGTGCCGTCTACTAGGGGATTCATATGTTCATGGGCTTATGGATGGTGAAGCGTCAAGATTGGTGAATGGTGCCACGGCGCAACCCATGAGCTAGATAGGGGTACGAAGGCAGGAGGGGCGTTCAGGCGGCATGAAACAAGGCATAGTGTGCATGTCGGCTGTAGACAAAGCCCAAAGTGAGTTCTAATCATACTATGCCAGCAGGGGTGCGTCGTGCAAACCGGGCGCTTGTCCTGAATGAAGTTATTGTAGACATGGAGACCAACCCTAGACGAGATCGCATCCTCTCAATCTCTTCGTCGATATTCGGTATTATGCCGACTCGAATCAAAGTACGCATGGTCATTGAGCTCCGCTGTCTAACTCGTTCCCATCAATTAGTATTAGGTACCCCTTGGCAAGAGGGACTGAGTTTGTTATAAATTACAATAATATCGGCCAGACGAGGGTGAGGCAGAAAAAGAATATGCCACCTAGCTTCATAATGGGTATATATTAAACTATCGTTTATTCATCTTTGTCTTTTCGTCTTCTCAGAAAAAAAAAAAAAAAAAGAAAAGCAAAAAAACGCTTAGAGGTGAGAATGGTATTCAGGAATCTGAAAGTCATCAAAGGCGTATACAGCCAGCCTCTGTACGTGGTCTACATGGCGCTTTCCCTAAACGCCGACCCCCTCCCATATCTATAAGACCCATGGACACACCGGCCCCCCCCGTTCTAAACATATCTATACAAAACGTCGGGTTTTTATGACGAACCGAGACCTGGCGATGGGTCTCACCACCAGCTCCTCTTAGGGGCCTTCTTGTCATCCGCCTTCATCATCTGTAGGCGTCGTAGTTTCTCACGGTTACGAGGGTCAAGGAGTCCGACGTGACCGTCATCATGGAACCAGTGGTAGTCCCCGTCCCGGCCAGCCGGTGATTCACCCTGCATCTTAATGCGTTGTAGGTGCCGCAGCTTCGAGAGACCGTATCTGCACACGACCAGGGACATGATGATGGAGACAGCGGTAACCGCACCGAATCCCCAATTTGTCTCTTCAATGAAGTTTTCCAAGTTGGCACCGTATAAGCCGGCGATGAAGGTGCCCATGGCCAAACCTAATGTGCCGACGCTGAACTTGAGGTCGAGCAGCATTAAAGAATTACGATTCGCGTCTAGTATGGCGCGGATTCTAGGATACGCGAGTCAGCTTGGTTTCGATAACAGGGGCCGATTCATCTCACATCTCCTCGGTATTGCGGATAGAGGACACCAAGTTCTGCGCCTCCTGGACGGTCTCGTCGCATAGTTTGTAATATGATTCCAAAAGCATCTCTACCTCGGTGTGGTCGTCGAGTTGCCGATGGAGATCGTGGGTCTTCTCCGTCAGGTACATGGCAATCAGGTCATCGTCGGCTTCAAGGAGTTCGTCGATCGCATCACGGACCAGCTTTGCCTTCTGCTCAAAGGTGCTGACTCGTTTCGAGAGGATGAGGAGGACACGCAGCTTATGGCGGTCAATGTCGTCCTCCAGCTCGCCCAGGATGCGGATGACAGGCTCCCGTACCGCCTCGAAGTCGGCTTCCAGCTCCTGTGTCACGGACTGCAGGACAGCTTCCAGGGCGCGAAACTCGTAGGCAAGGCCGCCGTTCGTTGCCGGCGTCTTCTGCTGCAGCTTCCCCTGCAGATCGTACATGAAGGCCGACTGGGGATAGGAGGCCTTCGTGCCGTAGACGTCGAATAGCAGCACGCGATTGTGCTTGATGAGGACCTTCAGGTGCAGCAGGTTCAGCAGGATCGAGGTGGGACGGACGAGGATGTGCGGGAGATTGGACGAATCGATCTTGCGCAGATCACGCGGCAAGAGGCCGAACTAGGCACGCTGTGTCAGCCAGGCTGTCGGTAAACTGGGCGCGGTTGCGGGCTCGCGAATACCCTCGCTATCAGCTCGCTCTTCTTGAACTCGCTGTCCACCAGGATGACGTTCCCGTTCTCGTCGACCTCGGTGCAGCGGAGCCGGGGCTCGGAGGCGGCCTTCTTGCTGAGCTGGCGGTGGGAGTTGAACATGGAGTGGTGGGCTGCGTCGCGGTCGACCTCGGGGAGATCATCGGGCTCCAGCGGCCGGCCGGGCCGTCGAGCGCCGAGGCCCCGGAGCCATTCTCGCCATGTCGGCTTGCAGCTCTTTGGCGGGCGATCGGCGGCGGGATGGTTGTGCTGGCAGCGCAGCAGCGCGGGGACCCGACAGGGCAGCCTGTGGGCCCGGACGGTTCGGAGGCTTCGCGTTGGCACGAGCAATCGAAAGCCTGGTACCGGCAGCATCTCTAAGGGAGGGCTATCATCATCGAGCCTCGTAAGTCGATGGCGCGGGAGCGGGCGTGGGTAGGTAAGGGAGGTAGGTAGGTAGGTAGGTAGGTAGGTAGGTAGGTACTTTAGATAAGTATGAAATATTACTATCGGAAGGACTATCTACACCCGCTATCTGCGCCTATCTAGACTGGCTACTTAGCTAATCTGATAGCTGCGTCTTGCAGGATAACTACGCTGATAAGCACCCGCTTAGTACCCACTTCCTTAGGTACGGGCACGGATCGGCAGTACCTATGTACCAGGGAGCTGGACGGCTACCTAGTGGGGCTTGGCTTTCTGCCTCTTGTAAAACCCGCCTGGGTGGGGCTTTACTAGGTATAGACACTGGCCATGCGTAGGTTAGGTAACTTATAGGGTAACACATGCCTAACCCCTACCTTGAGTGGCCTGCCTACTGCAAGGTACCAGCAACCGCATTTGTCTGATCCGATACCATCACCGTATGGAACTGACACCAATCAAGGCGCGCGGCAAACGGCGCCCTAAAAGTCAACAACTCCCTGTCGCGCCCTCGCCGAAGCGTCCCAGGAGACGCCCAGGCCACGGGGAGCGCGCTGGGACTCGTCGCCCCAAAGCGTCTCACATTGAGATGTCTATGCCCCTCGAAGTCCTGGAGCGCATTTTCTGGTTCAGCGAAAACGTCAATTTCCCGCGAGCTGGTCTCCGTCTGGGCCGTCTGCTTTCTGGGCCTTCTACTTTGCGTGAGACCTTTCTTGCTGCGTTTGGGCCGACGTGGGACGTTTGGTTTGGGTGCGTGGACGACCGCGGCACAGCCTATCCTACCGTCCAGAGCTATGTTGGATGGGATAGGGATCGAGATCGCTTTGGCGGGAATCCCAACTTTCAGGTCCGTCCTCGGTCTCGCCGGCCACAGTCCTACCGGCTAATCGTGCTCTAGGCCGACCTGCTGGCCTGTTCATGGACGACTATCGACATGATTCTCGATTGCTGGGATATTTGGGTTCGGCGCCATGCCCGGAGTCTATCATATCAGTATTTCCCGCTATGGGGCAGCTTGACGAGCGCCGACTCTTACACAAACCCAGGTACCACGGTCGGATGTGGTGGTATCAAGGAATCTAGAAGTTATTTCTACCATGATTACGATGCCCTCCGGAATCCCGAGCGCCAGGACACCTCCAAATGTCGGTTGGAACCCAACCATGCCACATGGATTGAGATCCATAGGTCGACCGAAATACCAGACCGTCTCATAACCGGCCCGTGGGACGAGGGCTCGCTTCAGAAGCTCTTTTGGCTTGTGCGAGCTGGTGCCCGCCTATCCCCCAGCCAGACTTGGGAGGCTACCCGGCAAGGGTTTCATAACGCTACTTCGAATGAGGACGCCCCTAATACTACTGTCATACGATTACTTCACATCCTGGGCGCATTCCGGGAATGGCCAATGCACGTCAGAGAAGAGGAGCTTTGCAGGGTTGAGATAGTGACGGCCACCTTGACGAGAGACGGGTCCGCAGATTTGCTTGCGAAGTACTACTACATCGGAATGCTCTTAATAAACGACGTATGACAGTGAGAATCGACCGTGATGATGCTGATATTAGCATTCAGCATTGAGGACAATCAGAATAATAATCGAGGGTACCTGTGAATTCGTGGTGTTAGGTCACGACCACGGACCGCCATTGCGGCTTGACCTTCATCCACTCATCAGGATAGACGACCCCCACAGCCAGCCGGTTGCAAACATCATCTTTTTCTTCCAGTATCATCACAAGAAGGCACAGCTCATTCAAGTGGTGTATAGGTAGCCGGGATCGCTCCCCCTTGTCCCATTGCATATATCTCTTAGACGAGCATACACCGAGGAGGGCAACAAGACACTCTCTCCCCTTTTCGAACACGTTAAACGTCAGCTGAGGAGCCATAGCCATAGTTATACCAACAGGGATGCCGTTTTTGTTTTGAATGACACACCCGCTAAGGTGTCGTCGGGGTGGTATCCTATACCACATGCGTCCAAACGGCCCAATTTTCAAGTACGCACAGGTAGTATTGAAAACTATACTGTTCGGCTTCCCTTCTGCAAGAGCACTCGCATTTTTGCACAGGCTCCCAAACTTCTGACTGGCTTCGGATTCCTTAGCGGTCGTTGGCGGCCACCACTGAGTATCGGTGTGTTCCTCCAGGTTCCGTAAAGCTGCGAAAGCGGTCATATCTTCTGAAAGGTCGTGAAGCCGTTCTGACCGAGGCGTTCCAGCGGTGGATGGTGGCCAGCGGTGAGCAGCATCGTCGCCTTGTGCTTTCTGACGTGCAAAATTCCAGACCTGATCCGTGAGCTCTTCTATCCCTCCGGCCCCTACAGTCATCGGGTCATCCAAGATCGATGAGGGCCACCATGAAGTTGCTGCCTCCTTGAGTACCTTGAGCGCAGACCGTTTTTGACTAATGAGATAGTCTTCTAGAGACAAGTGTCGTTCCTTGACGGGCCTGAGCCCTTCTTTGGGATCCGAGACGTAGAACTTGACAAAACTTGCTTTGACCTCGGACATTCTGCTACCCAAAAATATGCCTGGCGCGATTGTCCAGTCTATATCCCAGGTCGCCCTACCATCCCAAGATGCCCAGCTCCAACTTGGTATGTTATCGAGGACACGCCTTGCCACCATGAAACCCGGCTGCGGGACCCAGCGCAGAGATTCGGTGAAAAATTCTTCGGGATGACCGAGCAGAATTGGTCGCTGGAGCTTTGTTTCTAGTACATTTGCTATCCCAGCAAATGCTCGTAAAACGTCTTCGGGAAATGTGAGCTTCCTAGGGCTAAACTGAGTTACAACCCCTGAATACGTTGCAAATGAGTCTACACCCGAGATCCAGGAACGCTCCTGCAGTTCTCCCACTTCCCATGGCTCTGTCTTTTTCCATTGCGTTTCACCTATATCCCTTGGCCGTTCTTGCCATTTCTCTTTAGTGCAATTGCCGTATACCTGGCCGGCGTCGAAATAGATCCTACGCTTTGATAAAGCTCTCTCTTGAAATGTCCAAGCTCTGTCGTCCCATCGTGATTCTGAGATGGCCATGTCGATGAGCGGGACCCTCGCCTCTCCCACTGGGTTCGACATGGTCGGCAGAAGATCCCACTGCATTGCTTAGAGTCAGTAATCACTATTTGGAGTGTGCCCGTGTCTGAAAAGTATGGGAATCACCCAAGCAGGGGCCGAAAAAAGGGGAAAACAGTTTTTTGGATGTTACTTACGCTCAAATTCTGGAACCCCTGTTGACGTGGTCGGCAAGCAAGACCAACTAGGCCAGGCGTAGGGCCGTCTCCAAGAGCAACGAATGTGAGAAATGCACGATCATATATCACACCCATAGCATCAATCTGCTCTGCTTTTAAATCCAAATCGTCTTGCACGATGCAGAAGCGGTCAACCCAGAGATAACGCTGCCCAATCTCGTTGCACAGGTGAATAGCATCGGACACAACTTCCGGCAAGATAGACTCGGCCAGGCTTTCGACCTGCTCCAGTTGTTCTATATTCTCGGAACAGAGCTGCAGCTTCTGCCTCTCCGGCGAGGCGGAGGCCGCATTCCAGACATAGCTTAAGGCAACGTACGCGACCTCCGACTGCGGCAGCACCACGCGCCGCTCGCGGGCGTCGATCAGCCGGAACCCGCGCGGCAGGCTGACGGTGGTCGGGATCCACGGCGTGCCGCACTCCTCGTGGTGCTCGCGGACGCAGCGATCCAGCCACGTCGTGATCTGGCCCATGTCCATGACCCCCCTCTCCCAGAGGGAGATCTGCGACAGGTCGTAACACCACTTCTCGTAGCGGAGGACGAACTCAAGGATCTTGGGCTCGTAGGTCCACGAATCCTCCTCCTTCTCCTCTTTCTTGCCCCCCTCTTCTTCCTTCTTCTCCTCCTCCTCTTCCTCCTTTCCCTCCTCCTCAAACCCCGCAGCGGGCGCCGTCGCGATGCAGATGGCCAGCACGCACTTCTGCAGCCAGGGCACCATCCCTTTCTCCATGGCCGTCTGCTCGTCGCGGACGTGCCACTGGTTCCGGCCGGGGTCGAAGATGAAGGGCCGCCACACGGCCATCTTCACCTCCCGTCCGTCCCCCGCGTCGTCCCCCTCGCCGCCGCCACCGCTGCTCGCCGCCGTTGCCGCCGCCGCCGCCGCCGCCGCCCTGCGGAGCGCGTCCCCGAGCGCCGAGCACATGATGCAAGTCCCCGCGCGGGATGCGTAGTGCTCGGCCGAGCGGAACTCGAGGTCCCTGAGCGCGGAGTAGTTGCTCTTCCGGCTCGGCGGCCACGACGGGTTGTGCTTGTAGCAGAAGGGGACCGGGTCTAGCGGCGCGTGCCCGCCCGCCCGCTCCCGGCACAGGTTCACGTGCAGCAGGTCGTCCCAGTCCTGGCAGTCGCCGCAGAGACGCGGGTTGACGCGGGCCGGGAGCCCCGCGTCCCTGGCCGCGCAGATCGTGCATTGCCTCACGTTCATCCTTTTTTTTTTTTTCCCTCGTTTTCGTTTTGGCAGTAAGTGCAGACGGGGGAGGGTGCGAGACTTTCCCCGATTATGCTACTACTACTATTACTCGGTGTATGTGATGGACGGCCCAGGCATACATCCTACTCACCCACCCCGCGATCCTGGACCGACCCAGGCTTACATTTGTGCCGCATCTGTGCCGCATGTGCCAAGAGAATGTCACTGCATATCCAAATATGCGTATGTATGTGGGTTTCTGGATTAGGCTAGAGATGTAGCCCTGATTGGTGGTAGACACACCTTGCATCTATCTATAACAGGCAAGTAATCTTCTATCGGTCTGTGGCACAATATTCCAAGTGCCTTTTGAGAGGCGATGCAGTGCGATTCGATTCGATCCAACTGATTCGGCCTTAAGCTACGTAATGTCATAACACTTATCAGCACCGATAATTTATGCGAATTTGGCTTTGCTGCCTTTTGGCTTGTTTAGATGCTCGCGGGTAGCCATGTTGAGATGAAGTTGCGGTGGCGTCTTGGACGAAAACTTAGAGAGCATCATAAGGACCATATAGGCTCTATTAGAAGAAAATACTGACTCTCGAATAAATGGCCCCTAATCGCTAGCATGCAGGAGACTAGGAAGTGAGCACATATGAGTTTTCATTTACTCCTTCGCCTAGAACTGATCTACAAGCAATGAAACTCCTAGGCCCGACCACAAGGAACGGGCGTGCGCGGTTGTCTGTGCAGGAGAAATCAGAGTAATAGCTCGGCGTGCTGTGATTAGCTGTCGTTTTCACTTATACTGCTCGAGAATTCAGCGCATTAGGTTACTCATCTAAGCCCTGCGAGAGGTTTTCTGCTAATGAAACTTTCGGAAACATTCTTCCCTCGGCGTCGCTAAGGAGCGAGCCAACAGCGCCAATAATATCACGGTATGCCGTCCCCTCAGCATCGGCTACTCCCCGCGGAGGTGCTTACTGACTTGTTGAAGCTCGCTGCGGCCCTCACTAGTTTTGTTCTCTACTGTGTAGCTACTGTGGACGAGTGGGTGTGGGAGGAGAATGGACCTCGGGGCTCGGGGCTCGGGGGGCGTGCGGCCCGTCGCCGAAGGATGGGCGTGCCTTTGGTCCCGAATAAGACGCTTATTCTCGTCTTGAGTGCCGGCAGCTATAAGCGATAGTGGCGTGACGCTACATCAAGAGCGCGAGTTTCACTAGGTAGCTATACGAAAGCGAAAATCGCCCGGCTGAGTCAGAGCCAGCTAGGTAGTGCAGATAACTACATAGAATTGATCAATCTCGCCGCTTCGCCCTGTGTTAACACTCGCTATGAACTTGTCAATGACAACCAGGCGTCTGGGATACCAAGTGCTTGGCGTCGGAAGTTAGGCCGTTTTTGGAGTAATATTGGCCGCCGAAATCTCTGACGAAAGCAACGAGTGTCATTTCAATGCGACATCTTAGGGGTGAGCATTCTTTTAGCATTATTTGAGGAATACAGATACCTGGCAAGCCTGGCAGCTATTCCATTCGCCATGTATTCTACGCCCTGAGAGGTTAAGGTGACACGGTAAACAATTGATAAACATAGAATAAGGAATGCTATTGAGTCCGCCTTGGCAATTAATAGTACACGGTAATTTTCTACACATCGTCTTCGTGGATAGAGGGAAGAGACATGCCTCTTCACTATAACTACCTACTGTTCGTAAAAGCTTGAGAATGGCGGCTATGGCCTACCAGCTGAGAAAAGGACTAGGTAAATGACGTAAATAATGTTTATGAGGCGGCGCAAGGCACCTAATCATGCCGAGACCTGCGCCTTGGCTCTTGGGTGACGAAGAGCGGCATCACAGCAAATGCCAGCCAGGTGGGATGATGGACCATACCTAAACTTCCAGCCTGAACCTTACACAAAATAATGACTCGAAATATATAACTCGTTACGGTATCTCATCTGACCGCCTATTAAATTGAAACATCCCCTAGGCTTACAGTGTCCGTATATATATATATCGGATTAGGTGGGTACGGCGAAGATGGTTGATGCTGCTAGACCACAATTTCTGTCACTCCATAAGTCATAAGTCATAGCCCAAACACTCCAAGACCCAGCTATGGACACCTTTGACATGTTTTGGCGGCTAGGACATACGGTACGAATCTCAAGAAGACCAAGACAATTAGTTATTATATTGATTGCAATTATACGAGCGAGGCACACTCCAAGGCACACTTGAACTCTCAGCCGCCATTACAAATAACTATACAATATTCAAACACAGCTCGGGCCAATGTTGGCTTGCGCAGGCGATGGCCAGCTCCGATTGACAGCGGCCCCGCCGCCGGTCAACCACCGCCCAAACGGGGTTATCTAATCTTGGTTCCGATCAATGCAACTCCATGTATCCATTCACTAAGTCTAGGCCAACCGTTCCACCATGTGCACTACTTGTAGGTAGTTATTGTGAATGCGTTTCCCCGTGGGCCCGTGATCACTCTGCCATAATGCCCATCGACTTGCAGGGAACAGCAAACACTGACCTAATTTGTAGCGTAGCATCCAAGGAGGATAGAACAACACGAGTTTTTCAGTTTTTCCCGCCCCTTCATTGGATGAGGCTGTGGTCAAATACATCCATAGCCTCAATTACTCAGCCACCCACCACCAACTACCGACGTCAACACACGCCAACGAAGGGGTGCAGGGTGATAGCGGCGCGCCATGTGGGGTTCGCAACACCGGACGGATGGTGCTTTTGTCCCATGTATCTGAACTGCTATTGTTTTTCTCTACAAGTGTATAAGTGCGTAGTGTTGTAGAGAGCACTATGTTATGATGTAAGTTAGTAGTAGTACTGTACCTATGTGGTAGAGGAGTTTCACCTTTTGTGAGTGTATTGAGTGAGCGTCTTGGTGGGAAGTAATCAGATCAACTGAGGCTGCCCCCCCTTTCTTACCGGTTCACTTTGGTGTGTCCCAACTACCCGCCACAGCGCTCGCCACAGCATCTACACGCCTACACACCTATACCTGCCTACAGCTACCTACTTTATAAAACATTAGGGTTATACCTGTACACCAAAAGCGCACGGATCTGCCAGGAAAAAGGTGAGCAGGGGGGCTAACTTCCGTTGATCTGTAGACTCCTTTCCTTTCCTTGGTGGGTTGGATATTGCAAGGAGCCGACCCAGCACCCTAGCCGACTACGTAATATCTAATTCCCTGCCCCAGTCTGAACCGCAGACATCACATAAACGAATTTCCTTATCCTTGTCCGGAGACTAACGATCTTGATTGGACACGAACTTGAGCGCCGAAAGGGGACCGTCTACGAAGGGCCGAGGGTTCCGGGAATGACCTAACTAGCTACTGTGACCGGAGGTGTTCTAGTTGGATAGGTCTGTGTGTTGATCTACGGCGGGGTTGTAGACCCAGGTAGGATATACTTGTTGTTGGAACGTGTTTGAATATAAAGCCATCGATCGACGTTGGCCTCTAGATCCCCAAAAACCACAGCTTTGACTTCACAACCTGCCTGCCCTCATACGCAACCACAGCAGTCACTCGACCCTCGAAGCCATCCAAACACAGAATCATGTACAGCGCCAAGGTCCTCCTCCCCGTGGCCGCCCTCGCCGGCGCGTCCCTAGCCCAGGACTTCACCAACCCGGCCTGCGCCCCGAGTCTGAACTCCCTGAAGGAGAACTCCCCCCCGCTCCCTACCGAGCTGTCCAAGTACCTCGACGACGTTACCCCCACCGGCAGCGGGCCGGTGCCCACGACCACGCTCCGCAGTACCCTGGAGGACCCCCAGGCGTACGTGGATGTGCTCTGCGCCGCCGCCAGCGTGCTGCCCTCCGCGGAGCTGGACACCTTCCACAGCTGGGGCGCCGACCTCCTCAGCTACGCCAGCGTGCACATCAGCGAGTACAACGCCTTCGTCACCGACTGCCTCAGCGCCGGCGAGGAGGCCGCCAGCCTGACCAGCTACCTCGACTCCATCGTCACCGCCACCGGCGGCCTCTGCAAGCCCGCCGCCACCGCCACGGCTACGACCACGGCCACGGCGGCCCCCACAAGCGGCGCCGCCTCCTCCAATGGTACCGTCCCCAACGGCACCGGCGGTGCCGCCCCTTACTTACCCCACGGCCGGCCCCAGCGTCCCGGTCACCGCCGGCGCCCCCCACGCCACCGGCCTTCTCGCCGGTGCCGCTGCCATGGGCGGCCTTCTCGGCGCCGCTGCTCTTCTGTAGACGACTCCGCTGCAACGCTCCCCGCCCCTCACTAGGGAATGAGTAGAGTGACGGGGAAGGGGGGACAGCGGGAACGCTTCTTTTCTTTTTTTTTTTTTTTTAAACTTCTAACGTACACTCTTGTTCTCATGGTATACGCCGATCATGCATCACGAGTCAAAAGACCGCGGCATGTTGGGATAGTCATGGGGTTTTAATTACAGGGTTGGCAGGCGGGCCCTACGATAACATCAATAAATATAGAATAGAAAATATGCCTGATCAAGCTTGATAGATCTCTGTCTCCGGGCCCAGTACTGTATGTCATTTATTCATTACTGCGTAGATTGGCGACACGGATCGCTGTACATTAGCCCTCCGGATGTCTGACAGCACCGCACTTCATCTCGAAGGGAGTTTTGAATATACGGTGCAAACAGCCGTTGCCCCGACTATAAGGTTTCCCTTTTTTTACTGTTCTGTTCTAATCACATATGGCGTCCCTTCGCGTCACAACTTACCACGCTTTTACGACGACAGCATCCATATCGTGATGAAGAAATCCATCCATTTCCCTGCAAGATCCTTCAAAGAGTGATACTATCTAAAGATGGTCTGATATAGTCTCTTAATTCGGTCCGGTTCCTAATTATTCTCGCTTCTCGGGGTGTAATATGTAACTCTTGGCTTTGCTTGTATCACCAAGGTGGCCGCCTCTCTTTCTCTTGGAGCTGCTTTATGATTCTATGACATCCGTTTCTAGTCGTCGGCAAACCGGGTGTAGTCATTTTGGCTGACAGGGCCTTGCATTAGACTGGTTTG
The DNA here is from genome assembly GCA_021209875.1 of Rosellinia necatrix. Lineage (NCBI taxonomy): Eukaryota > Fungi > Ascomycota > Sordariomycetes > Xylariales > Xylariaceae > Rosellinia > Rosellinia necatrix. The sequence continues at coordinate 2,851,745 of JAGYVD010000009.1, forward strand.
GGCGCGTAGCAAATCCCGGGACAGGGGCCAGAGTTCGCCTTTCTGGGTGCCGCGACGGCCCGATGCGTGAACCGGGATTTCCGCTCGCCTTTCCCCTAAAAATAGGGGCCGACAAGGGATGATACCAATTAAGAAATCCCTAGATGAGAATTCTATGATGATATAGGGAATATTGCCGAGGAGGAAGGCGCGGGTTGAGGTATAATCTAATAGGATGAGGGTTAGAGTGGCATTGAAACGTGGGCTGGTGCATAGGATTTAGGCGAGGAAGAAAGGTGTGAGCGAAATGCAGGTATGCTGGCTTCCAACGTAGATAGGGGTTGTTTTACTAGAGCCACACATCCTGTAACCCCCAAAGCTGCCTGAAATAATCAACACAGGTAGAAACATTATAGACAGCGTTAGGAGAAGGATACAAATAACACCTAGATATAAATAACATTATGACTTTGGAAGGGTTGCAAAATTGTCAAAAACGATGAGATTTGTGTCGTGAGTAAGTGCGATGACCGGTATAGACGAAGAATAGACCTGATACCTTATAGGCAGGATCCAGGGTAATTACTAGGAAGGTGACCCCGTAGGAAGAGTTTACCAATAAATATACTTCCATCCTTCAAGGTGTTTTTATTCACAAACTCCCCCTCCCAGTAATCGAAAGAAAGAAAAGCGGTTTCTAATACGTGTTGAACCACGATGATGTCTCATCCATGTTACCTAAGTTCGGCATTTGCCTCTCCTCTAGGCCTAGGGCTACTGTTCCTACTCCGGTGTCACATGTTTACTCTAGTATACCGGACTGTTGATAGTCTTCAGCGCAGTTGGTCATTGATATAGAATACAGCGTGCATGGGGGAAAGGATGAGCTGTAAGACGACCTAAATCACGACTACTTTGAAAATGAAGGCGTTATATTGGAGATTATATGAACAGATACGACGGCTAATCAACAGCGAATTGGTATAGAACATAATATTTAGGGTTGAGACACCGAAGGAAGGCTAGGGCTATATTAGTACTGAAGCTTTAAGATGCCTCACCCTCCCTTGAAGCGTTATGAATACGCGACAATACAACACAGGTCTCTTCATTATCATGTATTTAAATCAAAGATAGCATAGCGCTTCTTAACATTCTTGTAGCGATGGAAAGCGAAGTTGTAGAAGGGATGGTTCTGGTAATTGACATGGAGTCCACTGTAGTAGGTAACCGCCACGCACGGTGAGTCGTGCCTCCCCTTACATCCTCTGAGGTATCTGGCATCACAACCTTTATTATCATAATCCAATTTGCCCGGCTAAGCTTTGATTCGATCCATCAGCCTTGTTTTACTCATAACTCAGAAGCCGCGCTTGTTGCTTAAGGTTGACATTAAAGTACCGGCGTTAAAACTCATAGGAATAACTTTCAATATTGGGCACGGGACCAAACTTGCGTTAATAACGAAAATTACCTATCTGAGGGAGGTAGAGTTTATGATGATCAAGAACTGTGCAGCTCTTGCTCCTGTAACGTGAACGTTACATTAGCCAAGCCTCTCGCCCTGGATCTTTCTAGCATTAGCTTTTGTTGGGAATTGCAGAGAGGAAGGCACATCAACCATGACGAGCAGCTGGTGATAAGGGAGCCAGTAAAACAAAGGATGGCGTGGTAAAAAGGTAGGTTATGAGAGCTTCATAGGAACATGGCACCCTTGTGTGAGTCTATAGACTGTTGATTGGCTGCTACTAACCGAGCAAGATTGTAATATTTATGTCAATAAAATATTTCCACATCGAATACAAACTCCATATAACATGTTATAGGTGCAGTTATTATTTTATAAAACTAAAAGGTGTGATCTATTATCGATACAATTTTATGTCAACGTTGTAGCTTGTATGGAGGTCGGATAAAATCGACAAGTCTCTGGAAACAGTGCCGCCAATCCAAAGGCGACTACCAACAGATGAAAAAAAAACATAATATTAATGTCATCAAGTCCCATAGATTAAACAAGGTTTGACCAGGATCGCAACTACTCGTAATGAGATTTATCTCTAATTTTTTAAAAGAACAACTTGACACGTGTCTCTCAGTGTCGTCAAATAAAAAACAGGCCAGACGACCTTCATCTACGGGGCATTCAAATCTATGGCCCTCACAAAATGCAGCAATAAAATTAATATCTGGCCTATGAGTAAGTATCATGGGACTTTAGCTCTCTGGCTATGGGCTTCTACTCTACCCTAAAGCTAAACCTGAAAAGTAACTTTAGCTCAAGATTTAACCAGAGAAGCAGGGAGGAAGCCCTTTATCAAGATACTTACACATGCCTTACTAATTCTAACAAACTTGTCTGATATTTTTCAGGACTAAGCAGCTAAAACCTGACTTTAAGGCAAGGGAATACTATAACATTCATACTTAAAAATCTAGTAACCTCATCTACTATCGCATCTGCTAGATAACAGGTTTTATTAGCAACTAACTCTAAACCAACAGTTTAGTGGTTACTGGCATTCTATTATGTATCAATCCCCCTAAGTGCTATGACTCAAAGCTATTGAAACTCACAGTGCCCCTGCCTTAATACTGGTTTGAGAAACCTTTCTTAAATTTAGTTACTCTTATGAATTTTCTTTCTACCTTGAGGCTGAGGTGATAGCAGCTGTTAGTGGGTTAATGCAATATTATAGAGCTTGGGCACGTTATGCTTACCTGCATAAATTACTGACGTGGTCGTGGTGTGTAAACAAGATTTGGGATCAACACACAAGAGCCTTTAGTGGCGTTTATATAGTTCTGAGACTATGCACAAATTTTACAATTGCATATAATAGAAGCTAATTTTCCGTGTGGTTGGGGTTGTGGACTTTATTTCCAATCGCCCATCTTATCCTGTCTGATTATATGTTTCCTCAAATAGTGTGTTTAACTTAGTAGGGATTAGCTTATTGAAGATACAAGGAGACCCTATTCTGAACTAGTACTAGCCAAGAACCTAGTTAGGTATGTACCAGGTACATAAGTATCAAAATGTGATCTGTCCTGTGCTAACCTTATAGTACTAGTATGTCACGTACGCGGTCGGATCGCGTTACGTCATAAAGCTCTATCGTAAATGTCGCTGGTAGGACGCACTATAGCAGGTTAGAAAGATGAAGGCTCCCGCTGTAAGTACAAGTAAGAGGTGTTGCCAAAGGATTAGTAATACCCATAACACCACGGATGGGCCAGAGCGCCTTTGTTGGGATGCATTTTTACTACTTGTGCATGTAGTTGTGTAGATCTATGTGGCCGCGGCACATTTCTTTTACCATGCAAAATACTTCTCAGTGCAGATTCCCTTCACCATGGGGCTTGTTGGGATCGTTAGGGGCATGGGCTGAAAATGGCAGTTAATCATGTCGCCATTATGCTTAATCTGGCCGCCACTACGCTAGTGTAAGTAAAACCCCTGCATATCTGCAACGTCGGCTGCTATCGAAGTCGTCTCTAACCAGTTAGCTGTTGGCAAATGATAACTAAACGGACATCCGATCAAAAGTGAATTATCTGAGTTTGGTACAAGGCCTTTCTACTATGTATGTAAACGTACCTACACTAGGTAGAATATATGGTCATAGGTTACCGTGTACCTCGGAGCCTGAAACCCAAACTAACGAAGGTTGATAACTACTTATCGTACTGTGGTGTTAGTACATTGTAGGGTAGCAATGGAACGCATTAGATTGGGCAAGGTAGGAGAATTCAAATACATGTTGGTGTTAGGAATGGATCTAGCCAGAGATAGGGCGCGAGAGTTATTTGATCATTGGATAAACGAATTACATACGAGGATTTCTCTCATTTTGCGAGGGCTAACGCGATACCGTAGACATCTCAGCTACAGTAAGTGAAGGTAATAAATTAACACTTGGCAAATTGTCAGGATACCGCAAAGTGACTGGCTATCACTACTTACGTATACCTACGGATACTTTACCGGCAATGCTTTACCAGCACCTAATTATGCAGTGTAGATGGTAGCGGTAGTTGCGCTAGTTACCAAGGAAGAGACTACCTAATGAATATCCCCATCTGAGAAAATACACCAATCCTCCTCTTACCGAGACAGGATAGCTTGACAGAGGTGCATACCCATACACCAGGTCTCTGCCGGTTAATTGGGCACGCCTATCAAGATGTAGTGTAGACAAGATATGTTTAGTTCCGATTGACTAGTTAGAATCTGTTGCGGATTGGTTGCTCGGGCATAGAGTTCCAACCATACATCGTACACCAGTGGGCGAGTCAGGCCAATTCCCCAGATGCACTCCAGTCCCTGCGCCAGTAACTTAGTCTAGAGGAGTCTTCCCCAAGTCCTCGCTATATAGTAGTAGGCTGTAGATATCTGGGCTTAATTGATCTGCGTGGTAGGGAGCGTGCATACTAATCAGGGCATACCTAACTAATGTCTACCCGTGTAGACATCTTTGCTATGGCAGACTGCTAAACTCTGTGCGTACAACCCGGCAGATTATGTCTAATTGCCGATGGCAACCAGGATAGGACTTGAAGTAGCGGAATGGATTACGGAGGTTATATCGTGGGATGCGCTGGTGGTGGATGGGAGGAGAGATAATAGGGTGAGAGTTGACTAGGTAGGTCCCAGCAGAAACGCACTACAGTAGGCACTCGAAGATATTTTTTGTACTAAAGCTCGTTGTATGCTACTATTTGTAGTTAGGCAGTAGATACATGTACATCTAGGTTGCTCCTACGGCTCCAGGAGGGCTAGGCCCATAAAACCCTTTCTGCCCCTGTTCTGCAGGACCCCTTTTCCCTAGCTTATTACAACAAAACTGAATTAGGAAGTAGCATGGATGGACCTGGATAGACTCAAACTGACACGAGCTGCAAGTAAATCGTAATGGGAGAGAGAATTCCCAACATTACCAACAGCCTGTATCTTTGACTCTTCTATACGACTAATTTGACCAATTTGGACAACATACTTCGGCCGTACCTGGCAGTTCCGAACAGGGTCTAGGTACTGAAGTAGGTAGTAACCTAAACATGATCCGGATGGGTAACTGCTTCCCGGTCTTTCTGCATCAGCACGCAGTATGGATAACTCTGTGTAACTCGTACCCGGTACCTACACTAGCCGGCTAGGTACTTACCTAACCTACCTATGCTGTATTAAGATATAGCCCCCTCTTGTTCATCTCAAGACGATCCACTGGCTTTCTTCCTGTATGGAGTACCTACATACATGTCGCATACCATCGATCTGTCAGCCGACTGGACACCTCTGTGAACGTTAGCTTAACCGCAACTGCCAATAACGTAGCTATTCTCCCGCATGCTGGATACAGTGAAGTACTACCGTATTTGCACTTTGTTCCTCCCCAGGTCCTCCCCTCCTCCCAGCTCCACGGCTGACCTGGGTGCTGTGCTGTGAATTTGGGCCACTACTACTTACCACCTACCTGCCTACTGCCTACCTAGACCTTACCTTCTAACTCACCACCCCCCCTAGTTGCAGTACTTGTTCCTTGCATTTAACAGAGATCCGAATCGGCACATGATATTCTTCTGCACAACATCGTTGTCGCTAATCAATCGCCCAATCACCCAATCAACCGAGCAACTTGGAAGCAATCACTACTCACTCGTCCATTCATTCATCCACTCGCATCAATCCAACCATTTGTCCTTTTGCCCACCGACCTACCTATCCGGCGCATTAGTTCATTTGACTACCTCAACAAAACGCCTTTTTTTTTTCCCCTTCCCTCCCTTTTCGCTCAACTCGACCCTAGACAGACCGTCAATACCGACGGACGGAACAGATATCGCCCCCTGGGCGTTCGTATCAGATCAGCATCTCCTACAGTTATCGATCGGATGCAGCTTAATACCCGTTAACAACACCTGTGTGCCATCCGTACCATACCATACCGTACCATACCGCACCATACCACCTCTCGTATCGCCTGCATACCTACAGACTAATCAATCAACCACACCGAGTGAGGGTGCCGGCCAACCGTCGCCATCTTACCTGGGTAATCTTGTCTCCTGAACGCGGACGTCATCGCCTCTCCGCAGCACACAGCACACGGCTCTACGACCCTGTAGGCTTCTTCGGATCAGCAGCAGATCAGCACATAGATAGACCACGGGCGTCGAGGTGTTCCCCCATTCGTCACCCTGACGATCACATATCCACCCTGAACAGAACAAGGTTACCCAAACATAGTCTACTCCAACCTGCGACCGTGAACCAGCTGTTTGACCGCCTAACGACCGCACCCGACAGAGAACACCGACGCAGGGCATAGTTCATTTAGGTACTCGCCCGCGCGCCGGCACACCACACCATACTGCACCCCCACAGCCGACCGACTATTTATTGGGTAGATAACGCAGCGCAGCGACCGCCCTCTGCCTGGGTACTGGTCCCCATCGGACCCTAAATTGCGTCCAACCCGTCATTCATTCGTCGGCCCTATTCCCGCCAGTCCGCAGAGAACCCGGCGGACTACGACATTAGGAGCGGCAGCGTCACAGCCGATAAGATAGAAGGCACAGGGGCAGAGATACCAAAGCAGGTTTTGACCACTGCCTCGACATGGAGGGCGATCTGCTTGGCCTAGGTAAGAAGCCATGCAGCACACACCCGAGAAAAGCCCCAAAAAGAAATGCAGGACACGAGTTCCTTATTTATCATGTACCACCACCGCCATTATGCCCCCATCGTCCAAGTATAGGCCTGCCCAGCGGTTGCTGAAACGCTGGCTCCAATTGATTCCCAGGAGTCGGGGGCCCAAGTACTACGCACTCTATGTTTGAGGGCTCATACGTTCTGCCCAACCCGGCTAGTTGTTTGTTTCATTTGTAGTGGGCTCGTGTTTCACAATGTCTGGCAGCATCGTCATTCCCGCTCGCAATTAACCGCTCGTTCCTTACTAACTTTCATGTGTTTGCTTTACTCATAGGCCAACCTTCCGGCCAACTTACCACGAATGGCCCGCCATCCGGCTTGACACTTAATCTCTCGTCTAACAACCCCTTCCGTAATCGTGCTGCATCACCCAACAATCTTGCTTCTCCGCCGCTCCGCTCACCTTTTGAGGACCCGCCTCCCCGACCGACTTCAAGAAACCCTTTTCTGGATCCGGCATTCAGCTCTTCCAGCTCCCAACTAGTTACATCCCCAGAGAAGATGGCGCAGGCGAAAAGTGCCAGCTCACCAACTGCGGAGGAGCTTTTTGTAAGTCCCAGGACCAGTATAGCATGTGCGGGACTGTCGCTGACATCAGGTTCCCTAGGACTCACTTGATATCAACGACAAGACGAGCAAGAAGCCGCAATCTAGACCTAACGGTGGGCCATCCTCTACCAGCAGACCTTCCCGTGGCCCTCCTCGTGGTGAAAATATCCCACCGCAGGGACGCAGCCTTCCTTCAAGCTCCCATCGCCCCACTCGATCGCAGGAAGAGGCGCTGAAGGCGCGCAGGATGCAGGCTGGCCCGAGTGGGAGCAAACCAAAGGGCGGATCCCCACAACGACAGCCGGAGCCACGTTTACGCCGCAACAGTGAGTCTTCAATTATGGAGAAGCCCATCACCGACGAGGAGCGAAAGGCACGGGAGATGAGGCAAAGGGATAGGGAGAGGCGTCACCGCGACGGTAAAAGTCGACCTAAGAAGTTAGACATTATTGATCAACTGGATGCGACCAGTATTTACGGCACCGGGTGTAAGCCCCCCTCTCCCCTAGTTAAGGAAGCATCGGCTAACGCAGCTTGACATCCTAGTATTCCACCACGATGGGCCATTTGATGCCTGTAATCCACATCGAAACCGAAAGGGCAGTCGCCGCGCGCCGATGCAGGCCTTTGCTAAGGACTCAGCGAATAATACTATTGGCGGTGCAGGCCCCCTGAATAAACGACCCGATCATGCGCTCTTCATGGGGCACGACCCTCATGATGCATCAAGTATGTACGCAAGTGGCCGGGACCCGTCCAAGTCCAAATCACACGAGATGGAGCTCTTCGATCCAAAGCAACGGGCCGAGTTCGAACATGGTGAAGAGACGCTTGGCCTAGGAAGCTCGACATTTCTGGAAGGAACACCTGCTGCCCGTACTGCTATCGCCCGAAACCGGGAGGAGACGGCCCAGGAAGCTGCCGAGTCCGGTCTGGGAAGAAAGAAGTCTGTGGTGCAGCGTTTCAAAAGCATCAAACGCGGTCCAAGGGACTACAAGGACTACACCGATTTGGGGCGAGTAACTAGCCCCGATTACTATCATGGCCATAGCCCTCGACCCAGCCTGCCATCCGCCAATACGGGGGAGAGAAACCCCTTCTTTGCCGACTATGACAAGGGGGAGGAGCAGATCAGCGTCAAGCGGAAGGATAGCGATGCCATGTCTCCGCTCAGCCCTCCTCCACCGCACGGTGCCAATCTTGAACGCCGGGCGACGACTGATGCGACGATGGATAGTCCTGTGGAGGGACAGATGAAGCAGGCAAATGCGGGCTTTCTTTCCCGGGTGAAGAGTTTGAAGGGCGGCCGACGACAACGGCCGGAGCCTCCTGTCAAGGATGGCGCTCCCGCCCAGATGGCTGGAAATGGAGTGTAAATTGTTGAACTGCCGCGGTACAGTCGGGCTCAGTCTTGACCTGAACGGGGTTACGGGTCCGTTTCGGAAGAGAGTTTGAGGTATGGCGAGGTTCGTTTGCAGGCGAGCGGATCATACCCTTTCAAGATGGATTACATATGACTGACACCTCGCCGGCGGCGACGGCGTTGCATGATTTCCAAGGTTGTCAGCTTGGTGGACATAGTAACGGAGACCGGAAGACGATGGAGGGCAGGGCACAGTGGAAGAATTATGGGAGAAACGCGGAATGGGAAATTGGCTCTATTACCACTCATTCGCTGCCTCAAAACGAAGTTTTTTCTTCAGGATTCTAACCCTGTGTTGTATGAGTAGAGGCAGCTCGGATACACAAGCAAGAGGCTATGTGCCATGTAGAACCAACAGGCACTTGGAAGGAGGCTGCTCATTGTTTAATAGCCTTCCTAGAGATCACCAGAGATGGCAACTAATTGAAGGATTGAGTTTATGGAAAGTGATAAGTGCGTCTGACTCTGCGTGGTGGACGTTTGCTTTTTGTTTTTATTTTTGTTTTTGTTTTTATTTTTGTTTTCTTTTTCTTCTAAACTTGAAGCAGTAGGTAATTACGGTACAAGTATCAAGACGGCCACCGACCTCGGATAGTTACCTACTACCTATCTTATCCCATCCCCCCACTTTTTTCACTTTGGTATATAGTATAGTGTAATGTGCTGCTAGCAATGTTCTTCGACACCTCGTTACGGCCGGAGAGCCTGTGTAGGTAAACTCTTCGAATGCATAGCAAAGCGAATTCTTCCATGCCCCCCTTCCCCCCTCTCCCCGCCCCTTGTTGGATCCGGGTCGAGGCTATCCCCGTTACGTTGCAGGGCACACGTCAGGCAGGGAGGGTTCACGATTTCCATCTGCCGACCCGCGCGGAGGGTTTCTCCATCGGCCGGCATAAAAGGGGTCTCTCATATATCGGCATATAGCGCCGACCAAATCAATCAATCCATCAATCCATCAATCAATAAATCAATCAATAAATGTCCCTGACCTCCTCCTCCTCCTTCCCCTCTTCCTCCCCAGCCGCTGCCGCCGCCGCCGTCCCGCCGCTGCCGCCGCTGCTGAGGGAAGGGAGACATCATGGCTGGGGACCCCGGCCTCGCGCCCGTGTCGGGCGCCACGCTGTTCAGGCGGGAGACCGAGCGCCGCCAGAGGCTCCGCCGGAGGGGCGCCCTGCCCGTGGGCTGCCCCGAGATGGACGACGCGCTGCTGCTCGGCGGCGGGTTCGAGCGCGGATGCGTCGTCGGCGTCAGTGCCGAAGAGGCGGGTTTCGGCGTCTTGGTGAGCGGCATATTTTATTTTGTTTTGTTTGGTTTTTTTTTTTTTCGGTCTAGTTGTTCTTCCACTTGGAGCTTTGGTTGGATGTGGGCCGCCAGGATGTTGGGTTTCAGGAGTGTAAGTGAGTCGAGGATACAACTCGATCGCTGTGGATGTGGATGGTATATGGCTAGTATATCTATTTGTATCTCTTTGCCTGAAAGTAGTCGTTATTGTGGCTTTCCTTCTCGTACTTACCCATTAAGATTGTTGATTCTCCACTGCCTGTCTGGTGATATTTAAACGCTGACAATGTTTATAGTTGGGCCTTCAGACAATAGCTCGAACGTTGGTGTTCGGGAGCCCCCCTAATGAGGTGTTCAGCCCCCCCGCTGGCGGAAGCAAGCAGAGGGCAGCTATCATCACAACTTTACCAGTTGCGGCCATTCTACCTACGCTACGGGATGTTATTCGTTCGCAAGTGCAGATCAAACTCGGCTCTGGAAGCCCTGGCGTTGATGCTGAGCTGAGGCGGGCGCTCGAAGCCATCTCCATATCGCGCATCTTCGATATTGAGGGACTATGGGAGGTGCTTAGTGAGCTGGCAGGGGCTGAAGCTGAGTCTGGCATTTCCTCTAACGAGCATGGAGATGATGAAACGATGAGCCCTCGTGCCACTGGTGGTGACCAGGGAAAGGAGCGAGAAACAGGGGCCGAGGAATCTATAGAAGAAGCTCTAGAGAACGAAGACCAGACAGAGAAAGATGTTGTAGACATGGGTGGAAGACAAGGAGCGGTAGATATTACCAATCTCCCGCCGGCGGCGGCACCGTCCCCAGAACCTCTAATTCCTCCGTGGGAACCAATCACTACACAGCTTCCACCCTTGCGCATCAGACCCGAGCCGCGACCATCACTAGTCCGAGGGCCCGAGGTCCTCGACAGCGAAGATGAGGAGCCCCTATCCTCGTCGCCATTATCATCTCCTCCGCCTTCTACGGCCGCGCCGGAATCCCCATCCCCATTATTTCCGGGGCAGGGTCGAACATCCACGGAGCAATCTGACGCCCCTCCCAGCCCGTCACCGCCGGCCATAGATCCGGAAGGGCCTTCTTCTCCTCGTCGTCCTCCTCCTCCCCTTCCTCCTCTCCCTCCTCTTCTCAGGCCAGAAACATCTCAACCGGCACCGGCACCGGCACCAGCAGCGCCGGCCGAGCCCACGCCCGACATAATCCTCGTAACGCACTTCAACACCCTCCTCGCAGCCCTCTTCACCACCCACAGCAACGACAAGACGGCCGCGCACGCTCGCCTCCAGGACCTCGCCGCCCACCTCCGCGCCCTCTCTCGCTCCACCGCGGGCCCGCTCATCATGCTCCTCAACACAACCACCACCACCACCGCTACCATCGCCACCACCCAGACAGCGCCAGCAGAAGCGCCCCACCACCACCACCAACAACAACAACAGCAAACGACGCCACCCCAAGACGCCACGCTCCGCTCCATCTTCACCTCCCGTCGTCGAGCAAGCAGCAGGCCGTCGTTCGGCGCCGTCTTCGCCCAGCTGCTAGACCTGCACCTCCTCTGCGCGCGCGTCCCGCGCGCGGCCGGCGACGCCGAGACGGCTCGCGCCCTCGGTCTCGGTCTCGGCCCCGCTGACGGCGACGACAACGACGACGACGACGACGATAACGATAACGACGACGACGTGATACGGTATGCCTGGATCGTCGAGGCGCTTCTCGACGAGGGCGGGGCGTGGGATTGGGGTGGCGGCAAAGGAGGACAAGGGAGAGGAGAAGGAAGAGGGGGAGAAGGAAGAGAAGGAAGTGGTGACGTTCGTCTCCCGCGCCGCGTGGGCCGCGAGCAGCGCTGGGCCGCCGTCGAGGTCCGCCGCCGCCGCCGCCCCGACCGCGTCCGTGCCGTCGTCGACGCGTTCGGCCCTAGCCCCGGCCCCGGCCCCGCCGCTGCTCCTGTTGCCGCTGGGCTTGGGAGCCGGAGGGTATGAGGCGGCTGGCTGGCTGGCTGGCCGGCCGGCCGGCCGGCGTCGTTCCTTGCTTGAGAGATATATATATATAAGACGGTAGTTAGTAGGTAGGATGGGAGTTCACCCGGGGAGGGTGAGAAACGGGCGGTATAGGGGATGGATGGGCACAAAGGTTTGGTTTGTTAAGTGCTGTGAGTTAGTGGCATTCACTGTCCTATCTACATGCAAATATCATGTAGGGATCCATAAGTCAAGTCATAATAAAATAAAAATGGTAAAATTAGTATTTATTGCTTGGCTGGGATCACCTCACTACCGTTTGGTGTGACAAGTTGTTACAATTTAGTACTAAACGAGAGTGGTATCTAATTTACGTGTCTTCAAGTATGAGCGTCAATGGCTCAATTCCTCCGTTTTTAAAGCCAAAACAGGACCCATGATTTCGAATTTCCTCATGTCGTTCTAGAGTTGTTTTTCTAGCCTTCATTCCCTCACTTTTGAACCTAATTTGCCGCTACCTGCGACTGTGTTCCAGGTTGATCCATCCACGGCGGGCTTGTGCCAACCTTTATAGTTCACCCCAGACCTGACCCTCGCTAGCGTCAGCATCGGTTTTGGTCTTGCTCACTGAATCATTTTCGAGATATGGGTTTAATCGCTCGATGAGCTCCTCAACGGGGATATCGCCATCCTCCTCGGTCCACGCACCCTCGCTCTTGTGCTCGCGGGGCGGGATAAGGACCGAGTTCACGACGTGCACGACACCGTCTCGCGCGATGCCATCCTCGATGGCGACGTTCTGGTATCCGTTAATGCGGATGTTGATGAAGCCATACCAACGAGCGATGTCGATCGACAGTCTCTTGTCGTCTAGCAGCGTTGGGAGGTCGATGTGGAAGTGACCGTTATGCTCGCCACCTTTGCCACCTTTCTTGCCCTCATTATCCGGTGTGAGCGGCAGGAGGAAGTCCTCTGCGTGGCCCTTCACGCCGTAGAATGCGTCCGAGTATAGCGTTTGGTTGATGACAATATGGTACTTGAGCAGGGCACGCAGGTAGCCGAGACCCTTCTCCGTGTTGAACAGAAAGGCGTTGGCGGCGGGTCCGAGCCGACGGAATGCCAAGTTAGTAGGGGCGAAGATGGTGCGACCAGTCAGCTTGCTGTCGTGGTCATGCGTATGGTCCGCATCGTTACCTTTGCCGGGATCCTCATGGCCATGATGGGGTAGGAGCCCTGTCTTCTCTGCTGCCAGCTCAAGGGTGGAGAACTTGGATGGGAAGAGCGAGATGAGCCGTCTGGCCGGTGGCGGCGGCACCAGGATACTGTCTACACCATGAATAACACCATTCTTGACGAACTGTCCAACGGTTTGTTAGTTATGTGCTTGCAAATTATACAGGGCAGAGCGTTCGTGAGAAACGGTAAGCATGGTACGAAACGAGGGAATGCATACCAGGTTCGCTATGTTAACTTTGCTATAGAAGTTGATCCTGAGCCCGAAGATGCCAAGGCTGACTCTCAATCGCTGAGGCCGGCCGCCAAGCGCCTCGCTCTTGAGGGTAGTAGGAAGGGTATGTGAAGCCACGATGCGACCGGCGGGGTAATATCCCGGTAGAATATGATATTCGATAATCTTCTGGATAAACTCCTTCGGTGGCTTCCCATGGTGTTCTGGGATTTTGTCAAAGGCCTTGTCAATGGGGATAAAGGCCGTGACGTTCGTGTCGGTGCTATTCAGTAGGTCGACGATGTCGGGGAAGTCGTTGATGAGGGCAGCAAACTTGTGAGTGTAGTTCGAGGTTTGAATGGCCTGGTATACGGTCAGGTTTGTGGTGCCGTGGTGGTCCGGCCGGCCACGGTAGCCATTATCCGGCCTGCCGGGCTTGCCGGGGCCAAAGAAGTCGGCGGCGTCATCATTGTCGAGGAGCGAGTCGATGTTGTCAACGTCGAGGACATTGTCGAGAAACCTGTGTGCGTTCTTGTTGACAAAGTCGACAGCCGCGTCGGGGGCTGACCGTAACGCATCCCACCAGTTTAGAATAGTCGCATCGACCGACGTCTCGACCTCGGCGTCATGCTGCTGAGCTGCCGGGCCCTGAGCTGCCGGGCTCTGAGCACGCCACCACCTGGTCGGGGCCTTCTCAGCCCCTTGGGCCGCTTTATCCTTCTCCAGGCTCAGCTGCCGAGCCGTCGCATCATCGGGGATGACAATGGCCGTGGCCAAGCCTGCCGCGAGGGGCAATATGGTGGTATATCGCATTGTGCCCTTTCAATGTCGAGTAAGGAGCAATGGTGAGTAATGGTGAGTCTGTTCTACAGTTCTCCCCGGTCGTTCTCCTCCGGTGCAATGGACAACGATGACACCTGCAACGATGATACCTATAACGATGATACCTGCAACGATGATACTTGCAACTGTGATACCTGCAACTGTGATACCTGCAACTGTGATACCTACAACGATGATGATGATGCCTACTCCAGACTTACTCGAAAGCAGGAGGTTGGGGGGGAGAGAAGAGGCAATGCAGCCTATCTAGGTCTTGGAGGGGGCTACTATTCGTTATGACCTTCAAATGTAAGATCCCTTTGAACGCGTAACCAGCCCCTCTTCTGGCGAGCTCGAGCTGAATCCTCAATGGGCTGACGTTGCGTCACCACACGAAGAGAACCATAGGCACGGAAGCTGAGGCATACGCAAGCCTGTGAGTCCCAATCCAGTCTAGAGCAGAAGTCATGATTGGGATAGGACAATCGGATAGGATAATTGGATAGGACGGTCGGGACCAAGCGGGAAAGACGTCCCGACCGCTTTGGACCTGGTACCTACTTCTAGTGTAGTTGTCTATGACACTTTCGAAACACAGAGGTGCACTTAGAGTACAAGCGGAGAAGGAGCAGGAGGAGGTTGGTCACGTCATGATTCACCTTTAGATAAGCACCAAGACATACCTAGGTAATGAACACCCATTAAACACCTGCAAAGGTACCTAGGTAGGTAGGTACATGTATCTTTTTATGGGGACCATCGGCGCTAGGGACCCCCGTGCCGAGTGATACCACAGTACTACCATACTGTACCATGGACACGGTATCAGTTAGTGAGACTCTGCCGACCGAAGTCTACCTAGGTAAGTAAGTCTTATGATAGCTATCTTTCTGTATAGACGCATAGAGTAGTGCGCCGAGGATACAACGGAACTTTTATACGTGGGATGGTGAACACAGAAGCATGCCTTCCCACGATCGCCAAGTAAATCACATCCAGCAGTAGGAGAGCACTGACATTGAGGTCAAGTATGGACGGCGGACGACACGACTAGCCTCATTCCATTCCATGGGCACCTCTCGAGTACCGTTTGATTCTGCATGAGGCCAGGCGCCGACGGCCTACACAATTGTTGTATTACCATTGGTTTGTAATATACATACCAGTCTAGATTAGAAGTTCAAGCAGGCGGTTTTACATAAAACTACGCTTCCGTAAAGGATGTCTATGGATAGATTGAATCGGGTGCTTAGGCACAGTTACCCAAAGACGCCACACACATTCTCCATGGATACTATGGTTTCGCCCCTACGCTGGATGCTCGCCTAGTTGGGAGTGTTCGTGTTCTACAGGATCGCCATTGGAGACAGAATTCAGCATCAAGGTTACTACTGATGCGGCGGGAAATTCTACTATGCTAATAGAGCAGGGAGCGTCTCGTTCTTTTCTCTGATGAGGTTCTTCGATCCCGATAAGCCTAAAGCCCCAAATTGAGTGGCTTTATTTGTGTTTAGCATTTAGGTGATGAGAAACAGAGCGGCTATGTCATGATAGACATAAATTATGCCCAATAACCGGGCTACAGCGCCCAGTAGACCCGAACTTGGACCTTTTGGACATGGTTTGCCCATCCAATGAATCTGGAACGCCCCCATACAGTCAACATATCCCCAACCTTGAGGTTTCTAAGGAAACTACCATCACCGGTAGCGGATCCGCGACCATTCGCTTCTAGCTCCATGCCTGCGCTAGACTCGGGGTCGATGTTGTCGGTCCATGACCACTCGATGTGGTGGTGCTGCCAATCCTTTTCCGCAACTCGGTTACACTGTATCTTGTGATCCTTTGTTGGGTGAAGACAATGATCGTAGTCAGGTAAGTCCCCGTTCAATGGTGGCCATATCGGGCGTATGGCAGATGTCATTGGCGTCTTCTTAGAACCACAAGGGGTTTCGGGTCCGGTATTTTCCGTGCAGTCAACGGAGCCTGGTAAGGGAGTAAGCACGTGGCGTTGTATGATGGCTATTATATATGACCTGTCTTACGCGCATGCCCTTTATCAAACCGATCGATCCCCGCGTCAAACCACGTCCAGGAGGAGCGGAAGGTATGATAGGTGCTATAATCGTCGCTCCGGCCTTGATCTCGACTGACGATGTCAAATGTAATCTTGCGAAAAGGATGTTCTAGAGTTGAGGGTGGCCCTTCAACAAAGCGTTCGAGTTCTTCGCGCGGATACTCCTCGCTCAGTTGATATGCAGGGGCTGCTGCCTGCCAACCATCATGGTCCGTCGTATGCCACATGGTGAGGCCCAGGGGCTCGGTGCGAAGCTAAAAATCGAGTGTAAGTGGGAGTAGTGCCGCGGCCTCGTCCATTCCCCCAGAACTGACAAGAAATTGATTTTCGCGATCCCGCCCGCTATAGATTATCAACTCCCTCATATCTGTCGTTGAGTAGTCGATACTCGTCACCGAGCAAGCCCAGTATTCAGCAAAGTCCATGACAATATCGACGATTTCGGGCGGGAATTTAGTGGCTTCGCCTATAACATGCCGGGCCTCAGCACATTGCTTTGGTGTGGGATCATGGGAGTTCTTTGACTCTGGAGGCGGGGGTTGCGAAGTAGGAACCCGCGGGTTTACTAGGGGCACTCTTCGGGAGGGCATTCCCGTTCTTCCACCGCGGTTGATCATGTTTGGAGATTCACGGGGGCTTGTCTAGAGCTGGAAATGATAAATAATAGGTTGAGGTGGATAACTGTAATTCTAGCGGCCTTAAAACGGCTTGTATCTCTCAAGGCAAGGGAATTTGGTTACGAAGAGATGGATAGAAATGTAACGTCAAGTTAGGCAGTGGTGGGGGCGTTAGTTACCTATTGTTGTGCCAGGGCAATGATGATAGCTCGATGGTGAGTGCCTTTTTTAGTCGTTTCCTGTTCTGTTTTTCTAAACAAGGGCAGTTTGTATCTTGGCCGACCCTACAGTCTTGGAGGATGACGACAAGCACCCTGATCGTCCCTGCCTACTCACTAGATGGGCATGTTTGTGGATGTGACATCATACAAACCAAAGTACCAAAGCACCAAAGCACCAAAGCACAGATGTGGCGGCAACGTCCAATCCAGGTACAGAAAGAGCAGGTACTCTGTGACATGCACATGCATGTATGTGGGTGTTCTCTTGGTAATCTCAATAAATCCATAACTACTTTAACTTAATGCATGCTTAGGTAATCAATAACCAATGAACCTGATAGGGTAATAGCCACGATAAGAGAATACCTACCCACATGCGGGAATCTCCGACTAGAACTCTCCGATTAGAACTCCGATTTAGGTGCTCGTTCGATGGAGAGCTTCCCGAAGCTTTCCTTGCTGACCAATCCAAGCAATGACAACCGGAGCCACCATAATGAATCGCAGTCCATCCTGGGCGCTTTTAATCTATCCGGTTTAGAACCAAGCCCACCATGATCACTCAAAGATATGGCGTCGTGGCCCTTCGACGGGCTGCAGCAGCTCGGCGACTGGTGACGCCTGAAATTGGCGTCCCTCGTCCTTCCGCCGGCCAGCTCCCACCAGCGGGACAGTCCGGTCATGCCAGCATTGGCCATGGAGCGCGGCTACTCCATGCGCAACCCCCTAGGCGGTCGACTGCCAGCCAAGGCGAGGCCTCGAATCCTGCTATGGCATTCCCATGCCTTGACGCGCTTGAGACGAGATCCGCCACTCTGGAGGCGAGGTCGTTATCGAGTGGTCCCGAGCCGACTTACACGGTCGGCGCCACCGAGACATTTCACTGTGTAGGCCCCTTTCTGCTTGACTGGGGCGGCGTCTTGCCTGAGTTCGATATAGCCTACGAGACTTGGGGTCGGATGAACGCCGACAAGTCAAATGTCATCCTTCTGCACACCGGTCTGTCTGCTTCCTCTCACGCACATTCAACCGAGAGCAACCCGCAGCCTGGCTGGTGGGAAAAGTTCATCGGCCCTGGTGGCTGCTTGGACACTGATAAATACTTCGTCATTTGCACTAACGTTGTTGGCGGTTGCTTTGGATCGACGGGCCCGAGTAGCGTTGACCCTGCAGATGGTCAGAGATATGCTACTCGCTTTCCTATTCTAACTATGGAGGATATGGTCAGGGCCCAGTTCAAGCTGCTTGAACATCTGGGTGTTGAGAAGCTGTATGCAAGCGTGGGATCGAGCATGGGAGGCATGCAGTCCTTGGCAGTGGGTGCTTTGTTTCCTTCCAAGGTTGGCCGTATCATTTCCATCAGTGGCTGTGCGAGGAGCCACCCCTATAGCATCGCAATGCGTCACACCCAACGACAAGTCCTGATGATGGACCCTAACTGGAACCGCGGATTCTATTATGGAAGGGTCCCGCCACATGCTGGGATGAAGCTCGCCAGGGAGATTGCCACGGTCACATACAGGTCTGGTCCGGAATGGGAACAACGGTTCAGTCGGAGACGGGCTGACCCTGCCAAGCCCCCAGCCTTGTGTCCTGACTTCCTCATCGAGACGTACTTGGATCACGCCGGCGAAAAGTTTTGTTTAACATATGACCCCAACAGCCTTCTATACGTCAGTAAGGCTATGGATTTATTCGACCTCGGACGTACAAATCAAGGCGCTGCTGCCAGGAGAAGAGCAGAGCGTGAAGAGATGATCCAGTCCGGTTCTCAATCTACAGTAGACAATTTGTCGTGCAGTTTGACTTTGCCAAATGCGCCCTATGCTGAGCAGGCAGATCCAGAGCCACAGATGGATGAGTCAGTCACCTCGCTTTCAGCCGACTCTCGGCCACCAGAGGATCTCATTGCCGGGCTGACTCCACTGAGAGACATCCCGACCCTAGTGATGGGTGTTGCGAGTGACATCCTCTTCCCTGCTTGGCAACAGCGCGAGGTTGCTAATGCACTTCGGCTTGCTGGGAATAGGAACGTTAGCCACGTGGAGTTGAGCGAGCAGCAGAGCATGTTTGGGCATGATACTTTCCTGCTTGATCTCAAGAACGTTGGGGGAAACGTCAAGAACTTCCTTGGGTGATGCCTAAAACCGGCTGACAAGAGTGGTGTTATGTTGCTGAAGTGAAGAAACGCAATTGTAACCCACAGGAACCCTACCTGGGTAGCTTGCACCTGAGTGGTTTGCTGAGTGGCTGCGAAAACTTCAATGATTGCGGATTGTCAAAACCAAGTGGCTAGGGTACAAACCTTCCACATACAGTGCTACTCGTGTATATAAAGGGTCCATTAAGCCCCAGCTGTATCTATCCTGGACTTCTAGATAATTAACGGAGTTACCATATATCTACTTTGACGTGAATTACTAGTACAATCTGACCCCAGCTGTAGGGGGGTTGGCATACTTCAGACCAAGCTTCGTGGAGTGTATCAACACTTAAAAAAGCCTTGCTTACATGTAATGTTACAACTTTGAAAGACGATGAAAATTCCCTATAGGTGATATAAATTATGTCCACCTCTTTCAGTATGAACTACCTAGTCACGGGTATGTGTTTCTGTACTTCTCAAGGGCAACTAGCGTTAATAACAGACCGCAGAGGTATGCAGAGGTACCTAGGTAGTTGCCTCTTGAATACAGCGCACCTCCTATTTCTCCCGGCGCGCCGACCCCATCCCATGATTTACAATATCTTAGGTACTTGCCATAATCCCTAACCCTCGGTCGCTACCAAGTACCTGCCTTTAGCTAACCTAACCCCCTTTAGTTGACCTACCAACCTTTATTCAATGTACCTACATTCACTCAGCACCTTGAGTACCTTGGGTAGGCACCCAAGGTACTTATGTACCGAGCCGCTACGAGATACCGATCATAAAGACATTGTACTTGATTAATGGTGACTAAACCTAAACCGGTTGCTATTAGAAGCACCTTGAGTGTCTCTTCCTGTATATTGGGAACCTTTATCGTGCTTATTGTCATTACCTACTTAGTTACTTGCTGGAGATGTCCCTGTTTTGGGATAAAGCGTTGAGGTAATACTGTTACCCTGTCTACACGTTTTAGCGGTAAATAAACATCGCGTTGAATATTTAGTGTAATACACGACTGCGACTGCCTTCTTTTAGGCGTAACATATCTACCTGTTCGATTTGTACATTCTTCCTATCCTAAGATTGTTGTACTGAACCTGGGGCATGAGGCTAGTCTACATGCTAGTATCTCTATTCACAGAGTTATGACGCAGATAAAATGGGTACCTTCCTCAATTATAGGTAGGTAATATCAGACTTGAGCTTGAGAGTAGCTACAGAAACACGCCACTTAAGTGCCCAAGCCCTTTTCAAGTACCGAAGTAACTGGGCAAGCACCTAGGTAGCTATGCAAGAATACTTGGAACTAACTGCTCTTGCCTACAGTGTCGCCCATAGACCCCTCCGTTAATGTTCCTTACACTTATAACGCCCACCAACCTGGAACTACGTCCTTCCTACCTTGGGTTCTACCTTTAGTTCTACTCTTCATCTCTATACATTTCTACCAGCCACTTCCTAACTAGGGTTGAGGTTCCAACCTTTCACTTTCTTTTCCAATTCCCCCACCCTCCACTTCCCCTGCCCTTCACGTCACGTCTCTGGCATAATTATTACTGCTCAAGACCACCCTATATTCTGTACGTTCTTCACTAATCGACCATACGTCGACTTTGCATGACCCCGTAAGCAGTCCCTGCTTCTTCAAATCATTGTGGTTTTTACTAATACTAATTATTGATTAACTAAGGATTCCTTTGGTGCCCCTATATATCAACAATTAGCAACTGCCCAACATACAACCGCCGAGCTTGAGGCTGTTATCAAGATGAAAATGGAAACCTCAGAGTATGAATTTGGGTTCGATCCTGCCGAGTATACCCTCTTTCCAGAGCTGGACATATCTGAGAGTGAACCTGAGCCCGAACCCGCTGAGGATATCGTCCTTGCGGAACAAGATGTATCAGAAAGTGAGCCTGAACCTGCCGACGGTGTCTTCTTTGCAGAGCAATATATATCCGAAAATGAATCCGAGCCCGAATCGGAGCCTGAACCCGCCAACGATGTCGTCTTTGCAGAGCAATATATATCTGAAAGCGAATCCGAGCTCGAATCGGAGCCTGAACCCGCCAACGATGTCGTCTTTGCAGAGCAATATATATCTGAAAGTGAATCCGAGCCCGAATCTGAGCCGCAATCCGAGCCCGAATCTGAGCCCGAACCTGCCGCCATGGGAACCAACGCACCCGCTGTTGGCGAAGTTGAGGCCCAGGCTGACGAACTGCTCGCCGTTGACCAAGCTCAGTCCTCAGTCCCATCTGACCAGTTCCCCTTCTTCGGCCAGGTCGGATTCATGTACGGCATTCTAGCTATTTCAGTTGGCAACCGAACGGATTATCGCCTCCGCCCTGATGTCCTCCGCCGGCCGTGTAAAGTATACGGCCACAACGGCCTCGCTCCAGGATCCTGGTGGCCTTACCAGATCAACCTGATTGTCTGGGGTGTGCACGGAGCCCGCATGGCCGGTATCGCTGGCGACGTGACAACAGGGGCGTGGTCAATCGTTGTCTCCGATGCCTACCACGACCTCGACACTGATGACGGCGAGACGCTCTTTTATTCGGGGTCTAACAGCCATGGCAACACCAATCCCCTCCAACCCCCGCCGGCCAGTCGAGGCACCCAGACCCTGTTCGCCTCTCTCCGATCCGGATATCCTGTCCGCGTCATTCGGTCTGGGGGAGCGTCAAACAAGCGCAAGAAGAACCCATTCCTCCCGTCGTGCGGCCTGCGTTACGACGGCCTTTACCGTGTTACGGATCGCTATCTGCGCCTCAACCGAAAGGGTGGTCTCTATGACCAGTTTGAGTTGGAGCGTCTCCCGGGTCAGACCCCCCTTGAAGAATTGCAGCGGATATCCCCAACTGAGGAGGAAAAGGCTTTCCGTGACCGCAAATAAGCCAACAAGAATGGATAGCCGTGATGTCTGTAGGGAATGTCGGGCTATATATATGCTTAAAGACAATGAATGAGCATGATGACTGGGAAGATTGTCAGGACCGATCACAATTGGGAGGGGAAGCCTTGAGAGCAGGACACATGTTTGTTAGAGTATACCCAGGGGCTGTTTTAACTAGACTCCGTTTTGTTGTGCATGCAGGAAGCTCCGCTCCTTGCTGATGTAGCTGGCTCTGCAGTTCTGAAGCCATGGACACTATACCCACAATGCTTCACGCTGGGTTTAATTATTGAGAATTCACAAATGAGCTAATCTTCAAATAATGTTCTGCACGGTGATTAGTGATAGCCGGCTGCTAGGGCATTCCCCGTGATTTTGTGATCTCAGCAGCTACCCTGACTTTGCTTTCAAACCTTTGTCCCATGATTTTGGGGACACCGAAAGATGAAAAAAAGCCCATCTTGAGGATGTAACAAAGTATAAACCTAATTCAGGGCACAGTTGACCAATCCATGTACTAATTCCAAGGCACATGTTTTGTGTTATACTTAGCGGTAACCTGCTGTTATGTCATCTGTAAAACGTAAGAATTAATGCGTTTGCTGAGATGTGCAAATAATATTACTTGAGAGATAGTTGCAGACGCTGCCTTTTAGTACGTCATATCACACTGTTTAATCCCAACCCTCTGAATCCTAGTGTTAAGGCAAGATATTTACTCAAGTAGATTCCCGTAGGCGACGAGGAATTAAAAGAATAAAAATAAAAAGAAGAAGCTGCATTAGTTAGACGTTGGATTCCTCGAGAAATATCCCGCTAAATCCGGGATCACAGCACTCGGTGATCAAGGTCCCTAACTCCATTGACCACAGATACGCGTATTCCCACCATGTGGATCGAGTCAGGTATCAGACCCCAGAAAGGATGGTATTGGCGACAGGTTGGCTGCATATTCTTGACCACTAATAACCCGATTCTGTCGTCGAATGAGGCCATATCGGGCAGGCCAACTGGAGACCACATACTCTGGACGCCCTGACGCACTCTGAAAATAGGTTCCTGTCGACTAAACTGAGATCACATTTCCAGATCTCTGATCAGCTAGTCATATTAGAGCATGGAATAGTTACCAACTAACATATGGTTCATACATCACATAGAAATGGCGTCAACGATCGACTACATAAAGCTCGAATTGCCCCAGCTATCATCCAGCCTAGAACCGACTCTCTCAACCAATCAAAACAGACAACACCTCATATAACAACACCTTCCTCAATAAATCCATAGTATACAATGGCGAATCAGAAGTCACTGGTCCTCATCATTGGGGGTTCGTTCACTCCTATGAATCCTATGAATCCCAATCTCCAGCAGCCTCGGGGATTCTCTTCCTAACTACCTATATCTCCTTTTGTGGCCCAGGCATCACGAAACCCATCGCAACGCCATCCATCTGCGAAAGCCTTCCTCCCTCCTCCCTCCCTCCCTCCCACCCCAGACTTAGACGCCCTAGTAAACAACGCCGGCATCGCCAGCAGCCCAGGATCCCTCGCGGGGCAGATGGTAGGTAGCGTGCTTCCGCGCGAGCGCGCGCGGTCGGCGCGCAGCCGACCGCGACGACGGACGCCTTCGCGCCGCTCTCCTGCGGGGGCGGCGGTCGTCGACGACGGAATCCGGGGGTTTACGGGGCGACGCCGCGCATCGTGAACGCGACGAGCGGCACGGGCTCGATCGGAAACCACCGCATTTGGACCCGGAAGGGTTCCGGGGACCGGGTGGAAACGCGATCCAGGCGGTTGGCGTACCGCGCGTCCGCCGGGGTTCAGGGGTCTTTCCTCTACGGGCCCCGGGTCCGACCGTGTCTGACCTCTCGCCTGCCAACGCCAACGCCGCCGGCGACCCGCGCATTGAAGCCTACCGCTGTCGCTGCGCCGTCCCATCGTCGAGATGGTCCGCCGCGAGCGCGGTGCTGATGCTGGCACTTTTTGTCGAGTACGGGTGCGCGGCGCCGTTCCCTTGGTTGGTGGAACAATGGAATGAGGGGAAGGGGGCGTATGGATCTTTCTCTCTCTCTCTCTCTCTCTCTCTCTTGTGTGATAAACTGGCTTTCGCTGGTATGTCTATCGAAGTCACGATTCGGGACGAGTTATCACAGCCATCGCGATTTCAGCCCACGGTGCGCTGCGGGCGACTTTTAGGGGGGCGCGGGCTAAGGGAAATGTAGGGAAATCCGTTACGCTGCTAAAAGAATATCATGTCTACACCCTCGCGGCTATTGCTTATGTGCCATTTATTTTGCAACGTTGGATTTGCGGATTTTCTACCTACCCACCTACTTAACCTAGGTGATTAGATTGCCGATCCTATCTGGGCTATCCCGCGTTGAAACTGTAGATATTGTAGGGAGATTCTGCTCCCCGAGAATGATGTGATAACTTTAGAATTGCTGAGCGCTGAACCCTCCCTGCGTACACAAGAAATATATCATCTCGCTGTCATAAGCGTCTATAGTAATCCTATTTAAGCACGGAATATAACGGTGTATGGGTTCGTGGCCTGTAGCGAGTCATTGCCTTAAGGGCTTGATTCGCAGGGTACGTGTGCACAACAGGTCTAGAGGACGGGTGAGTATTGGAGCCAAAAATTAAAATTGACAACAGATTGAAGAAAGGTTTCATCTCCCTAGCATAGTGTAGACGGCTTGGGGGCACTCGACTTGAAGGACCACTACCCACGCTCGGAGTAACTATGATCATTAATAAAATGCTGTCTTGATGGCCACTCGCATATAACGGTAATATGTTTCGCGCAGATGGCCAATGACTCATAGAGAAATATCCCCGGATTACTCGGGCATCCGAGACAGTGGTCGGAGCCGGCGGTAGGATTTCACTAATAACGTACAATGCGTTCATTGTAGGTAAGTTGGGGGGGGGGGTGGAGCGGAGCGCCAAGAGCGGCACCGGACAACCAACAAGGGGGACAAGACAAGACCGGCGAACCAGCCGAGGCGGGAAGGTTATATATAATAAGAGGCGTCCCCGACCCCTCTGGCGAGGGTAACTACCGCCCGGGGAAACAAAATACTATATATATATATATAATACGTTTCGGGCAGTAGATCCAATTTGACTAGAAAAACGACACCCTATTTCACTTTCCACCCATGACCTCCGTATCTCCGAGCCACGAAGCCCCCGCCCGCGTCGGGTGGATCGGGCTGGGCAGCATGGGCAACGCGATGGCGAAGAACATACACGCCCACCTGCGATCGCGAGACGGTGCATCGCTCCTCTTCCACAACCGCACCGCGTCCCGCGGCGATGCGCTGGCGGCGCTCGGCGGCGAGCGCTGCGCGTCCGTGGCGGCGCTGGCGGCGCGCTGCGACGTCATCTTCGTCTCGGCGAGCGACGACGCGGCCGTCGAGTCGATCGTCGGGCAGATCGTCTCGGCCGGGCATGGGCCCGCCGGCAAGATCGTCGTCGACACGACGACGATCCACCCCGACACGACGCGGGCCGTCGCGGAGACGCTGCGGGCGCGCGGCGCGCGGTTCGCCGCGGCGCCCGTCTTCGGCGCGACGCCCGTGGCGGAGCGGGGCGAGCTCCTCGTCGTGTTCGCGGGGCCGCGGGATCTATACGGGGCGATCGCGCCGATGCTGGAGGGCGTCATCGCGCGGAAGGTGCTCCGGGTCGGGGAAGAGCCGGAGAAGGCGACGTTGCTGAAGACGACAGGGTAAGTTTTCAATCACTTCGCGGACAGCATATCGCTTTTTCGCCCCCGTTACTTGAGTGAGCCGGGGGGCGAAGGGAAAAAAGGGGGGGAAGTGAAAGTGCGCTAACGCGGTAGGGAAATTGAAAAAAAAAAATAGAAATTTCGTCACGGCGGGCCTCATGGAGGTGATCGCGGAGGCCCATGTGCTGGCGGAGAAGACCGGGCTCGGGGCCGAGGCGCTGGAGCAGCTCCTGGCGCTCAACTACGGCACGGTGGCGCACTCCATCTCGACGCGGATGACGACCGGGGTCTACATGCCCGGGCGGGGCGAGGCCCCTTGGTCGGACCTCAATCTCGCCATCAAGGATGTCGGCCACGGCGTGGACAGTGCGCGGCGGGCTGGCGTGAGCCTGGACGTCGGCAGCGCTGCGCTCGCGCATTTAGAGAGGGCCAAGGCGTACTCCGAGGCCAACGGGCAACGCCCGCTCGACTCCTCGTCCTTGTATGGGATTGTGCGCCAAGACTCTGGGCTCGATTTTCGGACAGATCATGTCAAGGAGAGAGACCAATGAGGTGGCGCGTACGATGGCGTGTACGATGGCGTGTGTGTGTTATATTCATTAACGATGGGTGCTTATATCGCATCCCCTGTTGTGCAACTGTCAGCGGTTCGCGTCGCTTAGGCATTAAGCTCCATAGCCATGGTCAGCATTCTTATGATTAAGCGCTCACCTGGGAGCTCGCTTCATTCTCGATGATCATATGATCGTAGGTGGTATGGATGTTGGTATGCCCTGCTTGGAGCTTAAAGATTGTGGTCGATGGCGCGAGTGTGTTGTTCGATTATAGGAGGGACGGGCGATGGTAGATAATTGTAATGTATCTGCCACAGTCCATCTAGATGAGCATCTTGATATCATAGGGGAGTCGGAACGCTTACGTGACTTACATGCAGCCATAGAAGAACAGTGAGTAATCAAAGGGGGAACTGTTCTGTTTGGTGCGAGAAGTACCGGTTCTGAAGACATTTCCGTTCTTACTACCCCTATTTCTCGTATCAATGTATGGCGTCTTCAGGTTTAGACACATGATCAGGCATGGATGGACAAGGAAGAAACCGGGCCGAACCCGGGCTTGTTGGCGAAAAGCTGGCAACACATACCTGTAGAGATGGTAGAGATGGTAGAGATGGTAGAGATGGTAAAGATGGTAGAGATGGTAGAGATGGTAGAGACGGATAGTTTGGATACCCAGGTAGTTTGTGCAAACCCAAGGCCGCGATGGATGTATAATGTATATAGGACGCTCGGAATCTGTTCCCCTACAGGAGTGGCAGAGCTGGTATGGCAGGACTAAGACTCTACCTATTCAACCCAGATTGATATCTACCTCAGCAACCATATTGCTGCTCATCCTGTGTTAGGATATGCTCAGCAGTGGGCGGCACCAAGGTACTGACTGACTGTGCTAGGTTCTAGATATCCCTCCTCAGTGCTGCTCTGGGTTAATGCATCTTGTGCTAGCAGGCATTGTGTACCGGTATGAGTTGGCAACGGGTGAAGACTAGAAAGGCATGGCATGTAGTACAAGAAGGCACAAAGGAGGAAAAAAAAAAGAGAGACACCGTACCTCGGACTCGAACCGAGAATCTTCGGCTTAGGAGGCCGACGAGTTAACTGTGATTTTAGGTTAGCGACTCGATACTCCCAGTCGACCATTTGTTCTTTTCGACTTACCCATTTCTCTAGTACGGCTTGGTGGAAAAGTTAGTATCGGTGTATATCAGCAGGCGAAGGCACGGGCTCTCGAGGAGCAGGAGCGATTGGCTATCGGGCCATCCAGAGTTAGCCGCTGTTCTCCCTTCTTCCAGGTCGGCATTCACTACCTGCCTAGGTAGGTACTCCCACCCGGCAAACAGATCCATTGGTCTTGCTTTACCGTCTCATCGGAACCCTGCCTTGCTGGGGGATGCCTGTGCAATACGAAAAGTGACAAGGAGCCTGCACTCATCCGGAGACCCCTAGAAGACTGCCTACCTACCGTCTACCTATTGTCTACCTACCACCTACCTCTACCTACATCTACTACCTACATCTACCACCTACCTCTACTGCCTACCTCTACCACCTCCCTATCACCACACACCACCTATCACCTACCTACTGCCTGCTTACTTACATATCTAAACTCCCTACCCAGCAAACAGGAAATCTGCATCGACTGGGAAGTCAAAAAGTTATCCGGTTGAAGTTAATTGGATACCATTTATCGATACGACCCATCAATGCGGTTCATAGAAACAGCTCTCTGGTCGTCCTCTATTATTGCTTGATACCGCTAACGCCGCAGTATGGGTATCTAGAATACCATACAGGCATGAAGATAGCTCCTTCTTCTTCTTCATCTTCCTCCTCCTCTTCGACGCCTGCTTAATACCCTTGAGCATTTATAGCACACTTATTATACCTCCCAATAACAAGGCACATGTACCTAATACACCCACCGCATTGGTACTTAATCACCTCTTATCCACACTGACTTGAAGAAGGACAGAATCGCATCGATCACCGCTTCTGGCTTCTCCCGTCGCACTCAGTCCCGGGCCCCTATCTACAAGACCTGCAGGCGTGGTACCATGAACCGGCCCGGCCGGACCGTTCCCCCGTATCCTCGTGGCTCTCGATGGCGCCGGCGTGATGAAAACTCTCCCAGTCCCACCTGCTACCGATGGATGAACATGTGCATAGAACGTCGATCCGCTCACCAGCGCAGAGATTGCGGTGCCAATATGGGTACACTATGGAAACGCCATCCACAGCTACTCGTCGTTACAGTACACCCGCGGCTCGGCCCGGGCATAATCCTAGCCGGCCACGTTTTGTGCGAGACCTCGTCCGGCACTAACCTGGCATCCTTGCAAAGCGTAGTGCTCGAACATAGCCGCCGGCGCCGCCTCTGCGCTCATGCTCCGGGCAGGCTCAGCTTTTGCCGGCTGGGAACCCGAGCCGTAGGGTCGGGACCTGGTAGTACGGCGGCTGAGACGGATCGTCGACTCGAACACGTGCCGGATCCATCAAGTCCTGCCATGGCCGAGCTGGCTCCGCCGAAACGAATATGTGCTCAATGGCGCGGGAGACCTCCATATATCTAAGCCTGCGCACGAGGTAGACTAAATTGTGCACCAAGTTAGTGAGCACATAGCTGTTTTGGCTTGGGCTCCTGAAGGGATCACCGTGGCCATCCCCGCCATATGATCATTATCCCTCTAGTCCGTGGCGACAAGATGGTACCCTGCCTCGCTGACTCGGTAGCATGATATCGTCCCATGGGCACACAAAGCTCCGGGTGACTCGTGGCAGATGAAAACCAGCGGCTTTCCCGGATCCCTGAACTCGAGGACGTGACAAAAGGGGCCGCATGAGTCTTGGCAGTTGACGTAATCCTCCGTGACGCCGGCCGGGAGCTCCATTGGAGGCGAGTGGCTTCGCCGATTAATCCCCGCTCATTTCCATTCATCTCCATTCCCGGTCTAGTATTTGCGGGCCGTCGTGCCAACTACGTATATATCGGAGCGTTTTGATGACAATTGAATTACCGAAGCAAGGAAAACGGAAAAAAGTCGAGGGACCGAACGTTCCCCAGATGAAGTTGCATTAGTTACCCCGCCAGAGCGGCGTACCCGCCATTTCATATGCTACGTTACGGTAGTCGACCCGGAGTATATTTGTCTGCTGTTAGATCTCGTATCTCAACATTTGAGGCTAGAACTGTTTTACAGGGTCGACTACCTACTTTACTGTGAACCTGATTTCTTGAGTGATTAGGATGAAGTTATAGTTGTGCACCTAGTTCGGCTTGCATTTTCTTGGCATCAAGACAACAGGCCATCAGCGCCCCCCAAGGCACGAAAAGAACTTCCTACGGGGTGGCTGATGATGCTGAAACAAGAAGACGGTCGATCCGAAATTAGATAGTAATTATAGAACAGTTTACAGAAAATAAATCTGTCCGAATATTGAAAGGTTGTGCCGCATCACGGCTCAGCACGGATTCGATTGAACGAATTAGCTAAACGTTTTATCGACTAGTTATCTGGAAACATTACGATCATGCCACGTGCGCGACGGCCCTAACGCTTCCGCCAGGTAGCAGCTGTTAGGGACTAGGATCCTGATGAGGGCTTTTCCTATGCGTGTATGCGTGTCGGGATGGTCTCTCCTGGCTTAGGTTGTTGGGCTAGATTCGCTATGGCAGCGAAGTGATTGGGATTCATATATAATCTTATATAATTATTTACACATTCAAACTCCTGATTATAGACGTTAAGGCTGTATGGTTTCTATGGAAGTGGTGTTTCCTAACAATTTGAAGCTGAGTTTATGTTGACGTCTATCTTCTTTTTGTCTTTAAAGGGATTGGGAGTTAGGTTACTCATGAGGAAAGTTTGCTACGAGCTGTATTTTCGTGATAATTGGACGGGCATGATGTAACATGTACTGGCAAGGTCAATGAAATCTTATTGGAACAAAATTGTTGTTTGAAGGTCCAGGTGACTGAGGCCTGATAGGTAGGCTAATGAGGTTGAAGGCCACGAGGCGGAAATTTTTAAAATAAAATAAAATGGGTTGGCAATGATAGTTGACTGGTTTTTCCATAAATATATTAAATAAATGATACCAAATAGATTAGAACATGTTTTGATGAATCATACTACCTATTTGTTCACTTCCAACTGGGGTGCTTACCACAGTGCTTCCCCCCAAAGTAATACTAACCTCGAGAGATTACCGCGATATAGGATTAAAGCCTTATTAGGTTTGGGATATTTCGCTGTACTCTCAGCATATCATGAAGCGAAGATGCCATGATTAGGGGTAATATATAATTTGATGTATTTGAGGGATAGGCTTGAAGTCCACGCCTAATCCTATAACATCATATTCCTCCCTATAAATCTGCTCTTGCTGAAGTAGTTTTTGCATTTTACCTTGATCGCTTCGCGGCCTTGAGGTTCTTTGCCATGACCGAGTCGACGTGCCTATCATGCAGCTCTTGTACCGCTGGAATAATGAGACTCTCAATCTCCATTTCGGGTTCGCCCTCCGGTAGGCTGGCTGGATCCATAGGCTCGTTACTGACTGTCTCTCCCACAGACTTCCCGCCACTTTCTCGTTCTGCGACACCGATCAAGTCTTCCACGCCACTGCCGCTGAGTGTCTTCTTGCGACGAGCGATGGGAACGCGAATCCACTGATCCTCCCGGCCGGGGCTGACGAATACAACCTCCCATTTTCGAGTCGTGAGCAAGTTGCCGATGACGAGGTGATGCTGGTATCGATTGAGTGAGTACTTGGCTTTGTGGACGAGGAGGCCAGGGTCCGTCTCAAGCTTGAAAGATACGATCATGCCTTCGGGTGCCCAGCCATCTACGAGGTTCTTTAGAAACTTGGGGACTGGGTCCAAGTCTATGATTAGCCTCTTGCTACGCGGCACTGCCGGCGACGAGTCAAAGTTGTCGAATGCCTCATCCTCTTCGCCCCCCTTTTGCTGCTCTCGCTTCTCTGATGTGATCGTAGTTGGCCCTTGCTGCTTCTTTTCCGGTTGTAGCCTGTCCGTGGCATTTGTACTCTGAATCTTGTGCTCAGACATCCGCTCCGGCGGTACAAAAAAGTCGCTCACGGCGGCTGCAAGATATAGGAGCCCGTTTGGCCCCAGCGGGCGCATCAGTTGCGCCACTCCCCGTAGCTCATGTAGATAATCTGTGATGGTGACGAAAGGTAGCATGAGCAAGAGGTTTTGACGCTTGGCGGTGTTGTACTTGCGCAGAACACGTAACATCTTCTGTTGATGAGCTGGATTGGCTACGGCGCTACCGTCTTCCGCCTCATGCAAGAAATCCAAGAAGCAATCTGTCGAGTGACTGTAATGTCGACTGTAGGGCAGCAGGCTGAACTGGCGATGCAGGAATATGACGGCGTACCCAGCCTCTAGAAAATACTCTGCCGAAGTAGCACCACGTGTACCGGCGCTGAAGTTGTCGATGAAGCGCACGGTGTTCTTTTCTAGCGGCACTGTCGTGCCGCCCGATGTTATCAGAACTACACGCCGGTTCGTAGCAGCATGATGACTGATGAACTCGTCGGCAGCAGCAATATGCTGGGGTAACGATTTGGGGGGCGAGTTGGAGCTGAAGTAGGCATTCTCAACCTCGTAGGAAGAGGCGGTGGTCTGAGTTAAGTCGCTAGCCATACTTTCTTGTGACGACGACGATGAGATAGACGACGCTCGTGAAGGAGGACGATTCTCTGCGATTTTGAAAGAAAGACTGAGAGCGGCAGAGGGATTCTCCAGCTTCGCACTACGTGGCGGGCACGTCGGTTCTGACTGCGAGGCCATGATGTTATTACTGATCTAGGAGGTAGGTCTGGGCACCTGGGTCTGAGGTCTATGGTAGGTAGTCTTCTACGCTTGTAGGAGGAAGAGAGATGGA
This sequence comes from Rosellinia necatrix, assembly GCA_021209875.1. Classification (NCBI taxonomy): domain Eukaryota; kingdom Fungi; phylum Ascomycota; class Sordariomycetes; order Xylariales; family Xylariaceae; genus Rosellinia; species Rosellinia necatrix. The sequence goes on from JAGYVD010000009.1 coordinate 2,884,098, forward strand.
AGAGGGACGAAAGATGAGAACCGAAAGATGAGAGCCGAAAGATGAGGCGACGGGCGAGAGGCGAGAGGCGAGAGATGGGAGATGGGAGATGGGAGATGAAAAGATGTGAAGATGCGGCAATAAAACTTCGTAGTCCAGGCAAAACACCAATTTTAGACGACGGTCTTCAGGTCTATTGCCTCTTTGGGGATGCTGCTGCGGAGAATGCCGGCTTATTTGAGAGGGGGGTGAGATTGAGATTGAGATTAAGATTGAGGATGACGGTGACGTTGTCGGGATGAGGCTTATATGGCCTCCGGCATCGAGAGCAATTGACCTCGGCCCCCGGACTTCCTGTTTCGGCAGTCTCAGATGGTAGGTAGCCGGCCCATGGGCTCTGGCCAGCAATGGCAACGTACAGCTTGAGGGGGCGGCAGGTCAGACAGCCTACCACTGCCATACAAGTAGCAAGTAGCAGCTACCTACTACGAAGTAGAAGCAGGTACGTACGTAGATGTAATGCTAGACGGCTTGCACTGCACTCGACCTCCTCTCCAGGAACGAACTAACAAACGTTGCAACTTACTGTATTCGGATGTTATCGAGATCAGATTAATCCCAGATTGGCTGAATGGCGGGGGAAAAAGTCGCTCATGATAATCATATGTCAGCTACCAGTTATCTCGAGTCTTGTCGTTGGTAAGACTCTACTGGGAAGGTGAGTGTTCTGCTTATTTGATTCAATCTTGCTTTTTTATTGTTGCCTTCCCGCTGGCCTTGCGCGATTGGGCCAGACTTTGCGATTGATTGATTGGTTGGCCGGTCATACAGTCTTAATGGTGCCGGCGATGTTGTGATGCTGTGGTGCTGTAACAGTGGCCCCATCTTCGGCCATATTCGAGGTAGTGTAGGTAGGCTAGGATTCTACAAGTAGCACCGCAAGCCGCAGCGGGGCTCGGCCAATCGTCGGGTATCGGTTGAGCGGAGATGCTGTGCCGTCAGATAGATGTAGGTAGGCCCACTGTAACTCCGTAGCGTATAGTGTATGTACCTATCAACGTTTACTAAGAAGTACCTACTTGGAAATTGTGTAGGTAAGTACCAAGGACTTCAGAGCTTGTTGTTACTTATCTGTGCGTACCTAGTACCTATTCATGGGCTACATTTGCCCATCGCATATGGGTACCAATTAGTAACTGCCTAACTATGTATTATATGTATTAGTATTACAGTAGGTATTTCGAGTAGAACATCGATGTGACCTCTATAGACAACTACCTCTAGGCTCCAGTAGCGCATCTAAGTAGGCACCTAACCTAAGTAGGTAAGCTCAAAGGGTATCTACCTACTAGGTAGTTAGAGCCTAGATTAGGTACTGGAGATACCAAGCACTTGACACATGCTTGGTACCTATATACCAACTTTGTTAAGTAGACCGTTACATGTGCTCTATTTACTGAGCCAGATTGCCTTGATTCTTTGTACACAGCTCCAGCTACACCTTGAGCAAATGGTTATGACAAGCCAGTGGGGTTTAGGTACTTAATTACTAGGTAGTCTTTCAATGAACTACCTAATCCCTAGGATGCTCTCCACTGCCCCTAACCGCTTACTTTACCAACTTGACGGTGTACCTGAAGAAGTCAGATCCCTAGAAACGTGCAATCCCATCTCGGTATAATCTATAAGAATTAATCTATAAGAATGGATATTCCCCTTTCCAAAATTGCACCCCCAATTAACATTTTTGCTGTATCTATGCCCATAACGCTGCCTCGTCATATATAGCCATTCACATATTCATCGTATAGATCGAAGATCGTCGTTAATACCGTGATAAATTTCATTAATTACTCATCTGTAGCTGCCTGCGTTGCCGCTAGAACACGGTCCACGGATTCCAACCAATACTCGTGACCTTCGCCGCGTATATCGCTACGAGGGACAGGACCTGGGTAAGGCCGGTGAACACAATAAGAGACCAGTATTGCCCATTGGTGGCTTGGACAATGCTTCCAGCTATGGGGATCCCAATAAGACAGGCGACAGAGACGATTGTATAACAAGTAGCGTAGTACCTGCCATAATGTTGGGTATGGCAGAGTCTGCCTACGCACACGGGCGTGATCGAGATGTTGTTGCCGGTGGAAAATCCAAAAAGGATGGCAAAAATCACGATCCCGGGCGTTGTGGTGCCGAACGGCAGCCAGACGACGTAGCACGCGAAGATCGTTATGCCGATGGAAATCATGTTCGAATTGAACGGACCGATTCTATCGGCCCACCAACCCGGTAGGACTCGGCCAACCACCGATGCCCCGTTTAAGATCGGGAGTAACTGGAAGGCAAAGGCCTCATTGAAGCCGTTGGCGAGGGCATAACTTGAAATATAGGTGAGAGGGATGAAGAGCCCAAACTCGAGGAGAAAGACGCCGATGGTCAGAAGCAGAAACGGCTTTTCTTTGAGGATGCGGAAATCCGGATGGGCGCTGATGTTCTTGGGTGCGGGGAGCCGTTTCTTTAGAAACAGATTGGAAATGAGGAGGAGGCCCAAGCAGATAAAACCGAGGATTCGGATGGCCCAGCCCCAGCCCACACGGACAAACAGGGCTTGGAGCATCAGTGGGAAAATGACACCACCGACACCGCCTCCGGTGTTAGCCACACCAGAGGCGAGCCCGCGACGAGCACGGAAGAAGTGGCCCACGGCTGCGATGCTGGGTGTGAAGAGAAGCGAGGTCCCTATCCCGCCCAGAACCCCGAAGGCGAGCAGGAAGTGCCAATACTCTATTTGAAATGGGTTAATAAGTGACCCAGGAGACGGACCGGGAGTATTCAAGTCGGACTCACGTGTGCATATGCTCGTAATCATTATGCTGGCCACGACGGCGATGCTGCCTGGGCCGATAAGCCACCGCGGACCATACTTGTCGAACAGCGGCCCGATGTAAATGCCACAGAAGAAGCACAGGGCCGTATACAAGCTAAAGATCCAGCCCACGGTGCCTTCATCGTAGGCCGATAATTGATGCGTCGATATGTATGTCTGGAAGGTGCCGATGGTGTTCAATATCCCTAACGCGGCGACCAGACCACACCACGAACCAAAAACCACGAGCCACGCCTCCAATCCGCCTTCTGGATATGTCTCGTCGCCCAAAAGGGTCACCGTGCGACCTGATTCTTCATCCTCTCTTTCGGTCTCCGTCAGGGGACCTTCGTTTTTCATAGCACACATCTGTGGTTTTGTAGTTGAGCCGTAGTCCGCATCGTGCTTTTCAGAGAGGGATGTATCTTGCACGTAGTTGGGCACGCTTGGGGCATCATGCTGGGGTGACTGTGCGGGTTGGTCTGGTTCTCCCATTTTGATTATTCAGTTGGTGCAAAACTTTATTGTTCTGAGCAGGTGGAAGCTGGTTCATTCGATTCCTTATCCAATTCTTTAACCTAGCTCCTCGAACCTTTTCTCGCTTTGGTTGTTGGGTTCTCCAGTACACCGTACAATCCCTGGTCTAACCGCATTTAGCTTCCAACAAAGTTCTGACCCTAGAATAGACCATTTGAGGATGAAGCCTTTTATTTAACGTTTGTGGTCAACCATGGATCTGACCGGAGTCGGAACCGATCCTTGACACCAAGGATGGAGTCAAAAGCCATGTCCCCACGCCGCGCGCCCTTCAGTGACCCCACCTCAATCCCTTTGGGGAAGTCTGGTGTTAGGAGAAGGCGGGATTTTTCAATAAGTATTACGTTTGGGGACGTTTGCAGCTCTCTCTCTCTCTCTCGCATACGGCGGGAACAGGACCGTGAACTGGGGACCAATCAATCGAGGTTTTCCAAGTGGACCAAAGCCGAAGCTGAAGCGGAAATGATAAATTGAACATATTACGACTAGCTTGGCTAGTATGACCAAGCGCCCGTCGAAAATGGCGGCGAGGGCCAAATCAACCGCCGTCAACCGCCGGCTACGGCCGGGGACTCGGCATTTGAAAGTTAGCTGGACTAAAATTTTATCTATCAAGGTAGTCAAAATTTCCTGAATTCAATGTTGACCATGTTAGCATAATGTCCTTGATCGCATTCACGCTGCAGTATATAAGCATAAATTCATATTTTTGAATACCTTACATTTAACAAAGATGTTTCAACACGCTTCCGCACCTCAGCGAGGGTACTGAAACTGTAGCCGCATTCGCGTTTAATTATTCTGGACGGGTATAAATGATGTAAGAATGCGACGCAAGCACTTCGTTGTCTTCTAGTCGTCTTCATCTTCAACCTCCTCCATAGTGACTTGGTGAGGTTGAGCTGTAGATGTTGTTGTTCTACTGTCCACCCCGGACGTGGCTTTCAAATAACCTTCTTTTTCTAAGCGATCTGCCTCCTCTGGTTCCATCAAGCCACCTTTGCCCTTGCTCTTGTCAAGCTTCAGTCGAACGGCACTGGGCACAAACGCGCTGATGGCCTCCTTTCGCAAATCACGTACCACCGGTCGAGCCTCGTATACTGTTTTCACTTCCACTGGGGCCGGCGCCGTTTCCTGCTGATATCGTGGTCGCCCGGCCCTATCGCCCAACGGGGTATCGTTTGCATTACCGGCTGCATTACTTGTCCTCGCCGCTCTACGCTTTGCATACCACTTGTCGAGAACCTCTTTCGGGATAGGGGGCGGAGTGTCTCGCGGCATGGGTATGGATTTTACGTCGTCGGGCACGTCATCGTCGCTACTGGGGGCTTCCTCTCGGTCTCTTCTCCGCTTTCCGAGCACACCGCTTTCTGGTCCTTCGTGTCTCGTTCCGCTACGGCCGAATGTTGGGGCCTTATCGCCTAGCACTTCCCTCGCCCGGAGGACACCTTTGAGGTCACGTTCCAATCCCTCGAGCACGGATTGCTCATGTGTGGTGAGTTTCCCGCCGTTCGAGGTTATTTGCTTTAAATCATCGATTTGCTTTTGGAGTCTTTCGGGATTCCGTTTCGCGAGTTTCTCGTTGCGGCGCGCAGCGACCTCGGCCTTGCCTTCGGGCATCTGTGAGTGTCATGGTGGCAATTACAGCTTCGCGGATAGACATACCTTTCTTGATTGCTTTAGCTTTGTCGGCTTTATGCTGGGCCTGGACGGGATTGAAATTGCGCTCTTTAGCCATGCTGGACAATTACTGGCAGGCCGATAGAGTAGGATGAGAAGAAAGGAAGGCTGGTCGTCGCCGATGGACGTTGAGGAGGCTCCGTAATTTGGTAGAGCACTACGCGTTGCTTGTGATCAAATATGTCTAAAACCTTGCGTCACGGTTCGGTGTCTCTTGAGCGAATAGCACCTAGGTAGGTTACCTATTCAGGCAACTACAGTAAGATAACTTGATATGGCACTGTAGAGACGAAGTTACTTACCTACTTAGGTTAGTCAAATATATACCTACAATAGCTACTTAGGTAGGTACTTAATCAACTTGAAACGGCACTTATCCATTTATGATCGCAACCCGAAGAATTATTATCTGAGACTCCCGTCCAGATATATCCATTAATGCCTACACACCTGTCACATCGTAAGCTGGGTATTCGGTGAAACTTGAAGTATCGATTGGTTACTGCAGCATTTCAATACTGGCAGACGTAGATACTTTGTAGGTAAGTAGTTAGGCGGTCCTTCCATGCGCCCACATTTACGGCACCTTCCTAGAACACAGTGCATGAACAAAAGACGGCAAAGCTCCACAGATAAGCGGGCGCTGGGGTGTTTCCAGGACTTTGGTAACATTGGGAAAGGTGGGCACATACCTTGTATACTTACATACAAGTAGCGGCGCTGCTGGGGTGACGGTGCTTGTGACAGTGTTGACAAGTTCATTGACCCCGCCAAATGCCAACGCCATCGTTGGTGCTAGAACGCCCACCTACCTAAAATGCCAATGCCCAATCGCGCCTTATCACTCCTCCCACTTCATCCCAAGTCCAGTACGCAACCGTATTTTGTTCCGTTTATACCTTCATCCCAACTAAGCATTTTAAAAAGGAAAAAGATAGTGAGGCGCATCTTTTTTTTTTTTTTCCTCTTTTCCCCTCGCGCAAGCGTGGTCGACAACTTGTACTCGCGCCGCCGTCCTCGCCCGACTCTGGTCACACTCGGGGTAGTTGTGTTGTACCTCTGCCGCTCCTCAACATCTCCTCCATTTATCGCAATTCAAGCTGCGGTCTGGGCTCCAGCCCCCGAGAATCCCATCTTGCTTCTTGAGAGGCAAGGAGCTGTCCCCACCATGGCCAGCTTCATCTCCAACATGTTTCCCTTATCCCAGGGCCCCAGAGACGCCAGATCCTCGAACGAGGAGCGCCCGAACACACCGGCTATGAACACCTTCATCGATCCCGTTTCCACCCCCCAAGGCAGTCCAAGCAAGAAGACGGCGCCCCCGGGAGCCAATGAGCTTCCGGTCGCATTCGAAAATGCCCTGAAACTCAATTCGAGCGTCCTTGAGAGTCCTGTCAGGCTTAGGCCCAAGAGCACCGGCAATCCGCTGTCACCCACCAAGAGCAACATACAGGCAGCCGACGATCCCCTCTCCGCCACCCACGATGTAGAAAACAGCGTCATTCACAAAACCGGACAGTCGCCCGAGACTCCAACCAAAAGACACGGACAGGAAAACACCCCTCCGTCGCGGTCTCGCATTCCTATGCTAAACCACAACCAAGCTGCCCTATCGCGTCATGAGTTATACCAATCCCGGGATGGCAGACCCCATACGCCGACCACTAGGAAGTTTAACACTGCTCGTGGCTTGACTCCCGAAGAACTCGAGATTCTGAAGAAGCCTTCTGTTCGCCGCTTAGTCAACGTCACTCAGCTCTGTAAGAGATTCCCATTCCCATTCCCATCTCCACCTTCAATTTTTAGTCGCTAATAGTACCAAAGACTTTTTAGATTATTATTTTGATCTTCTTACCTATGTCGGCGCCAGACAGAGCCGATTAAACGCCTTCAAGTCCGAGATACCGGCCCCGCCTCAGACTGACCAAGAAGAATATGACAAGATATGGCAGAAGTATGCGGGGAGAGAACGCGCTGCGCTGCGCAAGCGTCGCATACGACTGAGGCATGGTGACTTCCAGATCCTCACACAGGTCGGCCAAGGAGGCTACGGACAAGTGTTCCTTGCTCAGAAGAAGGATACCAGAGAAGTGTGCGCGTTGAAGGTCATGAGCAAAAAGCTTCTCTTCAAACTAGACGAGGTCCGCCACGTGCTAACAGAGCGAGACATCCTCACGACAGCCAACAGTGAGTGGCTGGTCCGCCTTCTGTATTCATTCCAAGACGACAAGAGTATCTATCTTGCCATGGAATACGTTCCTGGCGGAGACTTCAGAACACTTCTCAACAACACAGGAGTGCTTTCCAACCGCCACGCTCGCTTCTATATTGCAGAAATGTTCTGTTCAGTAGATGCCCTCCACAAGCTTGGCTATATCCACCGCGACCTGAAGCCCGAAAACTTTCTCGTGGATTCAACGGGGCATGTGAAGTTGACAGATTTTGGTCTTGCTGCCGGCAATGTCGCGTCTTCCAAGATCAACTCGATGCGGATCAGGCTCGAAAAGGCATCCGAAACTCAGGTACCTTTTGGTAAAGCCATGGATCAAAGAACCGTGGCCGAACGCCGCGAGGGCTACCAGACTATGCGCGAACATGACGTGAATTACGCCAAATCCATAGTAGGGTCTCCGGATTACATGGCACCCGAGGTGCTCCGAGGAGAGGAATACGACTTTACCGTAGATTATTGGAGCTTGGGGTGCATGTTATTCGAGGCGCTTACAGGCTTTCCGCCGTTTGCTGGGTCCACGGCCGATGAGACCTGGCGGAACCTGAAGCATTGGCGAGAGGTGCTTAAGCGGCCCGTCTGGGAGGACCCAAATTACTTCCTTAGTAACCGCACCTGGAATTTTATCACCACGTAAGCTAACCCATACCGATTCTTTACCATGTGACAGAGCTGACCAAGCCTTAGGTGTATCAATTCGCGGTCTAAGCGTTTCTCAGACATCAAGGACATTCGCGAGCACCAGTACTTCTCCGACGTCGACTGGCAAACCTTGCGACAGTCCAAAGCCCCTTTCGTTCCTGAGCTTGACTCAGAAACAGACGCGGGGTACTTCGACGACTTCAGCAATGAGGCTGATATGGCCAAGTACAAAGAGGTCCACGATAAACAACAGGCCCTAGAGAACATGGCCGACCGAGATGAACAGATGGGCAAGGGCCTGTTCGTTGGCTTTACCTTCCGTCATCGCAAGACCACGACCGAGGACGGTGCGCCCCGTAAACGTATCCAGACGGACGGGGGCTTTGGTACAATGCTCTAGGGTAACCTGTCGTCTATTCCGCACTGAATACGTTTAATCGTTGTAAGCGTGAGCTTTTATATTCCTTTGACGAGATTCCCCAATGGCAGGTAGGCATTTTCGATCCAGTCCTCTAAGGAACTGGCAGTATCAGAATGCGGCCATCTGTCGCACTACGACCCAACTTTTTGCCCGTTTGTACTATCAGTAGCCTTCTCTCTGTTTTATGGGGTTAGTAGGTGTTTTGAGAGTAACACTCTTGTAAATTGCGTATCATGATTTGGAGTTCAGGCGGATCGGGAATGGGAGAATTGGCACCAGAAGAGTGCCCTTGCGCTAACACGAGGGCATGGGATGAATTGATTGTTGTCGGACGGGTGGGAAGACAGCCATTGTATAACAGTGTGGTATTAGGATGCGATCGGGGTCCGGCGTTATGATCACAACGTGGCATAGTTGGTTCCCGCGAAGTATAAAGATGCTGTCGGGAACTGTTACCATTACGAGAGAACGCATCCTTACAAGTGTTGGGTTCAGGGTCCGAGTCAGTGTTGGCCACGCCCCCAATAGGCCCATTTAAGTTCAACTTACTCTATCGTAAAGACGAAACAGCCTCGATACTTATTTATCTGACGTCACAATCCTCCGGCCTATGGTATCACCCGAGCGAGCAGCGAAGGTTAGAGAGACACCATCGTACATGTATGTTGCTATCACAGGCTCGAAGAGGCCCGACGGCCATCGTAGATTCGTAGTCGAGGCTGAGCTGAGAACCGTCTTCCAGTCGGTATGACGAAGATGGTGTGCAATTCACCGCACGAAATCTCTCTGCCCATACATAGACGCGTGTATACCGACATGCGAGAGGACGCCACAGCACGCCCTCGGTCCCGGAGTCGTTCTTAAAATTGCCATTTCGGGGTTCGCATGATCGCCATGGCCATCGCTGATTGGCCCTGCGGTCATTCATAGGTCAGCTTTCGGAGCTCCCCAACGTCCATCCCCGCGCGGCATGAAGCTTCACCCTTGCACAACGGCTCGACTGACGAAGCTCGGCTAGACCAAGCCACGCCACTGGCTATATTGCTATTGCAGGACTTGTGTGTTGTGGTGTGGTCAGTCGAGCCCTATCAACGGTCATCGGGCGGCGGTCTAGGCTGGGCAGCAGAAAGAATACCGAAGGTTAGATGAGGTTTCACAGATCCTCGAATACTGCTCGCTTTAAACAATGGTGTCTTGGTCTAATTCTTAGTATACCAGAGCTTGTGTACCGTGCTATGATTTTCTGTATGCTGAGATATGAGATGCCGGCAACTTGGGAGAAGCAGTGGTTCGTGCCGTGATCCAGATGTGTGTCAGGGGTTGTAAGACGTGTCTCTCGTTGGTTGATCTTCGAACTTAGTTCCCTCCCTCGCATATGGGCAGATCTAGTCCATCACGGCTGTATCCGGCAGGGCTTTTTTTTTTTTTCCTTTCCTTTTTTTCTGCCTTTTCTGCTCCCTCTTCTGATGTCTTGAGGACGCGCGGCTTAGCCAAAAAAGAAGCACCCGTCTCTTTTCCTTGCGTCAGGCTTACCACTGCCCTCGCCATTCGTCACCCCTTGGGTAATTCAAGTCTGAACTATATCGGAGGTCTTACTGGACCAACAACACGAGCTGAAGGTGGTTTTTCGCTAGTGTCGAGCAGGCCGAGCCTTACCTCCGTCCCTCCGTCTACGTAAGTAGGTAGTGTGATGTCTTGGCTTCGCAAGCTTAACGGCGTAAGACGAGTCCGTCCCTTTGTAGGTCTCGTCCGATGACGACTGCGCTGCGCAGGCTCTGATGAGTAACACGGAACCTTACCCATCCACATACGCCCAGCTGCTCCTGTTGTGATGACCCAAAGGCTCCTGAGGCGCATATAAGTGCATATGCCCTGCGCCATAACTTTCCCCCTCATCCATCGCAATCAAACTCTCACGCTCATATTAAGTTGGCATCTTAACCCCTAACTGGGATCGACACGGGTCTTAGCAAGATATCACGATCTGAACTTTAGCGGACGAGACAGTTCTATTTTCAAAATGAAGACTTCAACCTTTCTCATCAACACTCTAGCACCCGCCATTGCCTCGGCGGACTGGTGGAATGGTGCCCCCGAATGTGCCGTAAGTTTTACCACCGAGAACCCTTCCTTACCACGTCCTTTCCCGAACGGCCCACGTGTCTCGCTATTATATAACATCAACTAATCAAAACTTTATAACAGCAATCTTGCCTATCTTCCGCATGGTCTGGTCCTTCGGGGACAACTACGAGCTGGTGGCCACAGCAGTCCGAGTACTGCAACGAAGACAAGGGTAACGATGTCGGAGGCTGCATCACCGACGCCTGCAGCAGTACTCTGACGGCCTACACCTCCTACAGCTCCCTTTCGTCGTCCCTGTGCTCGCGCTATGCGTCGTGCACGGACGCCGGCAGCACGGGCGTGCAGACCATCACCTACCCAGGCGGCCCGGTAACGTGGGCGACGCCGGGAGGCTGGGGCGGCAAGGGCTTCGGCGGCGGCGGCGCCGGACGCGGGGGCAGCGACCAGTGGGGCGGCCCCAACGGCAGCGACTACAGCCAGTACTGGTCCGACTGGGCGTCGGCGTACAGCGGGTCGAAGACGTGGACGGGCGGCGTGGTGACGGTGACGGGGTGCGCCTTCGACGGCTCCCCCTGGTTCGTCGGCCCCAGCTGCGGCTGGAACGGGCTCGGGGGGTTCAACGGCTTCGTCGGCTGGGGCTCCGGCTGGAGCTGGGGCCCGACCCAGACCCAGACCGTCACGGTTACCAATACGGACGACAACGGCCAGCAGACCACCCAGACCGGCGTCGGCACCGTCGTCGTCGCCGTCAGCGGCACCTTCACCACCTCCTCCCTCGTCGGCGCCCTCGCACAGGAGACCGGCAGCTCCTCCGAGCCCAACGCCGCCCCCCGCCTCGCGGGCCCCGGCGGCGCGGAGGGCTCGGTCGTCACCGTCTTCATGGGCCTCGGGCTCGGGGCGGTCGTGGCGGTTGCCGGTATGTTGTAAATGGGGTCATCTTCAATGACGCGACGACAAGCATATGTCTATACCATTCTCCGCCTACCCTACGACGGTCCTCGAGCGATGAAATTGTGCACGGAGAGTGGTGGCCCCTTTTTTTTAATCTAGATTTTGGGGGAAACAAAAACCAGTTGCAATTTCTATGAAATATGAATTGATGATAATATTATGCATACGATGCCGGCCGGCCTTCATTGGAATACTTCCGGCCATACAGCTCCGGGTTGGAAATCTCACATTCGCTAGCATCGGAAGGGTTCAAGCACATGGGAAGGGCACTTTGTCTGGAAGAGGGGGGCTAATCATGAGGCGAGAGGGGAGGAGGATAACATACTACTATTTTTAAATATCGCGATAGTCAAATGTTATATACGCTGTGAAATCTATTAAAAAACCTCCTCTTTCTCTTTGCATGGATTTGAAATGTGACCTCCCTTTCCTGAAACCCCTGCACTACTACTGTTACTACTATTAACTCTCCTTCATAAACGGAATCGCCCTCCCACAAACGAGGCCGCTCGCTCACAGCCGACGGTCAAGCTCCTGGGGGTTCGACGTCGTCCCGACCGACGACGGAGAAACAGGCGACATCTCGCCGGCCCCCCTCCTCTGCCGCGCGCCCGCGCCGCCGCCTCCCGCCTCCCCCCCCCCCTCCCCCTCGTCGTAGGACTGCGCGTATATCGTGCCCCGCCACCGCCGGTGGTCGAACCGCTCCCCGGGCGCGATGGGGGGCAGGACGGGGATCCCGGGCCGCCGCGTATCCGTCTCGGTCCGAGCACGTCGTCGCTGTCGCCCCCTCTCCCTCTCCCCGTTCCCATCATGCTCATGCTCGTGCTGCGAAGGCGGAGGCGGAGGCGGAGGATCCCAGCGAACCCGCCTCTCGGACGCCCGCCACCCCAGCACCGGCGATTCCACCCGCAGCCGGCCCCCCCGCCCTCGTCAGCGAGCCGTAGCGCCCCAGCGACGGCGTGCTCGCGTTCGAGTGGTGCGACATCCCCAGCGCCGCCGCGGTGCCGCCCCCTTCACTACTACCACCACCACCACCACCACCGCCGCCGCCGCTTCCGCTTCCGCTTCCGCTTCCGCTTCCGCTTCTTGCTGCGGGTGCCGGCGTCGACGACACCAGTGGTGCCCCGTCGCCCGCGCCCGCCTCGAACGCGATCGTGTCGGACGACCTCCTGAGACGCGCCGCTGCTGCTGCCGCCGCTGCTGTCGGCGACACTGTCGCATTTCCCGGCGAGTCTCCTGGCGGCGACCGCGGCTGCGACCTCGCGCGGACCTTGAATCTAAACGCCGGGCCGCGACGCGCCGTGTTATTGTTGTTATTGTTATTGTTGTTGTTATTGTTGTTATTCACGCCACGGCGGGCGCTACTCGCGGCCGCCCCAGCAGCAATAGCAACGGCGGCGGCGGCGGCGGCAGTGGTGGCGATGGCAGGCTCCTCCCCCCCGATCGCGACCCCAATCTCCTCCTCCTCCTCCTCCTCCGCCATTGGAGGCTTTAGCTTGGGCTTGGGTTGTGGTGTCGGTGTCGCGATGCTATTGCTGCCCGACGACGACGACGACGACGACGACGATAACGAACCCCGGTACTCGCGCACCGTATACGGCGTCGCGGGCACGCTGCCGCTGCCGTTGTCATTATCCGTCGCCCGCCACTGCACGCCGGAACTCGCGCCCGCCGAGCGCGGCTCCCCGGCGCCCGCCACGACCCAGCTGAAGGCGGGCACCGCCGCTACTGCTGCCGCCGTCGCCGTCGCCGCACGCGCGTGCAGGCCCGAGGCGGCCCGCCCGCTGCCCGTCTCGAGCGCCGGCGTCGCGGGCAAGGGGTCGAAGCGCGGGAGCCGGTCCCCGTCGTCGACGTCACGATCATCGCCCGTCTCGCTGCTGCCGCTGCTGTTGCTGTCCTTGTCGTGATGCCGCCACCGCCCGCCGCGCCCGGGGACCGCGATGTCATTGTGATGATGGCCGGCGGAGGTAATCGTCGTGGTGGTAGTGGAGAGGCCGGTCTGGATCGGAGGCGGCCGCCGCCAGAATATCGACTCGGCGGGGGCGGCGGGGGCGCGCGCCTCGGGGGCACGGTCGCGGCGACGGCCGAGGCGGAATCGCGCGCGCACGCGCGTCTTGTTCTGCCGCCGCCGCCGCCGCCTTCGACAACAGCAGAGGAAGAGCACGGCGGCGAGGAGCAGCGCCGCCGCGCCCGAGAGGCTGCCGGCGATGGCGGCCACCGTCGGCGCCGACACCCCGGGCGACGGGGCCGCGGTCTCCTCCGAGGCGCGAGAGGAGGCCGGCCGCCGCTCGTAGACGGCCACCGCGCCGCCGCCGTCCGGGCCCCCGCAGGAGAGGCTGGCGTCCGCCGGGCACGGCGTCGCGCAGTCGGCGGCGGGGAGCTCGCGCGCGTCCGGCGATAGTTGGAGGCCGCAAGTGCACGTACTGCAGCGGGATGACGCGTTTCGGTTAGTCGGGGCAAAAGATGGGTTTTCGATGACGGGAGGGGAGGGGGAAGGGGAAGGGTGGTGTATGAGGGTGGTGTATGAGGGTGGTGTTGTATGAAAACGTAGATAGATAGAGCAAGCAAACATACTTTCCGCTTTGTAGCCCGACGTATGTGTGCTTGTCCGCTCCCTTGCTCGACACTAATGCTGCGCTGGAGCTGCAGTGCTGGAAACAGTCCTCGATGGTAAAGTTTCCCGTCGTAGGTTCGTCCGACATCGAGTCCTGCTCGATGTTGCTAAATACACCTCCACCATCCCCCGATGGTGGACTGTAGCATCCCACATACGTGTATTGCAGATTTTCAGGGGTCGGCGAGGGCTCATCGGCTATCGTGGTCGTGATCGTGATCGTCGCGGTCGCGGTAGCGGTCGTGGTGATACTTGGGAGAGTCTGTGTTCCCAACACTGGTAACTCTGGCTTCGTCTCCCCGGGGGCTGGGCCCGTCTCCCCGGGGGTCGGGCTCGCCTCCCCCGGGGTTGGTTCATCGCACAGCGAACCGACGGCCAGTCCGCTCCATAGCATGGTCCTGAGAGATAACCGACCTGTGCTGAAATTAAATAGGGGCATCATTCGCGTCGTCGTCGTCGTCGTCGTCGTCGTCGTCGTCGTCGTCGTCGTCGTCGTCGTCGTATCGGCAGGCTTGTAACGCATAACTAACCATCGTGCGAGCAGTCATCGCAGCGTTCTGGAGAAAGTGCCCTGGTCCTTTTGTCTTCCTATCGCCTCCGGCCATGGCCGCACAAAGAGGGAGCCATCCTCAAGGAGAGAAGAGACCCGGACAAAGAGGGTAGACCCGGGGGGTGGCCTTGTGACCGGATTGAATCAATCGAGGCAGCATGGCTACCTAATGGAAACAATGTCACTCGAACAGAAGAGGAGGAGGAAGGAGAAGAAAAAGAAGTGTTTTCGAAATCACGAGGCTTGGGTATACCTTTACGCAAGCACGAGAGGACAATGTTGATTGAGACAGCAGAGGAGTTCAACGGCATATCGGTACCCAGCCACAAAAGAATTCTTTTTCTTGAATTTTGGGGTCCATAGGAGAGGAGGCGGGTTGTGTTGTTACGGCTCAAGAGAGGCTGCTGCCATCCCAAGTAACGTTGCTGGTAGCCTCTCCCGAGAGATAGCAAGGCTGCCGGTCCTTCTCTCTCTCTCTCTCTCTCTCTCTCTCTCCTATCGAGCTCTTCGTACGGATTTACCAGTCGATGATGGCCTAGAAGACACTGGGGTCTGATATACTAGTTACTGTTAATTATGCTAATTATGCATAGTTATTGAAGACTGGGCAGTCTGGGCTTTTCATTTATTATCCAGTGAGTCTCAAGTTTGGCAACGTTCCGCCGTCCGTCCCGGGCTTATCTCTGGCCTCACTACCTACTAGCGGTGTAGGCGTAATCGCAGATGGCGTTGCTCGGATGCTATTTCTACTTTAAGTGCTAACTGCAACGTACATAAGATAAGACCAGAGATCATCTGGCGACTGTGGACGTCTTGAATGATATATTACACTCCCGTTCTTTCTTCCCCCCGTTCCCTCTGCCGTCTAACGAAGCTCCTCTCGCAGGCACACGAGAAACAGTCACATAACCACTGCCACAAGAGATTCGTTCCGTCGCTGGGTTTAACTACCTGCATACCATGGATGGCGATCGGCCATCGGACCGCATAAACGATCGATTATTTATGACGAACGGTGTTCCTCACCCACCCTGCGAAATGTAGGTACACTATATGAGTGTACTATATGAGTGTACTATATGAGTGTACTATATGAGTATAAATGATCTTTTTGAAGTCGCAATTGGGCCGAACAATAAATGCCAATGCTTGGGACGGACGGCTCCGGGAGAAAATAGAACTGAGCCAGAGCCGCGACAGAGAAGCCGGTGGTAGGTCTGGTGTTAGTTAGACCACGGTTCGCAGGACTCGGAGTGCGCCCCCGCGACGCGCGCTCAGGCAAGGAGACCAGGATGGCCCCCCACGCGCCAATTTCATCTCGTTTATTGGAGCGCATTCCTTCTGCTATGTAGTGTACACTATGTATACCTTACACCACCATATACGACAAGGAGAATTGTTACCGAGTCGAGCGACGCCCACGCTTCCTGCCCTTCATCCCGCTCACCGGTTTGCCCCCTTCGTGGTGCGGATGGCACACTCAACAGGGGCCGATGCGACTGCATCTCATGCTGGCCGTCGTATCATGGCATTGGCTGCGTGATACCGTAGCATGCCCGTCGTCCCCTTCTTGTTTTCCCCTCGACACTTTTTTTTTTTTTCTTCTCCTTGGGGTGGGTTGCCAATAGCCGGTAGGCGAGAGAGCAATTGCACATGCACACATATTACCAGTTGTAGTAGTGTACACAATACACTACACCACACCACACTACACTACACTGCACTACACTGCATTGCACTGCACTGCACTATACTACACTACACTATACTATACTACACTACACTACACTACACTACACAGGCACACCACACTACATAGTATTTTGGATGAACTACACATCGAGCTGACGGGAAGATAGGGTGCGAATGTTCGCCCGGGATTCAGCCTATTCTAATAATACTTTTTTTCAAGTTTTCTTTTAGCGTATGGCTAGGTCGTGTAGGCCCGATGAGAATCTGGATCCCTTTCGAGCACGCCAGCGATAATGACATTCGCTCCCGATCGCTTGTAGTGCACCTCACCTACCTACACACTTGGAAGTAGTCCAAGTACATGCCACACTTACACCATGTTAGGTACCTTGCCACACGGGTTGAACTATACTAGCGCAGACAATCTGCCGTCCAGGGTCTAGGTTATTGCCATTCATTTTGCCAATCGACCAATTTCTGGGCTCTAATTAGCTATCTAGGCTCTTCTATATACATATCTAAGGTGAGAGACAACATGGTAGGTAGTATATGATAGTATATAGGATCTGACTTACACTAGACCGTCTGTCTCTCTGTCTTTCCGCCCAGTACATAGGTAGATAAGTTACCTGGGTAGGTATCCAGGTAGCGGAATGGGCTGGTGGAGTTCTATAGCTGCATAATTATACCGAAGTCGGCGGGGACGGTCGCGAGTCCTGAGACCAACAGGATCCCCCCGTGCGTGGGCCATGCCAACCTCGTTCGTGCATGACTCGTCTTAACTCCGTACGAATCATTCCGGTTTTTTGCCGTACCTCTAGCAACAATAGGCTTGAACTAGGACTAACTACCCCTCTTCCACGAATATATGTCGCGACCTCCGGGCGCACTAATCTGCTCTGGGCAATAGAGTACTATGTTAGAGCACAACAACTCTACTCAACTGGCGCACAACTCGGACACCCCCCTGGGTAATGGCTTTTCCCACGCATTTTTAATTACCTATCTGTCGGCCAATCATGGCCGGATTAAGTTTCTCGAGTGTTAGTTATTTCTCTCTCCGAGCCATGCTGGACACACCGGGCAAGGCGGCGGCGGCTAACTCCTGCGCAGGCCGAGGGTCGGCAACCACACGTGTCGCCCAGGGACCCCCGGGGACCGGTGCAGCAATAACACTCCCTAACCAGCTGTTAGCAGAATACCAAGAGATACATATCTCGAGCGTTCCAAGGAGTCGGTACTGAGGAACCGCAAACTAGACGAAGAAAAGCCGGACTAGAGCAACTGGGTACATGCTATACTACGTATACATCGAGGGCAGGAGAGGAGGGCGCCGGGACGGCGCCAGGAGGGAGGTGACGTCGGCACTAAGATCAGGCTGGTCGGCGGGCTAGTGAAGTTTGTTGCAAGCTGCTGCAAACTACGGAGTGGGTTTTTATACGCCGACGAGCTTTTGGCTTGCTATCTTTCTTAGCAATATGCTGAGGTCAGGTCGCTAGGGTTGTGGGATTGTGGGATCGTGGGATTGTATTTCTTGGCTCCTGGCGCATTGCATTCGCAGTCGAGACCATAATCAATACACACAGTACATACTTACATCCTGACCTACTTACCTACATATACATACGTACATGCGTACACACGTACATACTACATACAGCCCTATGGACTAAGGGTTCCTCGGCCAAAACGTTTCTGTGCACCAGTTAACCTTTGACTTGTGCCAGGTTCGTTGGGTTTCGAGGCAGCCGTCCAGTCAGACCCCATATTAGGTATGTAACTCACAGCATGTACCTACAGCACTCACTCGCCATAGGATGAATAAGCATGCATGCGGGCATGGGTGGCCAGGTGTCCCCCTCGTCGCACAGAAGCCGAAACACACATTTCTCTTCGTGGGGGGCTCCTACCTTCTTGCTTGCCCGTGGTCTACAGTTCACCTTTGTTCAGATGCCATCCCGGCCGGCACCGAAAAGACCCTTTACTCGGATAGGAAGGCGGTTTCGGGAGCTTCTAGCAGACTAGACTAACCTGACTAGACTAGGATTGAGATTGGGTAGCATCAATCTCGTCAGAACAAGCGGACCGGCCAGTAACTAGTGCTTTAATTATATAGTAAATATGGAGTCTCCCATGTGAGAGAAGCTCCAGTACGGCATAGGTCAAGACAGAGTCAAGACAGAGTACCAGAGCAGAACAGAGCAGAACAGAGCAGATTATACCCAAGACAGCGGCGGACGAGCCCACCGGATGCTGTGTTCGAAGCTGACTGCCCGCGGTTCTTGATCTGACGCACATACCGGTGACACCAGACATTTAACGTGGGAGTTCGCGGGGGAGAAGGGTTTGCTCTTGCATGCCGCAGTTCAACCCGAATGTGTGTTTATGCAAGACATCCCAAATCCCAGGTCCCACGTCCTCACCTCACACACGGGACCTGAGGCGTGGGATGAAACCCCAACTCTGATCATCGGCTCGCGAGCCTTTCTGCCTTTGGATCTACTGCCGCCGTCGTCTACCGTTTGCCGCATCCAAAGCGATTGTCGAAAGGGGTTGGAGGCGGGCGCGTCGAGTTGCATTTTGTTGTGTAGAGGAAGGCTTCTAGAACGCCGAGCCAAACCGGGTGTTTCTTTTGCTCGCTGGCCAATAGGACCGATATAGAGGCTCAACCGGGCGGGCCGGCGTGAACACCAAGGTCCACCCAGACTCAGCTTCACGAACCTGCGAGTCGTCGATGTCTATAGCCTATAGAGAGCGAGCATGGCGTTTCTTTCCCCGCCGCGCGCGTGAACCGAGCCTGCTAGGTCATGTCCGGACCAACGTTGCGCATCGAGGGCAGATATTGGCCCCGGCTACCTTTTCCATCATCAGCTTTGACCAACAGCCACTTTCGATCTCACGGGTTCCGTCTCGGGAGTGGCGGGTTAAACAACCACCCCCCCTTCCTCCCCTCCCTGGCCCTCTCCCCCCACGCCACACACCACTCTGTCCAGTAGAAACGAGAAAGGGCGGCCAGAAAGCCGAATGGTACCCCGCCTCTACCCAGACGAGTCCCGCGCCGTAACTCGTAACGAGGGGAGGCACATAATAAGCATCCACGGTATATCTACGGTATATTCACAACGCCACGGGACGGGCAGCAGTCAAGTACTATACCAGTGGCTGCATACCAAAAGAGTCACCTTGCATGGCAACACACTCGAACTTACGTTCGGTAGGTTGGAAGTCTTTTTTTTTTTTTCTTTAACCGCGCGGCATATGGATAACTTTTCAGAATCGGATTTACAGTGCGGACGGAGGCGTAGCATTAGCAATCAACATCGGTGTATGACTAGGCACGTCCTCGGACGCGAACGTCGAACCGCAGAAACGCATGATGGGTGATGAGATGAGCATAGCCTACATCCTACATACATATGTAGCTGTATCATCTATGTATGTAAGTAACTACATAGCAACTATAGACGGACTGCCTTCGCGTCGCGAACAAGTTGATAGCTAGGTTTGGTCACCCGTGCTAGGAGTCGAAGCGGGCCATCAAGCCATCTTGTCAATTAATCCCTGTGCTGTATCCGTAGTCAGCACCCTCGGCGACAGGAGCTCCTTTGGGCCGCTCGCTGGCCTATAATCCCTCTCTTCGCAGCACCAGTGTCACGGAACCGCTGTGCGGCTCCATCAGAAATCAGGAAAGATGCCTCCTGCATTACACCACGACCGAAGTGTCGATGAGATGCATCTAATGTTCGGCTCGGATGGGCCTAACTTAGTTCAATCTTAGGGCCAAAATATAACCAACCTTCCCACCCTCTCTGAGTCGGGTTTACTCTGGCCACGCCGGACTCGCGGACGGTTCGTTTGTAGAGTAGATATGTTATGTTAGTATTGTAACGCACCTACTCGTGTAGGTAGATACTGATACCTAGTAGTACCTACTGTAGGTAGGCACACCGTGCATCAAGTGACTGTCCACTGCCTTACGTAAAATCGAAATAGGCTTGAACAATCACGAACCGCGACGCAACAACATTCAATTTCTGTCCGGAAAGACAGTTTGTGGTTTTGGTGTTCGGGTCGACGCCCACTCGAAATAAATTTGCATCCACTGCTGAAAGCTTTGCGGGCTAGGTTAGGCCGTCAGTCAGACGCAGCCAATTGCTAGTGTGCAGTACACTAGCTAGGCAACCTAGATAGGCCCGCATCACCAGGACAAGGGGTCTTCGCTTCGGCTGCAGCAGGGGGATGAGGGGAGCTTCACGGTGGAGTGTGCATTTGGAGGACCATCTCGGACCAAATGCTGGAGAGGAACGATGCATAGGGAGGGAGGTTGTGTAGTTACATACCTACATGGTAGTTACTGTGCACACCTCAATAACTGAGGGGGCACCTACAAAATAGACCAAGGCCCCAATAGCACTTGAACTGTTCTACGGCACAGATACGATACATATCATTGCCATGCCCCGACAGACGGGTTACCTATCTGGGTCGGGCCTACACTGTCCAAAAAACCCCCCAAAAAAAACCCACCAAAGAAAAAAAAAAAAAAACCATACAGTATAGAGTTTCATGTGTACATTAATCAACCAGATAACTACTAGGCAGAGTCAACTACATATGTACACCATGTGCACTATCCAGGAATGCAGTGCAGACAGAAATAGAACCAGGAACCGGAACAAGAGGGAAGAGAAGTTCGGCACAGTATCAATCTGCAGGAGGGCTAGTCAGATAGCCCTTCTTCCGGTTCTTTTACTTTCACGGTCTAAGCATATTCGTCTGCCGCTCCTCGCATGGACAGCGCGTATGTACATGCGATGCTGTGTACAGAATAGCATGGTGATCGGCTACTACACAAGTGCGCAAAGCTTCGAGGTCCTCCGTTCACGCAACGGACCCTCACCCAAGTGGTCCCTTCACGAGGGATTGCGCAAGAAGTTGCATGCACACACATACACATACACACCACACCCACCACACACACCCTCAGTAGCGCCACTGACTACAGGTAGGTAAGTAGGTAGTGTACTGGTATGTACATGCCGTAGTACTTAGTAGTGTACCTGGTAATTATCTTTTTTCCCTATTCTCCGCCACAACACGCTGTCTACATCTAGTTAGCGTGGGTAACAGGTAGGTACCTACATGCATACACCTAAGTAGGCAGTCTAGTGGTCTCCGTGTATCCTGCTACATATCCATCTAAAGGCAACCTGCTGTAGTTACGGACAACCACCGAATCTAGTACTACTGAGTGAAGTAGGTAGGTAGTTATGTAGAATGCGGTTCTGAATACCTACCGTACGAATGCGTCTCCGTCCTCTGTCCGTCCTACCCATGTCTGCCCATGTTCCCTGTCCACAGCGGCACACCCACTTCGAGCCCCCCCATGTCATTCAGCCGAACCCGACCCATCATCCACGACCATCTCGTCACCGTTGCCCACTCGAGGGCCACTCTTTTGCCCACTCACACACCCAAACCCTCGTCCCCTGCTAGGGCTAGCAGCCGCCGACACTACTGTACTATGTAATACCTGTAATCCTAAGTATGTAGCCAGGGTTTTGCACAACTGCACCTGCTTCTGCTTCTGCTGCTATTGCTTGCTGCTTGCTCCTTGCTGTTGCTGCTGCTGCTGCTGCTACCGCTGCTGCTGCTGCTGCCGCTGCCGCTGCTGCTGCCGCTGCTGCTGCCGTCGCTAGTTACTACTGGTGCTTGTTTCTGTTGCTGCTTCTGCTTCTGCTCCCACCACTGCTGGCTGCTGCTGCTACTGCTGCTCCTCCGCTCGTCACACCTCAGGCTCGACCGAGAGGGGACGGACAGGACCAGAAGAATACCACCACAATAACCTCCAACCTTCGCCCTCCTCCAATCCCGATTCTAGTCGTGACGCTGCTCAACCACGCCCCGACCACTTTTGACTTCACCCCCTCCAACGCGCACCACCGTCTTTGCTCTCTCTTGGATGATCTTGGAAGTTGGCAGCATCTATAGCCTCCAGTGATACCGCACGTACTGTACTGTAGACTCCAGACGCCTGACCGGCCGTTTGATTCACTCTCTAGCCGAGGACCGGCGACAGCCGAACGGAACGCTATTTGCCTGTCAGTCTAGCCCGGGGACGTGGGGAAGCCAGTTGACTTGTCATACGAAGGGACGCAGCAACACAGCAACGCAGCAGAGAGCCTCCCCCATCCCTCCGTGCACCCGCGCCAGAGGAACCGGAGGGGGAATCTTCTGCTCTTTATTTCATTTTATTTCTCACTGTACAACATGGTCACGGGCGCGACATCTCCCATAGCCAGCCTAGATTTCACAATGACGGATAACCCAACAATAACAGAGCACGACTTCCGCTTTCCCAGGCGGCCCTTTGACTCGGCCACCAGCGCCGGAGAGACGGACGAGGAGAGGAGCCCCGGAGACCTGCGCCTCTGGGAGTTGGATCTGGACATGGCGACGACAGACGACGTCGCGCAGCACGGCGTGCTGAAGACCTCGCTGTTTCCTCACCTCGAGAGCGGCTTGGCTGACTCAAAGGGGACGGTCGATGACCTGCAAGCGCAGGATCCCTTGGCCATGCAGATATGGAAGTTTTTTAGCCGGACAAAACAAGCTCTTCCTAGACAGGAGCGGATTGAGAATCTGACATGGCGAATGATGCACCCAAATCTGGAGAGATGGCGGAAACAGCACGACCAGCAAGACCAGCATGACGAGCGCATCCCTGTGCATGGCGAATCCTGGCAACCCCCCGTTCCTACTAATCTAGCTGTTGCCGCCACCACCACGGCTGTCGCCGATTCTTCGTCCTCTGTTCGTCATAACAGCAATCATCCCGCAGCAGGCACCGCCAATGCTCCCAGTGGTATCGCACAACTCAGAAAGGCGACGGATCAGAATGCATCGCTACCAGAGCCCATGCATCTAGACGACGACGTCTTGACCACCAACCTGGCACCGCCCACAAGCTCTGCACCGTCGCGCAAGGCCAGTAAACAAGAGACAGAGAAGTCGGCAGCCCGTGCCACGGCTGCTGCCATTCCCATCAAGTCTCGCAGGGCCTCTGGGCAGCGCTTCGTGCCCCAGTCCGTCCCGGTGACTCCTCATCAGGGGGCCGGGGACGAGTTTGGCTACGTAACCCGACACCATCGCAAAACCAGTATTGACGAACGACGGGTGAGTAGAGCCCTGTTTCAAGCGAACTTCTTCCGTATGACATTTGTAGTGGATGGCGACGACCCATATCCCACCCCTTTCTCCGCTTGGCTTTTGTGATGCGTTATCACCACGCCTAGAGATCGCTTCATAAACATCACACTAACTCTCTCTTAGGCCCGGAATTTGAAGCGTCCGGCGGATTTCTCTCCATACGTGTCCGCTCTCAGTAACGGTGGCGGTAGCGGTAATGAATTAGACGTCGACCCTGAGCTTCGCGACTACACTCTAGATATCCTTCATCAGCCAGGCCCTTCACATCTATCCTCTCAGCAACGTACCGCTCCGTTCGCCCTTGATCCTCTCGACACCTCGCAGAGGGAGAGCGATCCTACCCTTGCGCTCGCGGGGCCGTTCCAGCACGGTTTTTCGTTTCCCTCATCAACATCGCCCATGGTCGCCCAGCGGCCATGCTCTGACGTTCCCAGTCAGCATGGCGGGCATATCCATGGCGGCGACTATTACTCTCCTTCCGGATCTGCTTTCCCCTCGGCAGTATCAACACCATTTCCCATGGGCGACAACGAAGCCATGTACTTTAGCCCAATAGATGCGCACTCCCAGCTCCACCCGAATTTCGGCCAACACCCCGGTTCCCTTGCAGGCCAAATGGGTCAACAGTTCATATATGGTCTCAATGGCAACTCAATGTTTACGCCAGCTAGTGCTGATGCTTTCGCGCTTGTGCATAATTATGGAATTGTAGATCCCAGCCAAATGCTTCAACATGACCACGCCCCTCGCTCTCCAGGGACCGGTATGATGGGCGAGGCCTTCGCATTGGGCGCCGACTCGGATAACGAAGAGGACGATGGTGGCGCATTTGCGGATCGCAACATGAGCATCCACCAAGATATATCGCCCGGTGAGGACTCCGGAATGGATATGGGTAGTTCGAATCCACTAGGATGGGACGCGTCCTTGCCAGGTCAATTCAGTACACATGCTGCTCGCTACCCGGGCGGTCCGCCCCGGAAACAAGTCACCATTGGAGGCACAACAACAGACTACGTTGACACCGGCGACTGGGCTAGCCCAGGTGTCCCACGTTCGCAGTCGTTCCGTAACATGGCCGGCAAGCGTCAGAAGATTCCCCGGAACATATCATCTCCTATAGGCGGCCACAGCAACGCACTCGACCGGCTAGCCCAATCCAACCCGAACTCCCCGCCGGCGGATGCGGCAGGCACTATGTCGGGCTACTCTTCTGTCGCTCCTAGCCGACCTAGCTCACCACTCGGCTCGAAGCATGGATCCGTGACCAAGCTACAGGGAGCCGGTGGAAATCAAGGCGATGGGAACAATCCAACTACGTGCACAAATTGCTACACACGGACCACGCCCCTTTGGCGACGTGATCCCGAGGGACGGCCGCTATGCAATGCTTGTGGTTTGTTCTTGAAATTACACGGCGTTACGCGGCCGCTAAGTTTAAAGACCGATGTCATCAAGAAGCGCAATCGCGGATCAGGTGCAACGTTGCCGGTCGGGGGCACCGGCAATCGATCTAAGAAGAGCGCCAGCGGCGCAGCCGGTACCACATCGCGGCCAGCGTCGCGCAAGAATTCGACGCTTGCCATATGCGCCTCGACCACCACGGTACAAGCAACGACCCCTCCGTCCACAACCAGGGCCGGCAGCGTCAACAACGAAGACGACAGCCCAGCCAGTGGTGGAGGCTCTGGGGGTAACACCGCAGGTAGTACGCCAACCAGCTATGCAGGCTCAGCAACTGGTGCAGTCGGTGGCAAGGGTGTCGTTCCGATCGCGGCGGCCCCTCCCAAGAACACCCCTGGGCCTGGGGCGGCATCCCTGCCCCGTGCCATCACTGCCACCGGCTCATCAAAGCGACAGCGCCGGAGCAGCAAGAGCGCTGGCACAAACGAGCCAGTAGACGTCGACAGCCCTGAGAACTCCACCGGCTCCAATGACGCTCCTCGATCGCTAGGCTCATCTGGTGGATTCGTGCCCCTGCAATCCCCTGGAAACCTGGGTATGGGTAACAGTAACTTTAGTATGCCACAACGGCCTGTAATGGGTTCCGGCACGATGGGGCTACCCAACGGCCACCCTAATGGGACGATCCCCCCTAGCACCGGAAATGGACCTCAGGAATGGGAATGGCTCACCATGAGTCTATAAGGGTGTGGAGGATAGAAGGGGGCCCCATAAGCGCCATACAGGACAGCAGACAATGGTGTCTCTTGGCAATTCATATCATACTCGCCGGAGCGGACATAAGATCCACCCTGTAACCGAGATCCGTCACTACGTTTGGGCTGGAGGATTTGGTTCGGTACATATACGGATATGGTGATGATTTACGACAGCATCACACACGTTTCGGCGTTGCGGAGTCATATTTTGGCCTTCAGGCCTCCTAGCTCTCGGGAAATCGTTCCATTTTTATTTTGATACCACAAGTTTCTATGCATTTACAGGCTTCTCGTTTTGTTGCAGTGTTTCTTTGTCCTACTGGCCACGACCCGTGTTAAACCAGGAGTTCTATCTACCTCTACAAACCACCCTGATGCATCATTTGTCTTCGGAGGGAACGAATCGGAGACACCGACGATTCCCTGTCAATTTAAATCAATAGACCCGGAGTACACATTTGGGAGAATTCACCGGTTTTGAATTTTTCGGCATATTGGCTGCGAGGAACAGAAACCGTTATGCATGTCAGGGGGGATTTGACCAATTTTTGCCTGGTATCTCCTTCGGCCCCCTAGAGTTTATAAGGACGCGTTTATTATTCACAACGCCCCTTCGCCCGGCAATGCTTCCTACTCCGTTGTCGGTCCTCCCCCTGCATGTCATGGGGGTTCACTCACGAGTTAATGAAGCCGGAATCAAACAGGTCAATTTATACAAGCGAGGCGCTTACCTAATAGGAGAGGGGAGATGTTTGGCTCGGTATCTGACCTGAGAACTATGCGCGGATGCGATCGATCGATCCTATACCCACATCCTACCATCATGTATGAGCAAGCTACTGTTGATATCCCATGTCAAATATAAGACACCCTCTACAGCATGTGTTGTTACTTAGTTCATCTTCTCATTTGATTTGTAGGATAGGCTTTCGGCATGGGAGAAACGGGGAGCGCGGCTCTTTTTTCCCTTTGCACTTTTTAATTACACGGCTTCGGCCTATCTAAAACTCATTTTCACATCATGGTACCCTCAGAGGGCCGTTTGCACGCCGCCATGACCAGTGTTGTCGATGTTAAAGAAGGACGAGGTGGAGGACAGATGTTTTCGTATAGCGGAGCATGGGGAAATGGAAAGTCGGGCCGGATACTATTTACAAGGAGGGTGAAGGTGATGAAGAGATAGTCCACAAAATGTGATATACAGTAACTAGTGGGCTAGCCAGAAAGATAACCACAAGAAGTGAACAGAGAATCCCTCCCCAAGATACCAAATTATTGTCGTCTTCATATGATGGAGCTCATTTCATACTCTTAGTGTCTCCGAGGCTCAGACATAGTTATTCATGTCCTCTATTATATGGTTATGCCTCGCTTGGGCTGCTTTTTCACAGCACATTGATATCACGCTTGAAAGGGAAGGAGATAATCATGGGTTAGAACCGTTTGTTGGCTGATCACTATGATAGAAAAATAACAAGATTGACCTCTTTGGACTTTCCAGCCACGACGTCTCACTTACACTGTTGGGGCTATAGCCAAAGGCATAAGCCAACAAGTACCAAAACGGAAACACTCATAAATTTCATCTAAGGAGATCTCACTACATATCTCAGCTGTATCGATAGTCGGACTATTATGGCTGTGGCGTACGTCGCGTTTCCAGCTCTTGCCTTCCAGCTCTTGCGCCTATACGCCGTGGCGATCCTGCGAATTTGCCTTGCCGCCGGCATCGGAACCGGAGTTATCTTATGACGTCTGTCCGTCCGTCTGTCTGTCTGTCTATCTATTTGTCCATCTCTCTACCTATCTCGAGAGCGTACCCCTCTCTGGGAAACGAAACGGCGGTTCGGCGACGCGAGAGACATGTTACCCGTCCCGCCGCACCAATCCCGGCTTGCCCTGGCCCCTCGCGGGATCGACCATGTCTTGTCTTACGGCGCCGCCACCATCGACCCTGAGCCGTTCACGAAAAAAAGTGAGACATGTACCCCCGCGCCCGTCTTGAGCCACCCAGACGGGTCATCCCCGATGTAGAATAGACTACTGGATAGACGGGTCGATTGAATAGGTGTGACGGAACACAAGAGAGTCGGGGTTGGTCATGTGAGAGGAAAAGTTTGAATTATAGACACGGAGAGCATAAGTGCATATGCCGCGGTGCTACGTAACACACGTCCCGGGTTCGATATCGTGACGGTTTTACGTTTTAATGCGTTTCGTGGGAAACTACAAAGTGTGTTTTAGCTCAATTTCGTCATCGTTATGACGATGGCGTATGGGTATTGTCTCGAGTGAGTGAGCTCCCATCTGCCCATAAACCCCATCATCTCGTCTGATACCAGCTGGGGTGCCGACATCACAACACGCAATGTAATGTCGGACTTCCCTCCGCGATGGATGGGACTATGTAGAGCTTCAACGATGTACATGCAGTTCCGCGAGAGCCATTCGGTGTGATAGAGCCGCTCAATCATGTTTCGCCACGGCTTTTGGCCCACGCCGCCAAAAGGAAAAAAAAAAAAAAATCGAAATGTGTCAAGCTGGCAGCCCGAGTCTGCGAAAGCCGCTGGAACAACGCCGCCGCCTCGTCCCCGTTTGCCCCATATAAACGGCGATCTGATCTGGAGGCGGGCGGCTGGCTGACTTAGAAGAATGTGGGGGTACTGAAACACGCATGGGAAGGCCGGTTTCTATCTAGAACAAGCCAAAGAAGAGGGAGGAACATGAGGAGAGTAGGGAACATAATGAGAAGGGGCCAAAACTTGTGGCTACGTGAGGGGGGCAAGCCCTACGGATTGCGGCAAAGGCTGGATATTAGGTTCCCTTTACGTCGTTTAACATGCATTTTGAGACAATCTAACGAATGCTTGCTATATGTTGGGGGATATAAAACGGTCGGGGGTGAAAAGGCGAGAATATACCAAAATTGCTAAGCTATGCTTGAAAGACACTACTATCCTTCTAGATACCTGGGCGAGTGTGCACTTGCCATAAAACATCCTTCCTAGATACCTATACCGAGTTGATGAGCTAGCCGTGCGGTAATGATACGCGTATGGAACGCCATGGATACTTTGTTATGACTTATTTGGGGAGAGAGCATCTATCATCGGACGTATATCAAGCGAAAAGGTGTAGAGCCAGCACACAAGACTTCAGCAGCCCGGTTGGCCTGACCATATCGGAATACGTCGCACAATTTCCCCCGAATCGTTGGTCTTACCACTCATAACGAGGCATCTAGACCAGAAACCAACAAACTGCCAAATTGTGTAAGAGATTGCCAGAGATGGCGTGGGGGTCCGATTATCCTGCCCACCTTGCCGGACGCAGCCTGTGTAGATATAGATTAGGGGCTGGTCCTATCCCCAGATAATGCCACAATTTGGCTCTGGTAGGAAAGAAAAAAAAAAAGAAGAGCTGTCGGCGTGTCTGTATTTACCGTGCTTTCATCTCGCTAACTCTTTCCTTCGCAGACGACCCAGCCGGGCGAGCATTGTCTGGCCTCTCAGAGAAACGGAGGCTCGGAGCGGCCCTGGTTCTATTGATTCCTCAACCCCTTAAACACACTAGAGTCAATCCTCTGCTCTTTATATACACTCGTAGAGATTCGCAGCTCAGTAATTACCAGCTAACACACTCGTGATCCCTATTTTCATGCTTGTGTCGTTAGAAATGCCGGTATAGGTCGTTCGAATGAATCGTCGTTGATTGCTCGATTTGAGTAGTCTGGGACTTGATCCTGATCACTAGCTAGCTAGCGGGCGTTGAGACAGCTTGCTCTCTGACACGTTATGAGTGAATCGTGTTACGCTAGGGTCGTCTATGATTTACAGAGCTAGACTAAGAAGAGCTCGACACAAGGTTAATAATTATTTACTCGTTGTGGAGGACTGGGTTGGGTAGTTAGGTCGGTGGTTGGGTCACTATTTACTCACTTAAGTACCAACGAGTGGGGTTATTATAATATAACGAGGTAAGTGACTATATTATAAGTTATAAGTGAGTAATTATAATATAAGTAGAGTGTTGTAAGTTGTAGGTAATGAAGCCGCTTTCGGCATTCGGTATCTGAGTAAATGATAAATCTGCAGCTTCTGGGTCAGATGGGATGAATGTCCCATTCACGGAGAGAAAAGGGTCCAGTCCGTTATTGGGCAGGCGATGAGTCATGTTTATCGCGTGGAAAACAAACATCAGATAACTTAGGTAGAGAGCTGCAGAACAGACTCCTATTATGGGAATGGTTTGTTTGAAGCTGCCGTTCCTAGATTGTGTTTGATACATGTGATAGTTAACTAGTCAGTCATCTGTTGCGATGCGTTAAGTAGGTGGTTACTTCCGGGGTTAGGCGGGCTAAAGGCAAACGGCCACTAACCAAATATAGCAATAGGGCGGTAACAGGTAGATAGGTTATGTAGTGTACATAGTTGCCTGTGCAGTAGCCAGCCGCCTAGAAGTGTAACTAACTACCTACCGAGCCTACCCGCGTCGCCTGAGCACCCGGATCCCCCCGGCTCATTGGAACCATGCAATAGTCCGTTTAGCGGTCACGAACCGCGAAGGGTACGTGCATCTGACGATTCGAGCTTGAGCACGCACGCTATTACCTCCAGATCCTCCCGAGGCCATGTGAAACAATAATACCAATACCTAGTAATCCCCCACAAACCTCAGGTGGCTGGTGAAGGAGAAGTTCAAGTATAAAGATCCCAACACCCCATTCCCCCTCTTGAACCCTGTAGTTTTATCTATTTATTTTATCTATCTATCTATCTATCTATCTATCTATCTGTCAGTCTGTCTGCCCGTCTTATCTACTCGTCCATCTGCCCGTCTGCTTAGCTAGCTACTAGGTAAAGGTATCTGGGTCGTATTCTCTTATCTCCCTCCGCGAATTTCCAGCCCGCCTACTCGCTCGCCCTTCTCATCTCGCCCGCGCGTATCCACCTACCATGAAGTTCTCCGGCAGCCTCCCGATCGTCTCATTGGCCATCACGGCCGCCGAAGCCGGCACGCTGTCACCGCCCGAGCACATCTTCGACAACCCGCCGGCGGCCTCCCCCGCGGGCCGGCGCATCCCGACCTCGTACGAGTCGGCGGTGATGGGCCGGCGCATCCTGGGGCTGACGCCGCTGGGCAACATCGCCACCGTATTCCCGCCGGAGAACAACAGCAACAGCAACAGCAACAGCAACGACGACCACGGCGGCGATGGCGGCCGGTTCGGCGCGGAGGAGAACCGGCCCCCGGGCCTCGCCGGCATGCCGCACTCGCTGATGGAGTACGTGGCCGACTGCGAGGACAGCGGCAACCCGACCTTCCTGGCCATCAGCATCGAGACGACCTTCAAGAACATCCGCGACGGCTCCAACCTGAGCCTCGCGCAACAGTGGACGCCGCCCTACCCGCCCGACAAGCGCATCCGATCCTCCCCTTCCTCCTCCTCCTCCTCCTCCTCGCCATCCCTACTCTCGCGGCTGACAGGTTGGCTCGGCCTCACCAACCCGGTAGAAAACAACGAGGACGACAACGACAACGACAACGACGACGACTCCTCGCACCCCGTGGACCTAGTCCCCTACAGCGCCGCGAACCTGCCGCGCTTCAGCCTCCTCGGCCACCTCGAGAAGATCGAGCCCGACTCCCCGGCCGCCGCCGCGGCGCTGGCCGAGTGCTTCGTCCGCGCCCACCCGGACGCCCGGTACTGGCTCCCGGGGAACCGCATCCACGAGGCCGCCTTCGCCCGCCTCGTCGTCCGCCGCGTCTACTGGGTCGGCGGCTTCGGCGACCGCGCCTACATCGGCTGGATCCCCCTCGACGAGTGGCGCCGCGTCTCCCGCCGCGAGTGGCAGGCCGTCGCCCTGCCCGGCGAGAAGAAGGGCTGGGATGAGTGGAGCGTGAAGTCCCCGCCTACCGCTGCCGATCTATGATATGATCAGGGGTCCCGTCTTTTAACCTCTTATATTCCGAAAAAAAAAAGTTTTTTCTTTTTTTTTTCTTCTTAAAGTGACCTTGCATTTTCGAATCTGGAGTAGCGTCCCCCCTTTATGCTTCGCGTGGTGTTTTTTTAAATCTGGGGTTTTACGATGCCAGGAATACACGTATGTATGATGAGCAAGCAAGCAACAATGGTAGAATACATGCGTGGATAGGTGGGTGGGATGATGATAATGGGCGAGCTTCGTGCGTACACCTAGGGTTAGGCGTGCTCTATATCTGCGATGCTGCGGCTGCATGTCGTCGTGGGTTTCTCTGCGTGATCTCGAGAACAACAGGAGATGTGGCGTGGCATGGCGTGGTTGATGAAATAGACCGTTGGCTTTCATGCCTCAGCTTTCGAGAGATGAATACATACATCATCATCATCATCATCATACATGTTTTGTCTGGCTTTCCAGCTTGAAACCTGACTCCCCCAGATAGATGGAATGAATCAATGTCTAACTTTTGCGTGCTCATTACAATATCAATTGTCCATGACGGAATCCCGCTTGCCCTTCCGGTAGTAGCCCTTCAGTCGGTAGAGCCTATCATAGGCTGAAAGTTGAGGCGAGCCTGTTAAATGAAACGGCATACCTCCTGATAGACCTAAACCCCTAAGGAACATGAGCCTTCGGATACGTTCATTTTTGCTATTTTTTTTTTTTTTTACTAATCTACGTCAAGTAGTAGCAGTTATGCAAGTAATATGTAATCCGCTTTATGCTTTTTGTCCATTTAATCTCCAGGCCCTCAGCGGCAAGCTCTGAAGTGCCATTACCTTCTTTTGAATGTACATGACAAATGTGAGGATACCCACGATGACACATAATATGTTGACGATATAATACCCGTCATGGATGATCTCGCATGAGCCGCCCCCGTTTATACACCGTTCCTTCTCCACCTGGACCGCGCAGGAGAATGCCTCGGTCACCAACGGGCTCTTGAGTAGCGACGTGTCCAGCTTCTCGAGCTGACCGGCGGATGGGGGACGGCACGTGGCCTGCGTGAAGGAGTCTACCAACCCGAGGACGAAGTATCTAGGGAATGTGCCACCGAGATTGGATACCCTGGCGTTCATATTAGTATTTTTATGATGTAAGACGAGAATAGGACAGAGGGATGCGAATAAAACTCACGTGGCAAGCAAGGTCATATAGGTCCCGCCGATGACGGGATCTGCGACGCGCGCGTGGAAGGCCGAGACGGCCACGAACATGATGGTCTGTGTAAAAGTCGAGAATACATGCTCGCCGATCACTAGAAGAAGGTACCAGGCGTTTACGCCATCGGCTGGGAAGATGGCGACAGTGATCTGCGCCACTACGGCCGCGACGAGCCGGCCGATGAAGCCCCAGCACCAGAGGCGCATGGGCGTATATTCCTGCGACCATTTGCCGGCATAGTATCCCAGACCAATTTCGAATGGGAAGTCGATGAGGACGGTCAGGGCCATGTTTTCTTTACCGAACCCCTTTTCTAATAGCTTCAGGTTTGTAACACCGTCGTTGGCCTGGAAGCCAATTTTGGAAATGAGATGCACGATGATGATAGTCTGAATGTTTTTAAGCTTGAGCACGTCCCACATGATCTTATAGACATCCCATATGCCGTCTTCGTTTTGCGTCTTCTCCTCCTTCTTGAGCAGCGCCAGACCGGCGGTGATAGCAATATAAGCCCAGCCCCAAAAGGTCAGATAACCACCCAGATCCATGAGGCCCCCTTCCGCGGGCACAGAGCGAAAATACTTGTTTGCAAAGTCTTCCGAGTTAAAAGCCAAGAACACAGTATAAGACAAGAAATGACCGGCGGTCAAGCCGACGGTCTGCGCCGTCGAGGCGTACGAGACATTGCCGGGGGTCAACAGAGTCAGGGCCCAACCGTCTACGGCGATATCCTGGGTGGCGCACATGAAGACAAGGAAGAACCACCAGCCCGTGAAACTCCAAACGCTCGGGCCCCCGGGTTTCCCGGTGGTGGCCATGAGACCATCGATCTTAGAGCCCAGCCACAACATGCTGAGGCCCGACAACAGCTGGATCGGAAGAATCCAGCTCTTCCGGCGGCCGAACCTGGGGCTCCACACGGCGTCCACGATGGGGCTCCAAAACAGCTTCAGCGAATACGGGTAGGCGGCCAGGCTGAAGACGCCAATCTCGCCGAACGACAGGTGCTCCTTGAGGAGGAAGGGTACCGAGCCGCTGGCCAGTCCCATGGGCACGCCCTGGAGGAAGTATAGCAGGACCAGCAGCAGGAAATTGCGCTGGTCGACCCGAGGAAGCTCCCAGAACCCATGGTTGTTGGCGACGGGGGGTCTTGGGGACCTTGTCGTCGAGGGAAAAGGACTCGCGGGCGATGAGGTTTGCGGTCACCTGGCCGGAGTCTTGGGGGGCGCCGTTCTTGCGCCGAAGCTCGACGTTGGACATGCCGTCGTTGGACGCGCCGGCCGAGAAGCCGCTGGTCGAGACGGACAGCTTGTCTCCCTTGGTTGGCTTCGAACGCCGAGTTTGGGCCATTCGTACTTCGAAGGGGAGGGACGAAGGGAGGGAAGGAAGGAAGGGGGGTGGAGGAGGGGGATTCCGACGGATCAAGGCTCGCGCGAAGCGAGGTTGGAAAGTTTCGTCAGAGGCGCGATTCGAGTGCCAAGCGCAATCAAATGCTGGGTCTTACTAAAGCGGCTGAAAATAGATCGGGGTGGGTGGACTTGGTAGGCGGACTTGGTAGGGGCCGTGGATATGCGCCGCATGGGAATGGCGTTGCGCATGTAGAGTAAAGAGGGAAGAATATCCTAACGATAAACGAGCATATATGTAAATGTAAATGTAAATATAGATGTAGATGTAGATGTAGATGTGTTACTATAATGTTATGCTGGGTTAGGGTTAGGCTAGAGTGGCGCGGAGACGGCCAATTCTACGGGAGGAGACGATGGAGACGATGGAGATGATGGAGACGAGTGAGACGAGCGAGACGAGCGAGATGGGGAGGAGGATGAGAGGAAGAAGAGCCGGCGGCGGAAAGGTGGTCTTCGCGACTCATTTGCTTAGCGTAGGAAGTAGGTACGATCTGGTTATGCCTGATGAAGTACCTACTATCTATGGCATGGTAGACGTTGTGGCAACTTTGATGTGGGTAGAAACGATGGTGTAGGATCCCGTGAATGAGTGGTCGTGAGAAGGGGAAGGAGTAATAAAAAAAAAAAAGAACACCTGGGAATAATTAGGCAGAGAGAGAGAGAGAGAGAGAAAGGTGGACGTGTTTGAGATTAGGTAGATTAGGTAGCTACACGAGACGTTAGATCGGTCCAGATAGTATACGGAGCGAAATGAGTGAATTCTCCGTCACATCAGAATGCGAGACAATAATTTTGCCCGTGTAAACTCTTTTTTTTTTTTTTTTTTGAAGCCAACAAGAAGCTGAGAAGTGTTCTCTCCAAAATAAGGGTAGCCTTAAAATCTAACCCAGATGCATAAGCCATAAGCCCGACTATAGTGTAGTGTATAGTGACTGTACCTTGCCCAAGCGTATCTAGCTAACAGGCTAGAGCCAAATATATGGCCCAACCTGTGATCTATACGGCGCTAGAAGGTACCTAACCTATCAAATATGGGCCAGAGGACCCCTGCACGTGTGGTCAGCAGGATGCGAGAAACGCAGAACCCCACACTCTGGATAGGGCCGGCTGGGGGTGACCAACCGCCCCGGAAACGGGGTACTGTACATGTACATAGTGTAGGCCCGGGGGGTGCTTGGTACCTGCCCAGGTGTTCTTGGTGGTGTTCCGGCTGGCAATTCTCGGAAGCTTCCCGTCTTGGTTATTGGCTAGGTCGGCGCGTACCGTATGGTGTCATTCTCTCCCGTTATCACATACCATATGTTCCTCGGCGTCGGGTCCAAACCAATTGCTCGCCTTGTTTTGTTTTTTTCGATTTGATTTTGATTTGTTTTTTCATACAACACCGCTCAGTCTATGAACACTAACATGGACACTCGGGCATTACAATCCCCGGAGCTGTCGGTGGCAGACCGATTGCAGGATGAGATCGCGAGACTGAGGGCTCAAGGTATGTTTTTTTCTGGTTGTTTGTTTGTTTGTTTTCGAGCTTTTGCGGTGGAGTGCTGACAGTATTCAGTCGAGTCTTTGAAGAACGATGTCAAGTTACAGACAGCAACCCTGATGACGGCGGATTCGACGCGCCAGATTCTCCAATCGCAAACTATCAGCGGGCAGCGGTCAGTGGCCAGCGACGCATCCAAGCAGAAACTCCTTGCGCGGTTCGAAGAGCAAAGCGCGCATCAGCAACAATGCCTGTACCGCGCATGCGCCACCATCACCACCTTCAAGATCAACGACCCAGACCCCAACGCAGTCGACGGGGGAAACGTTCTCGGCCTTCGCTTCGAAGTCATGTCCAAATCCAAGTTCCTCCGCCCTTATTATGTCATGCTCAACCGACCGTACACAAACCGCCGCTACCTTCGCGTCCATCGCCATACTATACCTCAATGTATACCACTGTCGGGCCTGGTCGCTCGGTACCTTCCCCTTCCCGCTGCAAAAGACGATGACAATGATGGTGCTGGTCCCAAGAAGCAAGACTTGTCGCGCTTCGCCCGCACCTTGCGAAGGGAGCTGGTTCGTTACCACAACCGCGTCGCCGTGATTAGCGACATGAAAAAGGCAGCAGGTTTGGGCTCTAAGAAAAGCCCGAACCAAGGATCAGAAACACAAATTCTCGATATCGGTGTCGCGGATGCCGAGGCGAAACAAATTAGCATGCAATGGCGTGACGGACGGTCTGGTCGCCTCATCATGAATGATGACGGAGATGTAGTAAAGATGGTCGTGCAAGGGGATCAAGGGCAAGACCGCGAGACGGCAAGACAATTTCTAGGCGGCGCCGTTCGAATCGAAGAGGTGACACGGCGCCTCGAGACTCCTTGAAGCCGATTGCCGCCCCTCATGGGAGGCACAATCGCTCCACTACCCAGGCTACGATAGTCTAGACCCTCCGAAGATTTTCAAATTAGGCACGGAGACTGAGGATGCAGCTGGGAGCCGCTGGGGAATGGTCGAGTATAGTTGTATTATTCACTTGGCTGTAGAACACGGCAGCCTGCTGCGGCCTCACCCCCCTTATACGGCTTCCGTCGCCAAGTCCTCGCCCGGATTCTTCGAATAGCGACCCAGACTCCATCTTCAGCGAGGGGAACCTAAAGCCCGAGCGACTCAAGAAAGTCAACAATGTGTTTGTTTGTTGCCTCTGGCGATTCCTCCGGTATATAATGGCCCACGCCACTTTGCATGGCGTAAACGTCAAGTTTGACATCAGAGCTCGTCCATTGTTTCCAGATTGCCTCTACATCGCCATGCATCTGGCCTAGGCCTTCGCAATAGAGCACAACGACAGGAACCTGTATCTTTCGCGTCCCTTGAATATCCTCCTGCTGCGCGTCCCAGTCCTCAGCAGCGCCAGCCCCGTAATCGGCCGCGGCGCCGCGAATCACCTCATCTTGCTCGTAGCACCTCGCATAGTGTTCGACAGCGCCGTCGGCAAACAGACTCTCGCGCCCACGCTCGCTACCGCCAGCAACGGCGGCCAAAATCTCGCGACAGAAACGACCGCCGCCATACGCCTTGATCATAGGCACACTAAACGCTGTTGGGAGGAACGCCCAGTGCCAGTACTTGGTCGAGGTACGGGGATTGGCGTGCGCATTCCATTGCGCCGCATAGGGTACTATATCCAACAACACGGCGCCGAGGACACGAATGTTGAGAGATTGCGGGATGGGAAGAGACGATGGCGAGGAGGACGTGACCAGGCGCTGGGTGACACGACCGCCACGGTCATGGCCTATCAACACGACTTCGAGCTCATCCTGTGCGGACGATGGCTGGTCGCCGCCATATGCGGCGCGCACGGCGGACAGCACCCCGAATCCGACGCTCACCCGGTCATGTTCTGACTTCGCGCCCTTATCCGATGCGGAGACCGTGGACATAGTACTATATCCATAGCCGGGCAGATCCGGTACAAAGAGCGTGTGGCCCCGCTCCGACAGTACGGGCACGGCATACCGCCAGATATATCTTGTCTGCGGCCAGCCGTGGAGTAAGACCAGGATCGGGGTTCCCGATTTGTGCTGCGACGCCGGCGTGTGTGAATAGGAGAGGATACCCCCACCAGGGGTATCAAATGTGCCGGGGCTTAGGGTCTCAAAGCCCTTGAGCTGCTCGGGCGGCTGGGATTGCCGTGCCATTGTAGCGGTAGATGTTCCTCGTGCCACCTGGACACTGTTGCGTAGGGCCTCTTTCTCGAAGACGAATCAGATCAAGATACCGCTATTTATATCTAGATAAAAATATAAATTTAATACGCAACTTACCAGGTCTCAGAATTGGTGTTTGTCGACAATACCACACTATTGGCGCTTATTTATAAAAAATGTTACTCGTCCTTTACCTCTGGGACAAGGTGGTGTTCACGGTATAGACCGAAGGGCGTGCGGGGGGGCATGACGGCATGAACTTGAGGGCTTGTGATTGGGCTAGGTGTTGAGTCGAGCACCGAGGTCAAGTTTAGAATCAACTATCGACCCATATATTTCGGAGAACAATATACTATCACAGCGGACATCCGACAACATGATGCACTAAGGCTTTAGAGAGTAATAATGATTTCTATATTTGCAATGAGCAAAGAAATACGTTAGTCTAAGTAGATGGCGACTTACTCTCAACTTTGGTATTTTAAACTGTTTTTTTTTTTTTGATAGATGTACCGGCCACGGATAGTTGTACATAAATATCCCAAGATCATCATTCAAATAGTCCCTAGTTAATTCGATCATCGGCAACTACTATCTAGAGATTACTATAGTTGCCACTCATGAGATCTTCCTACTGATCAATCACCAGATCAATTCCTCCGTCATATTATAGCAATGAGAATTTAATCTTAATAGCTTTAGCCGTTGTTTGCTAAGCTGTACTACTCATTCTTTATGAAGGGCTATATTAAAATTTAATCATGTTATAATATTAGCGGCAGGATATCTAGCAGTAAGGTAAGGTTGAGTCTAGAAAGTGTGATATAGATTAGCTAAAATGCTTCGATCAGGACATTGATGGGTAGACAGCTATCTCAACAGTGAGGGGAAATGGACATTTAAAGATAGTTTAAATCTTAAAGTATTCTATAATACACATTGAGCCTACTGCTTTGCTATACTATATATTTTAACATGTTCTCTTCTCGCGGCTTTTGACTCGACTTGGGGATATCCCACTCGGAAAATTCTAGGGCAATCTATGCTCAGGTTTCCGTGGCACTCGGGAAGACGGGATGGAAGTGAATAAACTGAACACAGCCCCTGTATTTCCGTGAAACCTAGCTGCAGATTAGTAAAGAACATCGATAATATCAAAAACCCCATGTTGGGCTCACAAGGCCAATTTGCTACCGAAACGAACTGAGTCTACGGCGAAGCAGCCTACACGTGTGTTGCCACCTTAGGTATACTCTAACGCTAGATTGTATTTTTGTGTCCAACAGGGTTGAGAGTTGAAGCAACTCGGCACGAGAGTCTGTGTCGACTTATCATGCGGGCCGTAGCGGTGCGGTCCACCTCGTAAGCCGCCGGGCCTCCGTTTTGCCATCGACAGGTTAACTCCGCCGGTTCACCGTACCTGTCAGGTGGATGGATCACATGGCAAGGCACCAGCTACCCTAGGGGGTAGCTCCAGAGGCATATTTGTGTATATAAGGACTGAAGGCCTCCCACCTAGATGGTAGGCTCAGGAATCAATGATATTAAGCCCTACCCCTATACTAAGCTATCTACCTGCGACCTAGCTGCTACCTCACAGTGACTAGACCTCACTCTGGATATTTTTCACATCACAGTATCAAGGGAAACGGAGCCGTCGAGCCGGCGGGCCATGCTGCTGCTCCTGCCCCGAGCGATGCTACTTCTACTTAGGCCACCCCCTCTCTTCTTTACCCCTTTCGCGGAACACCTTAGACCTACTGGCTGATCCTGCGCGAGTGCCGCCGAGAGTGCCGCGCTAAGAACTAATAAAAACAAATGAACATTGTTTAAAATATAAAATAAACAGAAATTTGAAAAAAAAGTCGGATGTCTAGAATAATATATAGACAGGAGGTTATATAGCGACCTACATAGATTTAGCACCAACGCCTGCAATTATACAAGTAGGTATATAAGTAGGCACCTAAGTATGTAATCTAAATACCTGGGCATCAGGGACCCAAAGGTAAGACATCACCCCCATCTCTGTCAGGTCCAATAATGACCCTGCTAGCTACCACCCGACACCTAGGGTGGTTCTAGTACTGGAAATGGGTGTATATAAGGGCCTTCGGGACCCCCTTGGGTCTTGAAGGGTTCAGGAATCAATTGTTAACCCTATTGAGCCCTAAATACTACCATCACAACCCCCCTACGGCCTAGAACATGCCTATCTATTCACTCCGTGATCCCTACGACTGACAATCTCGCACTTCAAAATTCAATCACATCTTGTCGCTTCACTATACAGTTCATCGCGGCATCTGAGATAGGAGGATTTCATAGCTGAGATCGTCCTAGAGTGAAACAGCGCCCCTTGTGATCGAATACCTATCATGCAAGGCTGCAAGCTCCGGCAGGCCCTCAATACTCGTAAACCTCGTTCTGACCACATATCTCATAATGGCTGCCCTTGCGAAGTTGGCCTCCTCTCTCAGAAGTAAGGGCTTTGAGTATAAGTTCAAAATACTGGCTAAACGTGCACCAGGAGAAAATACACCGCCACTCCCGTCCGTACTTGAAATCTCTCTGGATGAGATCAGCAACTGGTTCATCACAGGCGCTTTTTCGGCCACGGACATGGTCCGGGCTTATCTTGAGCGTATCCGGCAAGTGAACGATGTATTTAAATCTGTTCTGGAGACGAGAAACGACACTTTTCAGATCGCAAGAGAATTAGAAGAAGAGGTAAAGAAGTCAGGCCCTGGAGGATACATGCCCCCAGATCACCAAACAAAAGAGCTGATGATTGACCCAGTCCACTACATGGCGTTCCTATTCTGCTAAATGATGATATTATCACGCTTGATCATATGGAAGCCACGGTAGGTTCATATGCACTAATAGGGGCTAAGCCTGCCTGCGAGGGCACGGTTGTGACCAAGCTGAGAGAAGCAGGCGCGATAGCATTGGGCAAGGCTTTTCTCACCGAATGGGCAAACTACAGATGGAACAATGCCGCAACCGGTTGGTGCGCTCGAGGCGGCCAAACCAGCGGGGCATTCTATCCAAGGATGAAAGCATCTGGCAGTAGTACCGGATCTGCTGTATCTATAAGCCTCGGGCTAGCATTTGCATCACTGGGTACGGAGGTTGGTGATGACCGTTCCATATTACTGGTGTAAAGCCTGGAGAAGCATCTAATGAACTTGAAGACCGACGGAAGCATCTGCAATCCTGCTGGTAAAGGAAATCTCGTTGGATTGAAACCGACAGCGGGACTCGTGGCCCGGGATGGAATCATCCCAGCCTCTAATCGGTTTGACATAGTTGGACCTTTCACTCGAAACGTAAAGGATGCTGCGACGATTTTGAATATCATAGCAGGAAAAAGTAATGAAGATCCTCGTACTGAAGATACCCCTTTCGACGTCATCCCTGATTACACCAAAGCTTGTCAAGCAAGAGACCTTTCTGGAATCCGAATCGGTATTCCTAGGCATTGTATCAAGGGGATCCGGCATGATGAAGCTGCAGCTTTTGAGAAGGCACTCAAGACTTTGCAAAGCCTCGGAGCCGAAATTGTTGATAAGATCCAACTTGCGGCCGCTGACGAGTGGGAGTCTTACTCATCTAGAGACGCCATATCTTTCACAATCGCAGATCTTGCCGAAAGCCTTGGGGATTGCTCCGACACTTTGCAAACCAATCCTCAAAGTATACGCTCTCTAAAGGAGCTCTTGGAGTACACCAAGCTAACACCCGAGGAGAATTATCCCACATACAACGTTGACACTTTTGAGATTGCGCTGGACAAGGATCATTACTCGTCGGAAAAATACAAGAAACTCGAAGCTTTATCCTGTTCTATCGCAGCCGACGGAGGTGTCCAAGGAGCCCTTGACAGAGAGAAACTTGATATCCTAGTAGTTCCAACAGCAGCATCAACCCCGGTGACATTTGCCAGTTTGGCCGGCTCATCATTGATTGCCGTTCCATTGGGATTTTATGGTCCTGAAACTCCTGTTGTGAAAGACCCAGAGGGGGGACTTGATAACATTGGCACCCGGGATACCGTAAGAGGCCTGATGACTTCAGCTTCCCGTCAATGGTTTGGGCTAATGTCTGAACTAGGTTTCCCATCTGCTTCTTCACCTGGCGATTTGAAGAAGAGACGCTTATCAAGGTTGCTTACGCCTTTGAACAGTCTTTCCCCAAAGGTCCAAGCACCTAATTGTACATGTCGCCATCGACGGATTTGAGAGATGTTGTTGAGAAAGACTCAAATGAAGAGTCAAAAAATCTGAATTTGTTGTGATTGGTAACTGTAAACCCATCTTGAAACTACAAATGTCCTGCTCCAAATGTGTTAGCTATAAACTATTGCATGCATTTGGGTTCGAATGGATTGTTTGGTTGATTGATTGTTTTGGTGTGGTGGTCGTGCCTGTAGGCAAATTTATATAGGGGCCCCTGTGTCCCTGATAGGTAGAAAACCAGCAGGGCCATCTGCACAAGCCTAGATACGCCACAATCCTACCGAATTCTTTCGCATTACTCACCGTGGACACACAGACTAGGGTATATTGAAATAGGTCCTCCTCAAGAACACCTTTCCTTGCGCTAATACTTTTCGATCATAATGTTCCCTAACCTACCCCTGATCGACTCAAGTAATGACTACAACACCTGCGTATGATCTCTAGCTCTTCCTTAGAACCCCGCGCCATGATTTCGAGTCGAGGGATTGAAACGCCTATTTCCGTATTGAATAAACCGTTGGTATGTGACGTGACATCACAGCTACACTATCTAAGCTGACCATCAAGTCTCTGACCTTACCACCATCTTGGATATGCCGTGGCTCGGCTTGTGAACCCCCCACTCGTTGTTACTTATTGTATGTAGTCTTGGCTGCCATAACTACCAATACTTCTTCGCCGTTTTATGGATCTCTTCGCCTATTTTCCCGCATGGTGCGACAATACGGACAACCATGACCACAGTTCCTTGTACCAGGACCCCATTAAGGAGCCAAATTCGTACATCCGCCTAACAGGGAAAATAAGTCAAGCTAGTAGAGTTGCGGCGGAAACAACACCTTGAAAATGCACCAAGTACATGATTACTGTGGGTAATCTCTTCGTACGTACGCAAGGGTGGGAGATGCGGTCTATGTAGGCAGGGATTTTATACATGCATACATCAGCGGTAAAGAACTAAGGGCCAGGTAAGTTTTCGTCACATAGGCTAGGTAGTACTTAAACTAACCTAAGGCAGCAATATGACTAAATGACCATTAGTAGGGTTGTTCCAGCCTTGCCAGCTCATGACTGACGGAGTGATGTTTGAGTCGTTATTACAATATGATCTCATAGCAAAGCCTAATTTCTTCAAGTAATTGATCACTACACGCCACGCTGCACACTGCAGGAACTTGCCGCGTTTCAGTCAACATCAATGGCCAGATAGTAACACGTGCTGACCCTGCGTTATTAGCAACCGAGAAGGCAAGTCCATCCAATCATGTACTTATTATGCAAAGATAAGTCCAAGCTAGTCCCACGCCGAGCCCTAGCTTTTGATAATGCCGTCAGCTTCAGCTACCACCTTCCACACGGCTGGATCCTCTGGGGGGAGGGAGGGGGGGGAGGGGGCTCTCCTTTTCATCATATACGTGTTGTTAGTACCCCTTCCTTAGAAAAACCACCCACCCCACCTGCAACTTAAGAACCTGGAATCAGCACGGTTGATTGCTTGGACTCAGCCTCGAATACCACATAATCCGTACTCGTGACGATCTTACGTATTGGTTATTGTATCTAAGCAACTTACCCTTGCCGTGTCTGCACATCATGGCCAACCCAGCAATCACCATTGACGATGATGATGTGCATCCAATAAAGCCGAAAAAAGTCCGAACGACAGAGTCTCGACGGAGTTTATAACACCCGGAGCTTGTCACGAACCCGCAGTGCCGTGTTCCAAAATCGCAGAAGCGAAGAAACCGGCGGCGCCGAGGATTCGAATGACGACTGGCTCCGTGAGGATGGCAAGAAGAAACAGGTATTCAAGGGGAAAGCGTTGCTCTGGTAGCGTGGCCCCTTCTCGTGCGAACCATGACCATATTATATCCACAAACATATCATGATTTTTTTAGTTGGTGCTGACCGATTTTCCTGTTATAAAGGTTGGCTTACCAGTCCGTCGGTGCTATCTACGGCGATATTGGTACCAGGTCAGATAATTTGCTTTACCCACGATAAACATCATGGGGTTCTAATGTTGTTGCATTAATAGCCCGCTATATGTTTACTCGAGTGTCTTTACCACTGAGCCTTCGTATGAAGCCCTCGTTGAAGTGCTCTCAGTCATCAGTTAGTGTCGCTTTGCCTGCCCCTTCTACCTCTTGTCCGGCCCGCCGGCTGAAGGCTCTGAGTAATATCCAATCGCTAACTTAACCTCTAGTTTGGTCTCTAACGATTATGGTGACGTTTAAATATGTACTTATCGTGCTGCGAGCCGACAACCAAGGCGAGGGAGGCACATTTAGCTGCTACTCTTTGCTCACACGTTATGTAAGTCATCACAACGGTCCTCATTGACAATACCTTGACATCATTCTAGAATGTATAATTACTAAAACAGAGCCCCTTAGGCTAACTTGACCGACCGAGATCCTCGAGAAGCCGCTTCGGTTAAGATGGAACGTCATGAGACACAGGACTTGAGCCCTAGTAACCATGCGGTACGCAGGCGGATGGAGGGCAGCAAGTTCCTTCGCGGCCTTCTGAAGACCATTGGGGTCCTATCTGTTTCTATGGTTATCGCCGACGGAATCTGTAAGTGACTCGAAGTCATTTCCCCCGACATTAATATGGACCACGCTCACAAGGCCAAAAACTAACCATGCGCGTTGCAGTGACACCAGCACAATCTGTGCTTGGGTGAGTTGACATCACGTTTGAAGTTAATTTACTTCATGTCAGCCCCTTGGCCATCAGCCTCTCATTAGTGTCATTAAAAAAACAGATATCGATTTAAATATACCAAATCACTAACGATCGCTTCTATAC
Source organism: Rosellinia necatrix (assembly GCA_021209875.1). Taxonomy (NCBI): domain Eukaryota; kingdom Fungi; phylum Ascomycota; class Sordariomycetes; order Xylariales; family Xylariaceae; genus Rosellinia; species Rosellinia necatrix. Next base: position 2,929,035 of record JAGYVD010000009.1, read on the forward strand.
AGAGCTATTCAAGGACTCTCGGTAGTGAGCCCGAACATAAATAGCTCGACCATAGTTGGTGCTTCCAGCGCCATATTAATTCTGCTCTTTGCAATTCAACCTCTAGGACTTACCAAACTTGCCACTGCCTTTGCACCGATCATTATTACCTGGCTTGCTTTTAACGCTTCTTTTGGCATCTATAACCTGGTCAATTATGATCACTCTGTCCTGAAAGCATTCTCGCCCTATTATGCTATACACTTTTTTATCCGGGGCAAGACTGAAGCCTGGAAGATGCTTGGTGGAATCTTACTATCATTTACTGGCGTGGAGGCGTTATTCGCCGACCGTAAGTAATACCAGGAGTCAACCTCTTCCTGTTTTAGGTGTTGCAGAGTCGCCTTATTGAATATTCGCGGTCGTGTCGAAAATGCTAACATTTCATGATTTAATTAAGTTGGTGCGTTTAGCATGCAAGCGATCCAAATAAGCTGGCTCTCCTATTGTTATCCCGCTTTACTACTTGCCTACATAGGGCAGGCCGCATTTATCAGTGTCCACCCAGAGGCCTACTCCAATCCTTTCTTCAATTCTGTTCCACCGGGACTTCTCTACCCGAGTCTAGTCGTTGCTGTTCTTGCCTCTATTGTTGCCTCGCAAGCAATGATCACCGCTTGCTTTCAGGCAAGTAATACCTTCTATTGCTAGATACCATACGGACAGTGTCTACTAACACCCCTCTAGCTTGTAAGCCAACTGATGAAGTTATCTTACTGCCCTCAAGTGAAAATTGTCCATACATCCACGAAGTTCCATGGCCAGCTTTACGTTCCTTTCCTCAACTGGATCCTATTAATTGGGACAGTTCTCGTCACAGCTATCTACTCCAATACGACGCGCTTGGGAAATGCTTACGGGTACGTTTATCTTATCTAGTGATTTGAATTTTTCGGCTTTTACTCATACGTAATAGTGTATGTGTCATATTTGTGACATTTTTCGATACATGTTTTGTAACCCTGGTAGCTCTTATCGTATGGCGCATACCGCCCTACGTTGTATTTGTCCCGTGGCTCTTCTTCGCGACTCACGATGGCCTTTACCTCACCTCTGCTTTAAATAAGGTTCCCGACGGCGCCTGGTTCACGCTCACCCTCGCGGGCGTTCTGGCTAGTATCTTCTTGCTCTGGCGTTTTGGAAAGGAGAACCAATGGCGCGCCGAGGCGGAAGATCGATTCCGCCCTAACGAGCTTATAAGGAAAGGGGCTGACGACAAGCTATCCCTCGCAATGCGCTGGGGAGGTGGCGAGGTTACCACTATCCGTGGGTTCGGTATATACTTCGACAAGACGGGTGTTTTCACACCAACAGTGTACGCATTTTAGACTTTTTCTTTTTTTTATCCCTCGCACCCTGGATTTCTGTTTGCTGTATCTTCACAAAGCCACGCAAGAAATCTATTCGTTATTACAGCAACTGACTCGCAATGTTGCGCAGATTCACACAATTTGTTACGAAATTTGGTGCAATTCCTGAGATCATGGTATTCTTTCACCTGCACCCGGTTGAAATCCCTACACTACCAGCGAGCGAGCGATACGTGATTTCCCGCCTGGGGCCTATACCTGGCTGTTATAGGCTTGTAATCCGTCACGGATTTATAGACGAAGTGATAACGCCGGATCTAGCGGCGCTCATCTACGAACAGATCCGCAAGTTCGTACTGCGTCGAGCCGGCGAAAACCTCGACGGTAGCCCGTCATCCGAGACGAGGGATGATAGTAGTACCGCCGTGAGCGAGAATTCGCCACCCGAGGAAAATAGGAAGGGAAAACAGCGCCGGAGAGGACTGCCTGAATTCGAGGATGCCAAAGTGCGCCAGGAACTGGCATGTCTGGACCGCGCGTTCGCCGCCAAGATCTCGTACGTCGTCGGGAAAGAACAGATGAGAATCAAAGCCGGTACCTCGATTTTCAGACGCCTCGTGCTCGAGACCTTTCTCTTCATCCGGGATAACACGCGAGCGAAAATCGCGAATCTCAGGCTTGCGGTGGATCGCATTGTCGAAGTTGGGTTCGTTAAGGAGATATAGTAGGAAGCGTGGGCGGGGGTTTATGCGCACAGGCCCAATCGGCTCCAAACGACAATCGCTAATTTTTTATCTTCTTATTAGGGAGGAAGCCGGTACATATTTAAGGGTCCTCAGGTTATGAGTTGCAGGTTCTGAATGACGGGAGTAAGTTTGCGACAATAGTTGACCTTACGGCGAAGATACGCGACTGTTTGTAGAGGTGCTATCACAAGAGGATATATGCTTACGATACCGGTCACTATGAATCTGGAGCTATATTCAATTCTACGAATTACTAGGTTGGGTGTTTCAACGATTTTGTCGTGCCGATATTCGTGCGTGCCGCTTTATTGACTCAAATTCTGAATGCGATTCTTTACGTACTATCCAAGGCAAAGGGTTTCCCAAGTCATTTGTAAACTATGAAATATATCTATTTGTGATGGTACGATGCTCCATCTACCAACTTAAAAAGCTATATAAGCGTTGCAAATATCAACACAGGACCTTGAGGTGTTTTAACATAGAGAGTTCTATGGAACCTAGAGCACCAGCTACGGAAGATAATTTCGAATGACGGCTGCCGCCGTCACGAAGTCACAACCTATTTGTCAAGAGAAATAGAGCATGGTATGAAGGTAAATGTAGTATTCAAGGTGTAGAGTAGAGTACAGAGTCCCGATAGGACATGGGATATCTAGAGTAATATAAACAGGATGTTGAGTGACTACATATATTTTTTTCTTCTTCTTCGTTCTGAGTTCATAGTTCATCCATCGTCCACAGCCAGCTTACTCATCGTATGGCAGTGAATTCGGCGTCTTCCTCTTCTACCCCCTATGCGAGAGGCAAAATCTTCTTCACACGAGCAACGAAATTCGTCACGTCGGCTACGCCGGCGAGATCAGCCAGAAGCTCCTGTCGGGCCGCCGTCGTCTTCGCGGTGTCGAGTTCCTACGCCCGGGGGGAGGGGGTGAGACCGTTCAGTGACCACATCGCACCACGGGAGCCGGAACCACGCCGGGAAATGGGGAGGGAGGGAGGGCGAGATAAAGACCGCGGTTCAGGTGGGTATCGTGAAACGCGTGTATAAGAACGGACAGGGAGGGAGAGGGAGGGATAGAGAGAGACTTACAGCATCGCTCGCGTACACGCCCACGACGGCGACCTCCCGCGTCTCGAGGTTCGCGCTGCTCCCGACGGCGACCCGCGGGGCGCCGAACCGCGCGAGCCCGCCGGACCCGGACCGCAGCTTCGTCAGGACCGCCTCCACGCCCGCCCCCGACGCGTCTCGGGGCTTGACGGCGAGGTACTCGACGACGACGACGGCGTCGGCGTCGGCGTCGGCGCCGAAGATAGACGATAGCTCGTCACCGCCGTCGTCGGCGGGCTCGAAGAGCGTCGGCCGCGCCGGCGCCGCCGCGTACTTGGCCTTCAGCTCGCCCGCGAACTCGGCGAAGTCCGCCGAGGCCACGAAGGCGTCGAAGTACCGCGCGCTCTCCCACTCTGACGTCCCGCACGTTCGTTAGTGTCACGCGAAAGAGTCGGAGGAGGGGAAGAGGGAGGGGGTGGCATGCACCTAGGAGGAGAATCTGCCTGTATTCGCCGCTCACGTCGCGGCCGTCTTCCGTCGCGAGAGGGCCCAGGAGGCCGTTCTTGGCCCCCGCCTTGGCTAGCTTCGTGGTTAGCTGCGGCGCCAGCTTCTCCTCGAAGTCCTTCATGAGAGAGGCATCTTTCTTGAGGCTTGGGAGGACGATTTCGAGAATGGCCATCTTGGGGATTGCTGGTGATTGATATCGATATCCTTTGGGAGTGTTTTTTTTTGGTTATTTTGATGTAGGTAGTAGTGCCTAGGTAAGATATAGGATATTGCGTTCTGGGTTGTGTCCTTTGGAATGAGAGATTCACTGCTCAGTAAGTTGTTCAGCGAGGTTCTCTTAGGCTTTATATACACGACATTCGGCTCTCCCATATAAGATCCCATGCCCAGTATGAGACCAAGACATTGTATACGGCTTGCGAGCTATCGCCGTGCTTGATCCTCGATAAAGCCTATCCCCGAATAGATGGAGATTTCCGTAATTGGGATTAGTACTCAAAGGGAACAGAAGTTTCATATCGGCCGCGAGATTTACAGGGCTTGTGTGGTTCACTACCTAGAAAATAACTACATCAGCAGATTATCCAGGCAAATATTGAGGGTCATGACTACAGCCTCTCAGGAAGCGGTGTTGTGCAAACCACGACATGACTCCAGGCCGTTTCGTCCGCCGTCCCAGGGTACCATAAGCGTCTTTCATAAGCACTGCATCAAAGCAAGCCTAATAATCCCGGCATTTCGATGAAAGGGTGAGATCAGGTCCCCCTTCGTTAGGAGTCAAATGATGACATCCGAAGCGTCCGGTTGTTCATCCGGTGCGCCGGGGAATTCCACGGACGTCATGCCACGGCAAATCCCGGGGCAAAATTGGAGACGGTAAGCTGCTCCTCCCGACCATCTCCATTGTTTGACTCACCTTCCAAGACACGTAAAGGTGTTAACAATGCTGCTAGCGTTCCTAAATGGGATGCATTTTGCGCCCGGCTTCTTTATTGTCGAGTTTCTCTATGTCGCAGCTGATGATCTCCATATATGGGATTATTAATTATCATCCCGTAAACTTGAAATGGTGGAAGCTTGGCTCGAGGAGAGGGCAGCTATCGTATCATTGTATATTTCACATTTGAACTCCCGGGTTTCAAAATAATTTTACGTATATACACATATTTTAGTAAACAAGAGGAATGTGATGATGTTGTGAACGCTGTGTCAATTCAGTGTGGAATGGGCAACAGCGCTATGCATCACAAAGATTTTATAAAAGCCATGATTCTAACGAAATTTATAAACAAATTAACGTCAAGTCAAGGAGTTGTAAGAGGGATGACGCCAATATGCAGTAAACATATGAACTCCTGATCGGGACATAACGAGTTGTCAGTAGTCTTGCTACCGAGAGCCTATATCATCTACACGACAGGCGTCAATCAGTACCAGAAATGAAACAGTCACCTCGATCAGCACAGCACTTCCTTCGATTTCGCCGTAACGTCATCCTAGTCACTCATCATCCTCCATTACAGCGTCGTAGCTAAGCCATCTACAGCTTACTATAGATATGTAAACTTCGATTACATCGATTGATAACCACACAGAAAAGGCCGGAGCCGGCCCTTAGTAACATAGTTTCCCTATAGCTGCTCGTTTTCTTTTCAGTCCTGGACTCGATTTCACACTTCCTCCGAAAGAGCCACGATCTATTCGTCGCCACGTCAGGCCTGGGCAGCTTTTCTCTTCTGTGTGAGGCGTGACTTCGCCCTGTGTCGTCTTCCGTTATGGCGTTGCCGCTTTGCTTGCTGCCGCGATACCTGCTTAGACTGTCTAGCAACCACCTCGACAGAGATGGTGGTGGCCAGGGGCGATGCGAATTTCACCCGCCGGGTTGCTTTGTCTGGGCTGGACGCCTTCGGCTCTCTTTTCGGCTGCGGCTTATCCATAATCTCCGTCTCCGTGTCTGTTGTAGCAGGTGTGTTGTCATCTTGCCTGCCAACTTCCGCTACGGCATTTGGGGGCACAACTGCTTTTGAGGCGGCCGCCTCGTCTTCTGTTTTCTGAACAGGCTTCGCTGGAGTTTGCTTCCTCGTTTTTTCCGGGGTTTGTGTCTTCTTGGGTATCAGACCCCATTCTTTCAGTATGTCGAGAGCCTTCTGAAGCGTCAACCGTCGTGCCTCCTCACGTTCAGTCCCATTCCGCAACAAGTCGTCGTAGTCTGTTTTTGTATGGCGTATGTGAGCTTGAACGGCTAGGCGGACTTTCCCATCCATCCCTATCGTTCCGGTGCGTCCTACGCGGCCTTGCCCCTTTGCTGTCGCGCGATGGATAATCTTGGGTAGCTCATCGTGTGGAATTCGCGGGAATCGTGCTAGTACTACAGTACTCGTGATTAGTAACTTAACTGAAAGATGGGGAGAGAGGGGATGATATGACGATTAGGGAAGGGGTTTTTTTTTTTTTTGTTACTTACTTGCTTCTCTAAAGTGCTTCTCTAGGCTCTCGTCGCTTTTCCTGACCAACTGTTTTCGGGCAGAGCGTGTTTCTATCTCTGAGCGTTTGACAGACGCCTGGATGTGTATGGGAACCCGGATCCCAATCTGCCTTTTCTTGTCATCGACAACAACATACACGACTTGATGGGCTTCCTGGGTCTGTCGCCGGCAGTGACGGGTTAGATACGGATCGCCTTTGGGAACAAAAGTATACCCGGGGGGCATAGGCGACGAAGCGCGGACGACAGGCTCTATAGCCGAAGACGTTGGCAGCGCAGACATGCTTGTATGCGAGAACATCGTTGTAATTTTGCTGCCGTGGGCAGGGCTGCTTAGGTTGTGTACCGAGTCTGGCGAGGTGCGATTCCGAAGCTTCATACGTTGTCGAGAGGCCAATGTGGGCAGAGCTTATTGGTTCTTGTTTGAAGTTAGCATGCAATTGCCTAATTATTGTTCCGTTAGTTTATTCGGTTTTTCCAGTTGGCTCCGCGGAAGCTCACTGGGTTGAGACCTGATATTATCTTCAAGAATTGTGTAGAACAGCGAGCCTCTGTTACATGATGGTTCGGAGGGGAACAATGTATTATATGGGGAACGTGGAAAGCAGAATGGGAATGTGCTTTCAAAACCAATCCTAGAAAATTTAGAGTGAACTGTTTGTTTACTTGTTTATTTTACAATCATATTATAAAGGCTTTGTCGAGCCGTCTTTGTGTGAGCACGAAGTCGTCAAAGATTCAGGAGTACTTGCCCCAGTATCTAGCACGCGCAGTGCTTAGGAAAAGGAAACTTATACTCGCTAAAAACTTACAATGAACAGCCATTTCTTTTATCCTTTTATTGATAAATAATATTAACCACATTACAATAGCGCTCCCGAGGGTCGAGATATTTCATGTCAGAGTTCATGTGTACCAAAGGTGTCCTTGGAGTAGTTGGGCAAGTACATATTAGGCCTAACCTGAATTGTCTTGCATAAAGAATTGAATAAGATCATATACTTAATAGCTTATGTTAGGTACGTTGGTAATAACAATCATCCTTCTATTTAGCTATGGGGGAAACGGGTTGTCAGAGTATTCTGGGGTCTGTAAGGTACCTATGGTAGGTATCCCGGAGTACCTAGGTACTTAGGTAGTACTCCGTTGTAGTGGAATTACGGCGATGAATCTATATAATTCGGTACCTGAAAAGCTCTTACTAATTGGGGTATGATAGACTGTCTACGTGGTACCTAGTTATACATATGTTTGCCTCTTACCTACTGGGTAAGTTAGGTAGGCAGTTAAGAGGGCACCTGGGCGGCATCTAAGTGGGCGGTAAGGTACCTAATTATTCTAGGTTTTCTAGGTTGGTCAAGTAAGGTTGGCGCCTATTTGGCGACTGATAAGGGGCAGCTGCAGTACTTAAGTACCTCGCAGGTACGATTTGCACGACGGTACGCAATGTTGTACTACAGCAAGCTGAGGTTATTCATCTTGTAAGTTTGACCCATCGAAACCCACCCTATAACCTACCTACACAAAAAAAAAAAAAAACATCTACAAATCGATATTGGCCAGGTAGTTACTTCGTTTACCTGAGATTGCAGAGGGGCACCCACTTCACAAATGGCACCTCTGATAGGCCCGCCACGCCCGGTCCCCCACAACGACCACACGCCCACGCCACCTCCAGATCCGCCGTCCTCGTCCTCGTCCTCGTCCTCGCCCTCGTCCTCGTCCCCCCTACGAGCGGCCGCAGCCGCGGCCGCCGAGGACGCCGGCCCACGCGGCCCAGGTCCGGGTGCGCAACCGGCGGCGCGAGTGGCTGTCCCGCCACCCGTCGTACGTCCGGTCGCTGGAGCACGAGCTCGCGGACCCGCTGCTCTACGACGCGCTGGTGCGGCGCTTCCAGTCCCCCGAGGAGCGCGAGCGGGAGGGCCGCGCCAAGGGCTTCGGGCGCGTGCTCGAGGTCGACCTGCTGAGGGGGGAGGCGCGGCTCTCGAGGCTCGAAGGTGGCGCGCCCGCGCAGCCGCATGGGGCGGCCGACGGCGGCAGGGCGGGCGATGGGAGCCGGCCGGTGTCGGGGGCGGGCTCTACGGACGGCGGCCCCATGTCGGAGCCATCTTGTTCGGGGTCGGCGCAGGGCGGCGGCGGCGGCGGCGGTGGCGGCCCCGAGCTGAACCCGGCGCTGGATGCGGGGATGAACTGGGAGGAGCTGGAGGCGCTGGAGACGCACGACCTCGAGAAGCGGTCTGCCCCGCAGACGGCGGAGGAGGGGCGCACGCGCTGGGACGAGTTCTTGCGGCTCCGGTTCGTCGCCGGCAGGGACGACGACTTCCACTACCCCGCCGTCGACGAGGACGATGAGTATGACGCGCTCGAGCGGCGTGAGCAGGAGGACGCGTGGTTTGACAACGAGGAGCCGAGCTGGATCGGGGAAAGCGACGGAGACGAGAGCGGTGATGAAGTGGGATCGAAGGGGGGAGAAAAGAAGACGGAGATCGAGAGACCATTGATAGGCGAGACCGGCGTGCAAGACTTTTAATACAGGGGATAGGCCCTTTTCATTTTCTAGAAGGGTAACCTGCTCACTCCACGCCATGAAGCTCCTATCCTCAACCCAATCTACTTCCTTGACGTGTTATCCCTCGCTGTTTACCTCTTCAGTCAGAAGTCACCTAAAAGTTACCCGCGACGGCTACGGCTGCTCATCTACTTAATAGCCAACCCGGCCTCCCATAGGGCTTCTTGTGCGGTAAATAGTATATTACCACGATACACTTATGATTTACTCGTCCACTATAGCTGACTAGGTACTTTCTCTCTGCGCATTCTACTTTGGGATTGTCTTTAGTAAGCCGAGTTTATGTGTGGACTTAACTAGTCTATGCGCCAACACTTTCGCAGTTATTAATACTGATGGCGGATGTCACAATACTCAATCGTTCTTCGCAACGTAAACCCCGTTCTATAATCCCAACCCTACATGCCTTAATCGAGGTCTGGGACAGGCAGATGATCGACGAGCGTCAAGCTCAGCCCCAGCTTCTCCAGCGCCTCGCGCGCGAGCCTGTCCCTCAGGGTGCCCGTCTCCTCGTCGGTCGTGAGGACGAAGTCCTGCCTCAGGATCCAGGTGCCCACGGGCACGCCGTACTCCGCCGCCGTCGCCGCGTCCTCGATCCTCCGCGGCTCGACGATCAGGCTCTTCTTGACGCCGAAGACGGCGTCGGACGTTTCGTAAGGGTCGCCTCGCATATACAGCGACCTAATTTACCATCCCGCCGGCTATTATTAGTCCTGATCAATTCGCCAAAACCAAAACCATAACCAAAGCCAAAAAAAAAAAAAAACTAAACGAGCCCTCTATAGTTAGATAATGAACGCGCAGAAAGCAAAACTCACGTGATCAGGTGATCCCACCCCTGCTTCTCGAACATGAAGTGCAGGTGGGCGGGCCGCCAGGGGTGACGGTCGAGGCGGGCGAGGAGCTTGCCGACGGGGCCGTCGTGGGGGATGGGGTAGCTGACGGGGAGGATGCACTTGAACCAGAAGCGGCCGTCGGGGCCGCTCTCCATGACGCAGCGCTCGCTGGGCTGGGCGTCGGCGGCGCCGGGGTGCTGGACGTCGTAGTGGCCGGTGCTGTCGGTCTCCCAGATGTCGACCTTGACGCCGGCCACGGGCGCGCCGCGGGCGTCCTTGATCGAGCAGACGCACAGCAGCGGCTGGCCGGCCGGGTCCGAGGACATGTCGGCGCCGTGGCCGAGCGCCGGCGCGTCGTGCGTGTGGAACGGCCCCAGCACCGAGCCCTCGGTCGCGCCCGCCGGCTTCGGGTGGTTGATGCTGTCGACCAGCAGCGAGAGCCCGAGCACGTCGGAGAGGAGGATGAATTCCTGTTTGTCAAACCGCCCTCCCCTTCCCCTCCCGGGGAATATTATAGGCTTCCTGTCAGCCAACTGCGCTTCCCAGCCCAATTTTCCGTACCGTGTCGTTTCGTTTTATACATAGATCGCATTTCTGATAAGGTAGTCTCGGATTGACTTACATGGCGGACTTCGCTGCTGATCTGACCACACTGCACCAGAAAGTTCAGCCCGGCCATCCACTCCTCGGTGCTGATCCGGGTTTCCCTGGCGAAGTCGTGGATATGCGTTACTAGGCGCTCCATTATATACGTCAGGCGCCGGTCACCGCTCTGTGAGTTGATTCTGACCGTGTTGGGCGTGATGTTGTCGATCGTTAGATCCAGCAATGCTGGCGCCGGTACCTTGTTCGGAGTCGTCATGTTTTGGACTGGCTGGCGTGCGAATGAATAATAAGAATAATAGCGCTTGGCACTCCCGAACGCACTCCCGAACGTACTCCCGAACAATTCAATTGAAGCGTTTAATCGGATATTGGATGGATGCGGGAGGACAGAGATGAACAAGATTGGGAGATGAAGTCACGCGGGAATGAGACACACACAGGTCCAGTCGCTGTCTTGTCTTCTACTTATCCAACGGGAACGCCCGAACGGCCGAGTGCTCGGGGCTGAAGCTCGGGAGGGCATCATTATCATCTTCGACACCGCCTGGGCAATAGCTTAAAAAGAGCACTTATGTAATCCTCGGTCATCAAACAAAGTTCCGCTAAAAAAAGGACCATCTCCTCGTAATCCGGCAGTTACCCGACCTGTTCATGGTTAAATGGACTGGCTCCTTCGCAATGCAATGCGGGGAGGGGGGGGGAGAAGTTCAGGGGGAGAAGTTCACCCGAATTCTTAGCTCTGGCGGCGGACAATAATATACATCGGACGACCGCTGCAGATTCCCGCAAAAAAAGGGACACAAAAGCAGGTAAGATCCAAAGCCCACGCGAGGGAACAGACTTTGGGGATCTACAGTACAAATCTATTGTAGTGTAATAATAGAGAGAGCTAAAGCCGCACGTCGTCCGAAGCTTCCATGCACGGACATTTATGGCGGGGTACACCCGTCTTTACTCTTTACACTCCACTAACTCACTCACTAATGGCGATTCTGGAGTGCCCGCCCACGAGCATGAGGGGCACTAATGTGCGGAGTAAGGCTTGACTAAGATGCGTAAGCAGCATCATTACAATCCTTAGTGGTTTGAAGTTAGTTACGATTTATGATTTACTGGCACTTTGCATATAAGCATTAGGTAGTGGGGAAACAATCTATTAACCGTCAATCCAGGGAAGAAAAGAAAACTACTGTAACTGAACTGTGTTGCATCTTTTCCTTTTTTCTTTACTTCGCCCTTCTCCTTGTCGGTTTCTTTTTTGTTTCGTTTTTAGGTTTTCTATTTACAAAATTTTTTTTTTTTTTACAGTTTTTATTTTAGGAGGCAGGGGGTTGGCGATGGCGACAGGGGTTCAAGCACACACGTCACGCGAATAATAGACTGCGTAAATCAGCACACCTATCGCTCATGAATCTGGTTAGCGATCAACAAAGGGGATCGGATACGGAGGGAGCGTGCGATAACGTTACTATCGGAGTTTGAACCGGAGAGGCTGCATCTCTCGTCTGATGTTCCAGAGAGGGAGGGGCGGAGGGGGCAACTTAGGACTGCATTGCTTCACAGCACCCCCACCACCCCTTTTTTTTTTTTTTTTCTTTCCTTGTTTTTTTCCTTTTTTTTTTCCCCCGGGGAAAACCCGGTTGATAAATTTACTGGGCGGGTCTGCGACGCGAAGCCAGGTCCGGCAACGGCCGCCGGCGGATGGGGGGCGGGCCTCGCGGGTCACTCAAGGACCCGGGCTGGCCCGGGAGGGGCGGCGGGTTTCGCGGGTCGGTCACGGACGCGAGCAGGTCCGGGAAGTGGGGCAGCGGCGGCGTGCCGGCAGGCGGCGGCGGCAGCGGTCGCAGCGGCGCCGGGAAGAAGAAAGGGGGGCGGGCTGCGGCCGGGACGTAAAGCGTCGGGGCGGGGAGCGGCCCGCGCGCTACTGCGGCGGGGGTCGGCTGGGGGACGGCGTAGGACTGGGGGTAGTGGCGGTGGTAGTGCTGCTGGCTCGCGTATGCCCACCGGGGTGGATAGTAGTACCCCGCGGGAGGCGGCGCATTCACCACCGCCGGTGGCGGCGGCGGCGGCGGCGGCGGGCGGGCGCTTGTTGTCTGGTCTATGGCCTCGCCTGGGATGAGGGCCAGAGCCGCGCGGGCGACGGCCGCCAGATCGGCGTACTGGCCTATGCCGTCGCCTGTGGCGAGAGAAGGACGAGCAGGGATTGGTTCGGGCGGATGGCTCGGCTCATCCTCCTCGCTGTCACAGGCAGAGTCGTCGCTGCTGATGATGACGCCCGCCAGGCGCGCCCTGGCGATCCTCTTCTCTCTCTTGCGCTTCCGCTCTGCGATCGCCTCGGGTGAGAAGAACAATGCTGCATCTGAGCTGTCGGGTGGTTGTTGTTGTGATTGTCCCGCGGGGTTACTCACCTGCGCATTGCTTGAGGAGGCTTCTCCGCTTGCCGGGCTGCCGCTCGCCTGTTTACTTTTTCGCCTTCCGCCAGCCATGGTAGGTAACACTCCTGAGTCGGGATAAATACCCCTTTGCAGTTCCGGTCTGAACGATCTCTTCTCCAAACTTTCAGGGGTTGGTTGTGTGCGTGTGTGTGTCCTGTCCGTTTATGCAGGTCGTCTCGTCGTGGTAGTTGGAGGCGATCTATACCCTGGCTTGAGGTGGTACCGCTTGAGTATGAAAAGGAGGATATTTCGGCTTTGTCGCTCTATTTATAAGATCGGACGAGAAAGGATTGTTTGGCCCGGGGTAAACATGGAGACGGGGAACAAAGAGCAAGTTTACATACTCATTCACGATATTAATTCACCATGTTCGTTTTGCGGATTCATGTAGTTTTTGCAGTTACAGACAGCTGTAGAGTTTGAATGGATCATACAGCAAGCCGGGAAAACGACAAGAGTGTGGACCAAGCTTAGGTTGTCTCTTTTCAAGGGGTCGAGAAAAGCGACACAAATGACATGTGCCTATGGCTCATCCTATTGTTCTGCGGGTATCTCACAGCGTAAAACATGACATGAAATGATGAAATATACATTATCCGACCCATGATAAATAGTCCGGTGGTATCTAAAACGCACAACAATGACAAATCCCAATATTCAACCTGATGATGCCTGGCCCTATTCGCGTTGTGATACGGAAACTGTAAAATTCTTCGAGACCATTATGCCGCCAGTCTGTTCTGTACCTGTAGTCTGTACGGGTTCGACTAACGCGGTCTCTGACCCGCTTGTCGAGTCGGCGTCTCGGTCTATGCTCTTCGACCTCGAGCCCAGCGTCCGGTGGCCCTTCCCTCTTCTATCGGCTGAGACCTTCACTTGCCGCTGGGCGCCGTTCATGTCGCTCAGTTCGAACGGGTCTGGAATTTCCGTCTCGAGCGGATTAAAATTCCGCTTTTGAGGATCAACACGACGGGCGAGGCTCGAGCCGTACGTGTGCGTATGAGCCCCTCCGGCGTAGGGGTAGGAAGCAGTGAAGGTGCCGCCCCCTTTACCAGGCCATACTCTGGCGAAGAACGAGTACAACATGGGAAGGCTGACACAGAGGATTGTTTCGGGTGGCTCTAAAGCGGCTAGAAAGGTAGAAGGAACGCTGTGAAATGAGAAATCGTCGTGGTAGTTAATGGTGACAATATAGGCGAGACGGACAGTCGACGTTGCTGTTACGCTGCGATTGACAAATGTGTTAGCGGTTTAGGGGTAGGTATGGGGGGTGTCGCTTGGCATAAGTATACCTCAAGCCCGCCGCAAATAGCCACGAGAGTCGGAGCTTTTGTGTGCGTTCCATCTTCAACTTCCAGATGATAGGTAGGGGTACCACGAGTGCCAAGATGTCGGTAAAGATAGACCAAACGCAGACTGCCACATAAAGTGGTTGCTACACATTTCCTGTTAGAATAGGGCTTGCGTAGATTTAATTCGACGCGGTCGGTGGGGAACTCGTTGAATAAATCAAGGCGAGGGAGATATGACCGGGCCAGGATGTCCACGTACGCGATCACCACAATTTTCAAGTCCGTTCCATTCCCACATTTTGTGAAGTGGGCGGCAGAAGAGGAACTGCCATAAAACAAGGGCGATCGACCCGAGCGAGACCGCAAGAATACACCCTTTTGTGAGCCGGGCGATAGATTTGTTGTTGAACAACTTTAGGTAAAAGAACAGGGCACTCAGTTTGCCCAGGTTCATGCTGATGATGTGTAAGAGCTCGAAGCTGAAGAGAACCTAGCGCCGTGATGAGTTTCAATAAATCCTGTCATTGGATCGCACGGGTAGCAACCGCTCTGGAGCTTTCGCTCTGTGGAATGACGCACCTTGGGGATCGAGAACTGGTTGGGGGCGGGTACGGTTTGAGCATGGTGACCTAAACCGCCGAATACCACTTCATATGCCATCCAACGTTAGAATGCCCGTTCGTTCTGTCCCGGCCGACCCAGAAAGGTAGTATACGCACAAAGTCCAAACAGGGCTATTTGCCCAAACGAAAATAGCGCAGCAGCGAAGACTAATACATCGTCCCAGCCAAGTTTTATTGCTATGTAAAAGCGCGATACCACGCGCAGCACGAGAGTGACTAAGACGAGAAAGGTGACCACGATGCTCGCAATAAACAGCCTCAAGGACAGCTCAACCGGCACAACTGTTACATATGTCGGCCCCGGTGGTGGACGCGGTAACGGCGATTCGGTTGGGAGGACCGGAGAGGACATCGTGAGCCTATTCTTGGCTACTCTGACAAGAGACTTTCCTTCCCATCGATTGGTAACTGGATATGCTGATTCGGCGCGTTTGCGCTTCGCTGAGGGGAAGCTTGACAGAGGACAATGCCAAAAATCCGGGGCGATTTCCTCAAGGGGCGTATAATAAGTATCGATTAGACGGGTACAGTCAACCAGCGACGGGGCCAGTCGGCTGGGGACCGCTGGCTACATATGTCTCAACAACCGGCACCGTGGGAGATCTAGAGGTCGCCGCACGGGGCGCCCGTCTGCCAAGGGATATGCAAAGAAGTATCGTTGTGTCGTCCTCACTAGACGAATTCGTGTACAGTTCGACCTAACACTCCTTAGTATAGACTACAGACGGGAGACAGAGGACGCTGTGCAGTAGTGAGTTGGCCTAGAAGGGTAAGGATCTGATCTCAGCTTCTCGGAACGGCAAAGTCGCTCTGTTGAGCTGACAGCCAGTGCCCACTCGACTCTGTAATCAACGCTCCCGCCCATGGACATCGAACCCGGGGCAGAGGATAGAGCAGCGCGCGCCCGCCTGCGCGCCAAGTAACCCGTATTCTTCATGATATCCAAGACAGCGGTTGTTTGTGCCGTCTCAACAACACGCCTTCGTTGGCAGATGCAGCGTTTCGGATACAGTTGCCCAAAACTTCCCGAGCACCTACACTACATCGCAGGGTTGCATCGTATGTATGAAGGCAGAGACCGAGACAGTCCGCAGTCCCCCGATGTCGTACTGCCCACGCCGGACCGGGGGGACCTTGGGGAGGGAGTGCTAGCGCATCTAGATCCGATGCAAGGATGGCACATCATCATCAAAGCAAACATGCATAGTACATGAGGTCGGTTAGTTTCATGCCGCTTGCTTGGCCTGCGCTGCTGTCTATGTAATACATACCCCAGGTACCCCAGTCGGCGTGAGTGCACAATGCCAGGACCTGCTCTGTATGTACGCCAGGAAGGCCAGTTGGAACCAGTGTCACCGTAGCAGATGTTCCGTTCAAATCAGCGAGGCGTAACACGGCCGGCGCGCGCGCGCGCGACTCAGGGCCTCGCTCGGAATCGGATGGCATTCATTCACCTACCCCGACCCCTGCCTCCCTACCTCCCTACCTCCCTCCCTGCCTCCCTGCCTCCCTCGAGGCCATCTGTGGTCACTGCCTGTGAGGTACGTAGTGTAGGTGGGCAAGGAAGTAAGTAGTGTAGGTGGGCAGGTGGGCAGGTAGGCACACCAACAGACGTCCAGGTCAGGTACCTCGAGAGTCTCGGCCTCGACTTGAATTGTCGACATTAACGCCGGCACCTATTTGAGGAAACAAACCAGGTGTTTCGGGAAAGGGAAGAAGTGAGCGGCAGGACAGACACGGTATAGTTCGATGAAGACCCCTGTTGGCGTAGAATTCTTCCAGGGGTTCTAGCGTCCTCTAACCTGGGGAGGTAAGCACTATGCCTTAGTTACCTTAAGCAGGTACACCTCTGGAGTGCAAGTATGATCGTTATCAAACATTTCCGAGGTACTTTCTCTAAGGTTTTCTGCTAAGAACTGAGTTTGCGCTAGTTAATTAGAGATTACAACTGGGTCTGACAATTGTTAGCGCAGCGCTAGGGATCAAGCTCCACTGCCTAAGTTGTGCTTATCCTCAGACAGACTCAGGCTCGGTCACTCGTCCTTGTTAGCAGGTGTCTCCGGCCGCTATAGCAGGCGCTGTAGCAAGTCGAAACCGTTGTATAATGCCGCACGAGGACGCTGACTGTTAATTCTACAGAGTAGCAGCGGCGGGATGGGAGGGGGCGAATTGATCGGCCTCGTCAGCCTCTCGAATCCGTCAATCCTTTTACCAGAAGCGTGCAAGCACGTTTCTGCGCCGGGCAGGCAATTCGCGTCCTGACTACTACGTACTGACCTGTGGGGGAAGACTTAGATCGGTAGGTATTCCCCATCTCATCTCGCAGTCCAGGACGATGATGCCACCATTACTTGCGTTGGATCCGGGTATATATCTAGTGTGAACCTTCTATTGACGAAGCTAATGGAATTTTTCCAAAGTTGGTGGTTCGGTCGAGCCCTATCCGGGCGCTCCTTAGGCCCCCTTCGGCCCCAAACTGTGCCATCAAAGCCGTCTTATTAAAGATAGTCAATTCAGCTTCTCTGAGATAAAGGGGTGGCGAGTAGCCCAGATAGCACACACCAGCCTCATTCTGCTAAGTGTTCGCTTTCGATAGTTCATTCTAATATGCATGCATCTGTCGTGGAGTCGAGCGTTCGTTTGCACGGTCTTCGAGGCTGAACAAATGTTCAATCGGTCCAAGCTTTCTAACGGGCGTTCGTTTCAAGCTTTGTGGCTGGCCAAGCACTCACCCTAGATCTGTGTTGGAAGCTTTCCAGAGGCTTAGAAAGAACCATGGTTGAGCAATAGTTTATCTCCCCCAGTCTCTCTCGTCATCGTCCGGGGCACCAGATCCAAGGTCCAACAACTATTGGTCCAACAACCATTGGTACCAGGGCCACGGTGGTTCTTACACACCACCAATAGTTAGTATATTTTGGTTCGTAGGGCGATGGGGTTCTTCAATACAATGTTCCTATTGGTTACATCCATCGACCTCAGCCAAAGGAGCGCCCAAAGGAACATCTTCCTATAACTCCAAGTAAGCCCTTAATATTAGATCTTCTCACATCATCGTTCCTGCGTAATTACCTCGTGGGGAACCCGAGGTATATACTAGGAGCTGTTGGAATCTCCTGGGAATTTAGTGGCCGTTCCCGGGTTCCCCGAAACGATCTAGAAATAACCCGTATTTCTCTCGATATCATATCGAGGTTAGCAACTCGAGCAGAGCACCTAAGCCTCAGCAGCCGTTAGGATTAGTTTGTTCCCTAATTTCATTAGTACACTGCGCCAGTCACCACGCCTCTGGACGCGTGCACTACACTAGCCTCAGGCGTCAGGCGCCAACCCGGCGGACTGGACTATTGATATATTATTAACTAGGGTTATCATGTGATCGTGTTAGTGAGCATGTCGGTTGATTACGCATGACGTTCATCAGCCGCAAAAGTCCCAAGCCTTCTGATTCGGTTTCAAGGGACCAAATGTTTTAAGCTTCTTACCTCATCAGCCGGGAGGGAGAGAACGTTACATGATCAGTTCGTGGGGAATATCCAAACGAGATACCGCATTCGCAGCTCAGGTGGAATGCGGTAGGTGTCAGCGACCATGGTTTGAAGCCTTTACCAACTTGGCGGTAGCATCCACACTTCACCCACATTTAGACCACACGGGTCAAGGATCAACCTACGCTAGCCGGTTATGTTAGATGTTTAACAGCGCTCCGGCAGTTGAAAGGGGGCCCAGTAAGACCGAAAGTTACCAAACTGGCACCTATTCGGAAGGTATACCCCTAGCTTCAAACCACTACCGACGTGTAGCCGAAAAGCGATCCTCGAGGTTGTTGATGCTCTGCCTCCATCTGTGGCGTCAGGATGGATGAATTGCTCACAGGACCAACCCTGGTTGTGGCACAACTTTGCGCAATCATGGACCGTAAGCCGTCCCATATTAGAAAGAAGGAAGATAGAAAAACAGCGGGGGGCTGCAAACGAGAGATGTGAGATTTCCAGCTATATATGGATTTTTTTTTTTTTTTGCAGCGATGCCGTCTCCCTGGCCAAGCCGAGTGTCTCCTTTTTGGACCAAATCATGAAGACTCAAGCTGCCTGTATAGGAAGGAGAGTGGGTTCACGAGGCTATATGAAGGAGGCAGAAATGCATCAGGATGAAGGGAAAGGCAGTGATCTGCAATGGAGAAGTCTTTAGAATTCCTGTCGAGTGTCATGAGATCTCTTGGGACGTGGGATGCAGCGAAAGGAGGATGTTCCTCGCATGTTACCATCACCACGTTGCAGTAGGCACCTCATAATGCAGGAGGTCTATATAAAGACACAGCTCTCAGCCCGCGAGGTCAAAATGGAAGTGTTATCTCACGAAGCTTCGAGTAGTTGAATCAGGAACTCAGGCACCATCAAGATGTATCCGAAGTCGCTCTTATGTTGGACTGCTCTAGCATCACTTGCTACGGCAAGGTCGGTGCCCAGGAGAAACGGTGTAGCACCCCTCATGCGAGCGGCAGACGAACAACGAGTTCCTGGCATGTACATTGTTAAGATGAAGGATGGCTTCGTCGCTGCAGACGCCAACGATGCCCTGGCCGCCCAGATGAGCAATGCCAAGCACGTCTATGGTGCGACAAGCTTCAAGGGTTTCGCCAGCGCACTCGATGAGAGCGCGATCCAGTCATTGAGGGCGAACCCACAGGTCAGCAGTCTCATCTGCAAGTTGCCCCGACAGGAGCGGTGCTAACTTGCAGCCTTAGGTCGAATATATCCAGGAAGACTCCAAGTTCTACCTGGCCGACTATACCACGCAGGAGGGCGCACCCTATGGCATTGCCAGAATCTCGCATCGCAACCGGGGTGACAACAACTACGTCCGCGACGACTCGGACGGCGACGGAACCTGCGTCTATATCATCGACACGGGCATCAAGATCGACCACCCTGAATTCGGTGGAAGGGCGACTTGGGGCGCCAACTTCGCCGACAGCGATGACATCGACGGCGCGGGCCACGGCACCTTCGTCGCCGGCATCGTCGGCTCGAACTCGTACGGCGTGGCCAAGAAGACGCACCTGCTCGCGGTTAAGGTGTTCAAAAACGACGGCACGACGGAAGGCAACAGCATTCTCGCGGCCATCGACTGGGTCGCCAAGGACGCGCCGACTCGCGGGTGCCCCAAGGGCACTGTCGCCAACCTGTCGCTCGGCGGCGGGCGGGACCAGGCGAGCAACGATGCGGTCGCAGCGTTACTGAACTCCGGCACGTTCGTCGCCGTGGCCTCTGGCAACGACAACGCCGACGCGGCCAACACCTCGCCCGCGTCCGAGGGCTCCGTCTGCACCGTCTCGGCGAGCGACGAGAACGACGCCAAGGCTGGGTACAGCAACTACGGCTCCGTGGTGGACATCTGGGCCCCCGGCAGCAACATCCAGAGCACTTCCTATGATGGCACGACGGTAAGTTTTGAAATCGCACCAAACCCCAAATCTCCCTCACTCTCTCTCTCTTTTTCTTTCTATCCTGGTCTCAAGTCCCGATGGCGCAAGTTTCTAGACCAAAACCAAGCCCCCCTTCTGCCGCCCTGCCACCCTTCCACACCCTTCCTACTTCCCCTCCCCTATCCTTCCCCCCTTCCAGCGCCCCTCGCTCTCACTCATACTGACGTGTCAATTCCCCTCGCCGCAGACGACCGCCTCGGGAACGTCAGCGGCTAGCCCTGTCGTCGCTGGCCTCGGTGCTTACCTCCTAGGCCTTGAGGGAGGGGATCCTAAGGCACTATGTGACCGCATCAAAGAACTTGCGACCCAAGGCGTACTGTCGGGTGTACCCGACGGCACTTCCAACGCCCTAGCCTTCAACGGCAACCCGTCGGGATAAGCACTATACCGCAGGCACAGGGTGGCTGTGTTGGTTAGTCGTTGTCTAGCTTCGTGGAGTCTGTCTACCGAGAGCATAGTAGCTAGGCGATGGCAGTGTTTTATCATAGCTCCGAATACATTATGGTCGCGATCCGACAGTAATGATACAGTAATCGAGAAAGTATCACCAATACCCGGACGGAGGGGGGGTAGAAGAGGGGGGGAGGGGATGAGTGAGAGATCGTCGGCGTTGCTAACGAACTTTGAAGACCAATCGGGTTCTCAGCGCCATGATGACGGGCGCGGGATATTGGTGGAAGGTGCCGCTACCTGCTGCTGCCCTCACTATTGCGCCATTTAAGGGGGGGGGGAGGAGGGGGAGAAGGGGGCGTCCAGCTACCAGCTGCCACCTACCACCTCCCAGTCGCGCCATGTGGTTTAGCCCTGACCCACCTAGTATAGACGTTAAAATACTACCACTACTACTGCTACCTACCGCCTCCCCTTGGCGGTCTCCACCATTTTATACCTACCTAGTAGTAGTAGTAGCATTAACGTCTAGTCTAGGTGAATATACCTACCTAGGGGATTAGGGAATTACTTGCCTATAGGTAGTGGGTTACCTGGCACGAGGGTAGCACTATGGAGTGCAGCATGGCCCGAGCCGTTGCTACCTAGTGCACCTACTAGATGCACATCACTGTCTCATATATGCACATCGTATAGACCCCCAACCAAAATAGTTTTTTTTCTAGAAACAAACGACCAAACAACTTCGAGGCTGCAGCCCATTCGCGCACCACAAATCATTGTACCCAGGTATGTACGTACTGTGTAAATCATCCAACTCGGTGCAAGGATAAACCGTCATGCTGCGACGCCCAAAGGATACATGTCATATGACGGATAGGCGAGGCCAGGCGAGAGTTGGAGGGACGTCCCCAACGTGCGAGGAAAGCTAAGGCATCAAGGCGACGACGGTCCTCTTGTGGCTCAGCCCCCGACCGGATCAGGCGCCCCATGAAAGGCAGTACAGTGCCTACCCAGATCCTACCCAAGGTATTATGGGATTCGGTAGTTACCTTACCTAAAGGGTGGGTGGTTCCCCGCCTAGGTAATCAAGGATGATACCATACGGCTAATGCCTCGGGAGGTAGCTGTAACTAACCAGTTACCTATTGTTCGCATGGCTTAGCCACCACGTGAACTTGCACGACATCAGATAATCGACTACTAGCGAATCACCGGCATCTAACATTGAAGGGGGCTTCTAACATTGACAAAATAGCAGCGGGTCTCATCTGTTAGTTCTTCTTCGTTGTTTGAGCAGAGGCCGGTGGGGGTTCAAAGGAGAGTCTGTAAATTCAGTCTAATGGCTGACCAGCAGCGTGTAATACTAATTGGAGTGAGGCAGCAAAATTCGGAATACATGAGTAGGTACTTGAAATAACAAAGCAAAATAACAAAAACAAGAACAGAACTAACGAAAGATTTAAGAATTCTCGTGCCTGATGCAATCCGGCATGTCTCCCTTATTGACCCCAGCAAAGAAAATATTCTATCCCCCATCTCAATTCCCAAATGCCAATATCCGTACAAAATCCAGTAGCGCCAGCTTCAGGCCATGCCATAAGGAAATAAAATCAATGTGAAAGAACTGAAAAACGAAACCGTGTACTGTGTCTGCATTGTTCTGTCGATTTTTCCTCGTCCGTTGTTAAGTTTGATGGCGACAACGGAGAGTGCTGTGTAATAGCTGCCTCGGCGAAGGTATGATGAAATCAATGCCAAAAGACGCAAGGCAATCAGAGTGCCACCGGTACTCAACCCAACTTAAGATGTATTGCAAGCATAAACTGTCGTTCTGTAATCCTATACTGGGAAAAGACAGGATAGAATCAAGTCTTAGTAGGCCATCAGCATTCCATTTTGAAGCATTTGGCTCAAGCACGGCGACGTTACCTCGACGTTTCTCAAAGGGCCTTCTTCAATCTTTCGGAGTTGGGATTGGCTCGGAAGTACAACCATTACATAATACATGTCCGCAGCCATTATTGTTGCAATTAGCATGGATAGCCGTGTTCCACGGCCCATGTGAGCACTTGCACTAAATATAGTCAGTTTTGTTCTTGACGGTCTGGAGACGGCTTCCTCACGCAATAAAGAAACACATGGGTGGTACCCATTTTTAAGGGTTTCGTAGTGACTTGTGATCAAGAAATCGCTTTATATATAGATAGTATTGAAATTCTCCGGAGGGTGATGCCTGCCTGTAGAAAATAAAATCGTTGGTGAAGATGGCGGGTCGCTGCTATATTTATATATGTTTATATATGGTGCTGTTGGCTTTTCTGTTGGTGTAGGTAGCTGTCCGCGGCAGACTAGAATCTTGGGAGTTTATCTCGTGCGATCAAGAGGCCGTATTATATATTTCTAGAACGAGAAAGGAAGGCCATTTCATGGGAGCTATGTCGGGTCTCAAGGAAACCATCACCGCAGTTCGCCCCATCACCCAAACACTACTCGCCTCCGATAATCTAGGCCAGGTCGGATGGCATTATCATTGATACCCAATCGCTAGATCTCCCACCATGTAAGGCTAATCAGACTGGCCGGCCTTGGATGATATATTGGCCAGATACAAAGAATCAAGACGAATTAGGAGGAGTCATACGGAAGCGGTGGCCGCAGCATGGCTCTCATCTCTTGAAAAGGCTGTGGGGGCGGCCGTCAAGCAAGTTGCACTGCGTCCCTGACGCCTCACGAGTGACCGACCCAGGGCCAGAAATACCCGCGAATCGTGGGCTCAGTGGACTCATTGGCTTCCTCCGTCGGTTTACACTGCCATATCAGTAACCGAGTGCGCCCGGCCTGAGTATTAGAGTGAAGTTCCTCGGTTAGTAGCTTGTGTCGCGCGCCGCGACGTAGTCGCGATGCTCGCCTCTAGTCGAGTTCTGACAAGTTAAATTACAGTCTGAGTGGAGCGAGCAGGAATACTTGCATATATATCCCACTCTCGTCGCTCCCTCATCTTAGTATTAAGGTGGCTGTACGCCTCACAACACGCCCGATTGAGGTCCCGTGCTAGGGCGGATCAACTGACTATGTCGATGCCCTGCTCACTAGTATTGCTAATGGTGATTGGGAGACCCCGACTCTGTACCTTGTTGACTTCTACGCAAATGTTCGTCCGCACGCCTTGTATTACGCTTGCGTCTTATTACTGCCATTTCGCACATGTCGCTCGTCATCGGGGCTGCGATTTCTAGAAATATTACGCGCTACATAATTATCTAATCATCGTGTACGAGGCATTTGTGAAGCTGAGTTGGCTGAGCACACTAGCTTCCCTCCTAAAAAGTGCAAATTGCGGGCACTAATAACGGTGAGGGAGGAGGCGTCGAGAGTCACATGCCGGACGACTATCCGCCCCCTGTACCGCACACCCGGGTGCCTCACCACTTGTGAGGTATGCAATAGATGCCACGTATCTGATCCCTCGGGCCTGGAAATGGAAGTGGTCCTCAATTGGCCTTTGTGGGTTTGTTGCAACGAAATCGTTGCCGCTCCTCACATCACAGGCCATCATATCATAGCAATCAAACAAGAGCGGTACTCACGGATTGGCAAAGGACATGATGAGAGCTGGTATTTTGCGCAGCCAAAATATAAATTTCATAGCGCCAGCTTGCATTCAGCTGCTCGCCTGTTTAGGCACATGGATACTACGCTAGACCGGCAGTTTGCTGCAGGTCGGACCTGGCTCTATACCTGATTAGTTTCAAGACGCATACTAACAATTTATGTCGTTTATTGTCGATGTATTTATATCGTCAAGATAAGCCAATGTTTCAATCTACTACGTGGGATGTGGGGAGATGTCGAAGGAAAAGGATCTCAACACCACTTTCCATGCGTGCTTCACATGGGGTCAAAGTCACAGTGAACATTTCTTTTTAAGGAACGACCGTAGTTCGTTATTCACGACATCTATCTGCCTCTCCACCGTGACCCGCATCGGCGGTTGATAGCTAAAAGAAAAACAAAACAAAAGGGAAAAAAGAAAACAGGAAGCCTGCCAAAACAAAATTCCAATACACACTAATTGGAACTCCTAATCCAAATACAAAGCCGTCTACGCATTCCCGTGCCCCTCTATTGCCTTATAGACAACAAAACAAGCCGCTGCTAACATTCCCAATAAACTTTAACTGTAGTCTGCCGTTCTGTATTCCGTTCTGTGTGCTGTAGCGTTGTTGACCCTGTAACCGCCACACCTGGTCTAAGGCGACGATAAGGTGCTGTTGGGTGGTGGCCGGAATAGAGGATGCGAAAATCGATTGCGGCGGTGGATCTTGACGTGGACCACATGAGCCACCATCCTAACATGAAAGGAATGTCGCACGTTTACTTGGCTTGACGCGGGATTCAGTTGAGGGGTCAGCGCGACCTATCCGGCGTCTGAGACCCCTTTCCCTTTTTCTTGGTATATTTCTTGTCGCCTTTAGCGAGTAACTAGTGGTATATGCCTAGTCTCACAATTCGTGCACCGTCGATGTCTACACCACTGACAATGCTCATCGATCTTGCCGTTCCATGGGCCATGGCCACAACCACACTAATATCGAATTAGTAACATTAGGGAATATAATACTATGGAATCCTTACACAATGGAATGTTTCGGTTGTCTTTTGTATGGTCTCTTGTTTGGTCTCTTGTTTGGTCTTTTGTTTGGGCATGGTTGATTACTGGCCGGAAGGTTGGCGCCGCCGTTGATAAGATTAATTTTCGCGGATGGTATTTGTGTGATTATGAGATCGATGGTAGCTAGAAGATATCCCGGGGTGGTCCCTCATATTTATGTACAAAATCAAAGCTCATTATCTAGTAAGGCGAGGACTTGGTGGCCTCGCTTTCTGTAGGGTGCACATTAGGGTGTACACGTATGTGGGAACTCCTTTTCCCAAAGGTGCGGTCCAACATAGTGTATAGTATGGCATTTCCTTGACTTGGTGATCTCAGCACTGCCATACTATACTGAGTCACGACATAGAGGGCACGGTCTTGGTTGGCAAACGACTGGTACTGCATGATGCTCAAGTTTTGCTCCTTTGGATTGGCAATAAGCCGCAAGCTCGAGGGGGATTATTGGCCCTCATACGCCGTATTGCTTCGCCATAGTTTATAACTCAATGGATCATTTGACCAGCGAAATCGATGCGTATTGGTAGCTAGTGGTGAGCTGTAGTGTGGGCTCAAAAGGCGAGCAAAGCCTGGACATCGTGGGCACGTCGTCGTGACTCGGGCACAGTGAGTCAGAAAAACCGTTCTCAAATCTTTCCAAGAGCACCAAGAACACAGTTGCCAAAGCCGGGTTATGCACTGTTGACCGTCTCAGCGTCCCTGGCCGAGAAAATGATGACGCCCACTGACCGAAATCCACAGGCCGATAGACCCCACTATATCATTTGTCTTGCCTCGGCCTGGGATGTATGGCCGATATTTTGTTGCATATTCGCATTGTGGTCCATTGACGCTGGCAGGAGATTAGGGTGCCGGTGCTGTGTAGCCCAGCTGCGGTCAGGAAATTGTTGCATAGCCCTCATCGTAACAAGGCCCAATAATCAAACATAATGCTCTCGCCAGGATGCCTTCCCCCCCTCGGTCGATGTCCCGCTATAAGGCGGCTCCCGTTGTGGAAGATGTTCTGTTTTGGATATTAGCCAAAGTGAAATCATTTGGCCTGAGGACAGTTCTCGCCATCCTCAATATGGTCACACGGTGGCAAACTTGAGGCGAGTAGTGGGGCCAAGAGATGGAATAAAAAGGGCACCGGCCTAGCAAAATGCAAAAGGTTGCCTTGCAGAAAATTGCCTTGGGAATTTTGGTCCGCGGGCGAAGAGACCAAAATGGCATTTTCGAGTTTCCACCTCGTAGCTTGTTGTTTCTACCAAGAATGGAAGAAAAAGAGTCTGCAGTCGAGATAGTCAGTCTAATCAAGATTTTGGAAGAGTCCACGATCAAATTCGCTCTGCCATGAGGAACCGCTTTCCCCTTTATTAAGACAGATGCTGGACCTGAACACGGAAACCCTTTTTCTAATGGACTGATCTGGATAAATAGCCGCATAGGGATCCTGTAGACGCTTTAGCTAATTTATATGTTATAATTATTCGGATTCCTACATAAAACGAATGTTGTGCTAGAATGGGTTGATTTCGGGATGATTCCCCAATTTCCCTAGCGGTTGGCTTGTGAACCAGCAATAGAAATATCAATATAACGAGCGATTCTATGGTGCTACTAACATCTAGAATGTTGTGGGGGATGTCTCGTCTTATAAAAATTTACTTTGGTCAGGCTTTCTCCCACTTGAGCCTCATGACTGGGTCCTACAGCCTGATTCTTAAGTTTTGTGCTAGATCGGGCCTACCCAAGGTGAGTCTTCTATTTCTCAGCCGGGACTAAATATAGCCTTATTATATGACATATGACAGGGCTGTCACTACTCTCAAAGTACTACATACTGTATACCCTTCATAGATGGCAATATGAATTCTTGGTTGGTCCCTTGGGGCTTGAAATAGAGATGACCATTTGGCTCGGTATATTTCTTGTCTCCTGCAACCAACTGTGTGGCCGAAGGTCACATTCGAGATGCAGATTCGAAGAGAATGCTAATGATTCTTGAGATTTTCTACTCAGTTGAAGATTGCAATCCAAAACTCCCCAAAACAGAATAGCTAATGATATGATGCGAATTTTTTCTTGACAATAGAGCTAACCGCTACGTCGCCAAAAACCAACAAGGGAATTACTAACATCAAGTCGACTAACTACGTTATGTTGGAGGTAGTGAATGGGGAAATAAAATACATTGTGTGCTATTCTGTGGGTCTAATGAACGTCCAGCTGCCTAATCGTATCATAGGGAAAAGCCATATCAGGTGAAAATCACACCCACTAGCTAGTAATGAGAGGCTCGGCTGCCTAAAGTCCATCCGGATTGTTATTCCACTTCTTTGTAGACCCAGAGGATAGCCCGTAGACTAGCTAATCTATTGTGTAAATAAGATACATTATAGGCAACTTGCTCATAGCTGACTGATAGTCTCACTCCATCACTTTACCAGTGCTTTGCCCACATGTCATAGTCTAGATCAGGGGGGGTTAGTTATTTAATTATTACATGCTGCTATACATTCAGTTACAATAGGTATTATTGTTCCAAAAATGGATGAGTCCTTCCACTCAGATCTAAGGGTCCTAGATCCAAACATAGATTTGTGTTGGTGACCAGTCCGTGCGGGCGCAGAGAATTTGCTGGGCAACGGGGGACCAGGAGCCTGGTTCCTAGAAGTGGAGATTCCCAAGAATACATCTTGGCCGGCACTCCCATTCTAAACCCTACTTAGGATGGGCTCCGAGGTTTTCGATCTGAAAGGTACTTTGTTATGGACCGCTGTTCAGCGGATGAATAGGGGAGTAACTGTCGTCCTTAGGGTATCCCCACCCCATTCTGCTCCGTGTGATATAAATTGGATCATTCCCAAACAACTTGGAACGACCAGCAGTCCTCTTGGACATGTAAACCATTCTACTATCTGAGGAGGTAGTTTCAAAGATGTTGAGCTGGCTACCGTGAAACCTGTAGGAGATCCATCCTACACGTATAACTAGCTCAACCACGCCAAACTTACTACATAGTTACCTATGCGAAGATGGATGACAGTGTAGATGGCACTGTGGAATCAGATGTGCACTACAAGTGTAAATACCCCGGCAAATCGCTTTTTCCATGTTATTTCCACGTGCGTTTGAATTAAGGCTGTGGCCTGTATAAATGCTAATACTACCGAGACCACCACTTCCTGATCCTAATGACAGGCATTGTTCTACTTGTGCATTTAAGAAACAAAAAGAAAAAGATCTGAGATGGCCAAAGCAGCAGGTGTTGGGATAGCTAGGTGTGAATTTGACTGTGAATTCAATAGGTAGAAAGCCATTTGTTGCTCTTCTCCTGATTAGAGCTTTCCAAACTACTGCTGTTCTCACGAAACTGGCCTGGAGCCAGAACAAGCATTGGACAGGTATAATAAGCAGATGAGGCAAATTATTTAGTAGTTTTCAGTCGCATTAGGATATAATCCACCGCTATTGAGAGGATTTTGACTTGGGAGATGTAGATACCTAATTTACCTACCTAGGTATGCTAAATTAGGCTAGACGGTATAAGCAGTTTAAGTTAATGCAGCATGGACCAAGGGAGTTAGTGTGAGTTTGACTGCGGTAGACTAGACTATTTTAGGCTGGCTAGACACCTGTGACGGCACAGCGGCACAGATGCTGTAAGTAAGTATGTGACTACCTACCTAAGGTACCTACTTAGGTACTTAAGCCTGGTCCTGCTGCTTCCTCTTCCCAGACAACTAACTATCTGAGCTTTTTTCATTACAGCCCAAAACGCTCCGGCCTCTCTTCGCTTCGACAACCCGTGCGTTCGCGGGGCTGTCGAAGAGGTCCGCATCTGGTCTGGCAGCTTGCTCGACACGGGGCCCCGGACGTCGCGCGCCATTCCCCAACCACAACCAACTACCAACTACCAACTACCAACTACCAACTACCAACTACCAACTACCTAGACCTAATAGCTACCTACTTACCCTCCGTGCTACAACCATCTTACCGCAACCATCTCGACGGAATCACCTCGACGGAACCGCCTCAACGGAACCCATCTCAACGCACCCCACGTCCGCGCCCGATCCACCATACACAATGCGCTGGGAATGCCAGCCATTGAGAGCACGAGAGCCGCCACGCGGTGGACTACCCGCATAGTCCCTGTTTTCCTTGCCGCCGCTGTCGCGTATGCCACATACGTGGTCGTCGCCCGTGTCTGCCGTGAGTACATGTCCCGCTGTGAACGGTGGTGGATGATGGTGGATGATAGTGGGCGATGGTGGGCGATGGTGGGCGATGGCGAACAATGGCGAATGATGGCGAATGATGGCGACCGGTGTTGCATGGCTGACCAGGTCCTGCTTCTCACAGTCGATTATCTGATTCGTTCCCTGCACGCCGACGGTACGGCCGTTGCCATTCTTGTTCTCTACTTTGTCTTCCTGCTGTTGATGATCAGTACCTACGCACGCACCCTTTACAACGCCAACTTCGACCCCGGTGCTGTCCCTCTTGGCCCGAAGGCAGTCGAGCGACTGAGGGAGAAAGACGGAAGACGGAGAGAGCACTCCTACGGGCCGGATGATATAGAAGGCCGGGCTTACGAGGCTGCGCCTGACAACAACCCCGACAGTCCCGGGCTCGAGTGTTTCTACTCCCGAGATGCATTCGTGTGCGAGAATGACGGACGTCCGAAGTGGTGCTCCGAATGCTGCAATTGGAAACAAGACCGGGTCCACCACAGTCGCGAGATAGGCCGTTGTGTTTACCGCATGGATCACTATTGCCCTTGGGCCGGCGGTATGATTGGAGAGAAATGTAGGTCTGACGGTACCATGCGCTTTACCATGCGCTTTACCATGCGCTTCATCATGCGCTTTCGCCCATGCCTCGCATAGCACTAACGCCACTTAGCCTTCAAGTTCTTCGTGCAGTTTACTACCTATACTGCGCTGTATTGCGCAGTGGTATTAGGGGCCACGGCCCATGCACTGCGCCGGCAGATTGGGCAAGATGGCACCGTTGACCCTTACCTGCTAGCTACAATAGTCATAGCCGCCTTCTTTGGCTTATTCTCCTTCTCGATGAGCCTCACCTCTACACGGTATATTTTCCTGAACACGACGACTGTCGACATCTTACTATTCCATCAGAGGGTTTACCAAGTGGCCGTGCGAGTCCCGCGGGGAACGAGGTCAGACCGGTTTGGCGTAGTCGTGTACCCCCTACCGAAGCCCGAGGCCAGCTCCGGTGACAACAAGAGACGCGCCAATGGGCTGAGTCCTACAAGCCACAGCGCTGGGGAACAGTCGGACACGCTACCCGCCACTTCTCGTGATGATCTTGCAACGCGCACCTTCGCAATTCTCGACACAAAACCAGGCGAAAACCCATGGGATCTAGGGCCTTGGCGAAATTGGCAATCGGTCATGGGCACGAGTCTCCTGGATTGGATGCTTCCTATTCGCCACTCACCCTGTGCTAACCACGAAAGTCAGGAAAGCCTTTACCCTATGGATCGAATCCTTGACCAGCTTCGCAGCAGGTATGGTCTTTCTATGGGGTCTCCGTCAGATGAGAGTACCGTTATAGAGATGAGGGGTTTGCGGAGTTAATAAATATCCACGGACACAATTGCCAGGGTGACGATACCCCTAGATTTAGTATTGAACAAATTTCATTTCGGGACATAGCAAGCCTTACTATTACATAATTTAGAACATTCACTCCGTCTATTATGTGTCTACTTAGAATCAAATTCATGAAGATGTTCGTGATATGCGAAGTCAGGGCGCCATTATGTGTTTACCCATCATTGGTTTGTGCCCACTACCTGAAGAGGGCAACAATTAAATGTTCAATAGCGTTGAAAAATTCATATGCAAAGGTTCCTTATATTGCCCCTACTTTTCCCTCCTTTATTTCCATTTGTCTGTCTTCATAGCGGATCATAACCAATGATAGCACAGGCCGCATCGTCGGCCTTGAAACGCCATTGTAATTATAGCGTGTGGGTAATTGCCTCAGGTGATGAGCGCCTAGGCATCCAGGCAGGTGTTGCTGAGATCGTGAAGTGTGTACCTCGCCCGAAAAGAAAGGGGGTTGGGGGCCAAGCCAGCAAGGTGCGCTCCATCAATAAGCTGTAGCCATTCTCTTGGTTAATTTGGCCATAGGCACACTATCAATTTTTACTTGCGTTTACAGGAACATGCTTGTTGCGGCATATATTGAAACATCACGCTTCTTTAAGTTTAGGTGTTAGGTACTGTATTACTTGTTCGGGTCCTTAGGAATCCAGCTTGTCCCATATAGCCCGTTTCATCCTTTTTATTCATAATTACATTCTTACAAATATTGGGGTTAATGATATATTACGATTGTGTTACCCTCACCGTCCTATTTGTTACTCGGGCGTGAATTCATTCTTTTGTTCAGGCAGCAATAAATACAGACTGCACAGGTAGCAATCTTTGGCATTATCTAACTACTACCTACAGACAAGTTGTGACGTATATTGGTAAATTATGAACCTAAGATTATTAGGTAGAAACCAGGTGTCATCTTCAGACATTAAAAAACATGATGCTATAAAAGTATTTGATACATCATAAAGCTAGTAAGTGGAAATATTGATTTGAACAAGCGATGGACACTAGCCTTTGACGCACCCAAGGTACTTCAACATGTGACCCCCTCCGCCTGTTAAATGAGTGATGTAGTCGCGGAGTAAATTAATAGCAAAGAATTGATGCCTTCCTTTCAAGGATAGGTAACATATCCGAGAGCTCTAATCGACGACTACGCAGTCGTCGCATTTAGGATGTTGGCATCTGGGGCAATAAGCCTCGTCTTCGCCCGTCATATATTCGAATTTAGTTTCCTTGTGGCAGGATGAACACATGTACGTCTCCTCAGTTTCGTGGATCTCAGTTTCAGGTATGATATTTTCGTGCTCTGAATCGGGCGTGGGGGTTCTTTCGGCCCTATCCCGGTGTTAGGCCCGCGTTTTCAGGTTTAGGCTAGTAGCTTCCTTACATTGTAAAGGATATCCGAAGAGTCTGAAAGGGGGTTGTTATATCAAGA
Organism: Rosellinia necatrix; assembly: GCA_021209875.1. NCBI lineage: Eukaryota > Fungi > Ascomycota > Sordariomycetes > Xylariales > Xylariaceae > Rosellinia > Rosellinia necatrix. The sequence goes on from JAGYVD010000009.1 coordinate 2,961,149, forward strand.
GGATAATCTTTGTTATTGCTCAAAGCTTCTTTGAGTTAAGCAAGGTGTAGAAAATTCTAGCTGGGTCGTCAATGATCTGCTAAAGGTTCCCCTAAGCTCACTCGCTTCTTATATACTTAAATAATCTTAACAAGAGGATATTTCATCATCATTCCATTATCAGCCTCCTAAAGGTCATCTGGAATACCGTCACCGAAATTCTGTAGTCATCAACTGTGTTGATCAGCTGGATCATCCCTCGTTAGTGCTTTCCCACCGCAGAGCCGCAATATTACCAGTAATATGCGCTGCTCGACGTAAAGCGCGCAGCTCTGTAACGACTCAACAAAGAGCCTGGAGGGGCAGGGGCAAACTCTGGGCGCCCGGACCTAAAGGTAGCTTTTGAGTCCTCCAGAATCATCTTTACGGCCAATCCGATGATAGTATGCCGAAATGACGTACTACCACCTCAAAATTACCGCCTAGAAAGCCACCATGATAGAGGCTTTTTGGCACAGAGCAGTATCCGAAACCAAGCTGAACCGGAATACCCAGAAGAGTAGTTCAACACGAACTCCCCGTAATGAGCCGCGATGAGCTAAGAGTGACGCTACTGTTGAATGACCGGATCGCCCAACCTATCCAATAGTCAATTAGACCTCCCATCACAAGTCTTCGTCTCCAAAGTATGTCATCTACCGTAAAGGACCTGTCTGTACCCGTTACACTTAATTCTCATTGTAACTGGCTGCTTGGGGCGTATTTCCTAGCGTACCGAGCCGTCGGGTCTCAGATTAAACGTAAAAGGAAGGTCATCATAGGGAACCTAAGGACTATGCATATAGGGGGCAGGTTGATACCAATCACCCTCAAGTCAGATTCAAGACTGTAGACACAAATCAGGAGGATAGCATTACACCGCTTTAATGGACATAAGTTACTTCACACTTAGACTTTAGACAAGGTGAAATGGCGGGAATTGGAATTTGAAGGATCTTCCTAGCCTTACAGGAGATGCCGAATGCGATACGAGCCTCTATTTGTCTCAAACCGATACAGACATTGTTTAGTGTTAGAGACCACATCAATATGGGCTTCTGTTCAGTAATGGACGTCCCTGTATAGTTTGTAAAGTCATTAAAATATCCATTTAATCTAGAATGTCGCGTTTCCTTTGATAATGAACGAAGTTAAAACCAGAGCATTGGTTCGACTATAAAGCCTGTATCTCATGGCCACGGGTCAACATCTATTACCTATCCGGTAACCGGGCTTATAGCTGGTTAGGCGTATAACTAGCGTCGTTTTTTGTGCTAAAATTGTGGCAAGGTTTAGTTCCCAAACTGGTCACTATCCATTCCACCGGGAATTTCGATGCTACCATAATCGGCAACAACATATGTGTCTACCAGATCGGAAAAATAAGAAAATCAATTTCCGCCTAGATAGTACCATTTCTTGTCTCTCTAGGCAACATGATTACGGCCCAGGCACCGGTAGGTTGACGGTCCCCATACGAAGATATCCGGCGATGTCATGGCAATATTTGACCCTGAAAGAGGTGGATCAAACTAGGATTGCCAACAAATCTCTCCCAAGTCGGAAGAGGCATTTTTTGGACGCGACACTTTGCAGAAATATACATTCGGGCTAACCGAAAGAAACTATGCACCTGTATTTGGAGAGCAAAGTCACAGGACAAGATTCCTCGCGCGTGGCATGGGTGTGGGGTTTCTAGAGAACTATTGTTCTGGGAGTGTCATCATTAGAAGCCACGAGAGAAATGATGACAGTTATTCATGCTTGGTAGCCTCATAATGAGGCTCTTTGCTCGAGCTCGGGAGGGTCTATATTGGAGGGTTGAAGTTATGTGGCCTAAAAAGAAATTTCCAAAGCCTGTGTATCTGTTCGCAATAGCCTCACTTTCTTGGCAACACCCTCGCAGATACATCGACATGGGTAAGTACGGGGCCAGTAAGGAGAACCCGCGGCAGCCTTGATTGCTCGACAAAACTATCAAAAAGTCACATCAACCTGTTAAGAGAGAGTGCAGAGGGAACGATATTTATTGTCCGGGATCCAAACTCCGTTTCTCGAACCTCAAGATCGGTTGAATAGTAGAGTGTTCATAATCAAGCTAGAGAAACCGAATACATAGAAAATATGCTAGACTGGCGATAGTCTCAATTTAGCGATGACATTATACCGTGTGCTGCTGCAGGCTGTGTTCGCTCTGCGTGTGGAAGCATAAGCAATCCCCGACCAAGGGTCATGTGCCAATGATTCGTGCGTTCAGGACAAGGCTCTCTGGACACACCGAGTCCCACTATTGCCCCGAAAAACAAGCTACTATTATTAACATGGCGAAAATAGCGGCAACGGAGCGGTTTATGAGCGGAACGTGCGTGGACATGTCAGAGGGACGCGAGACGGACGCACCGAGTCGGTATGTGTGTGTAAGTGTGTTTTACATCCCGGTGAGCTGACCCAAAGTAAGCAATTAATATATTTGCAACGAAAAGCTTTGGCACCCGGTTCTCGCATGCTCGCGTGTTTCGAAGCGGCCCGACACCAGGGATGGAGGTGAGATGACATAGAGCTCATGGTCACTCGGGCAAAGCCCAATAATATCAACGGCGATGAGGATAGGGGTTAGCTACACAAGCGGCTCGTGCTACCGCATATGGGGGGGCTACATGAGGCTCTGGCGTCAGAGATATCAGCGATCATTGGCCACGGGACGCGTGCGGACGGCCACTTTGGCACTTCACAAGACCAGGACGCGACCTCCCAATAGGAAAACGAAGCGCTCCGAGCCGCTAGTAGCAAGTCTGAGTAGAATAAATGACACGGCTCTTTGCGAAGCGTCTGACCCGCATGGAGTTATCTCCATGGAGCTACTCAGGGATTTTCCTGTCGATCGGGGTCAAGAAAGCCCATCACTGGCTGAGTAGGCAAGCCTTTGTGCCTCTGACCGGTCAGTTGCTGACGCGACTCCTGGTCGAGCGCTTATAGTTGTCTGCCAATGGGGTTGATAGACATACGAGCCTCTGCAACAGAATGCAATGTGCAATGTAACCGCGCGAACAGACTGGCCGGATCGACTTGCGCTCGTTTTTTTTTTTTTCTTTTTTCTTTCTGGGCGCTGGGAGAAAGGGGCAGACGAGGGTGTCTGTTCTACAGTTTAGACATGTGTAGTTGAGGGAGCCGAGGCGTCAGCTGGTGAGGGCTGTGAGGCAACCCCCGAGCCCCACATGATGCTGTGGTTCCAATAACGTCCAGGAGTGGGGCGCCTAAGGTACCCCTTTAGGAACGAGGGCTTCGTCTAACTTGGACGTTACATAATACCTAGATAAGTTTCTCACGTAGCCGGTGCTTCGGAGAATGAATATAGTTCCATCTGTACAGGCAGGCACCTACCTAACCTACCAGGGTACCTTACTACTACCACCACCACTACTACTACTACTACTACTACTACTACTACTATTAGGGTACCTACCTAAGATACCTTACCTAGAATACCTAGAATACCTACCCACTACCTACCTACCTACACTTACCTGCTGCCTGCTTACATGCCTCTCAGCCTCTTTACCTTACTTTCATCTCCCTCTCTGCGGCGTGACCCAGCATTAAGTATCGGATTTCTAATGGCTACTGCTTTCGCCGGTTACCGCTTCCAACCCGCCGTGTCTTCGTGTGGATTTCGGCCTACCCCCCTTAGCGCCTCTTAATACCCTAACCCAGCCAATCTCGATGCCCCCCGCACTGGTCTCCAAGAACGGTCGACCTTTTCATCATGAACTCTTGCAAAGCTCGGCACCGCACTCCCGGTAGCTGGTCCTTTGCGCGTCTCAATCCCGCCCGCAGTCCGTCACTCGCGTCTATCCATCCCGGTGTAGTTGGACCTCGTTCGCTGTGTTTGTTCGTCGAATGATCGTCATTGCGCCATCCCCAATCAGAGGCGGTCCGTTCGACACTCACCATGTCCTCCCCATCTCCTGGCTTCGAGGCGTCCTCCCCGGTCCACGGCACTGGACGACGTAAATCGCGGTTTAGCTACCGCCAGCTAGGCCTGCTGGCCTCGTCCTCGCCGTCCTCGCCGCTGCGCGTCATCGCTCACGTTGATCTGGATGCCTTCTATGCCCAATGTGGTACGTACGCATCTTGTACGTCCTCGCCTGAAACCGCTACTCTTCATCTTTGTTGAACGGGTCCGCACCTGGGTGGGCTCCTGAAAGCTGTTCTTGTGTATATAAACTAACGTGTGTTTCATCCAACGCAGAGATGGTGCGCCTAGGTATTGACGAGGATCAGCCTTTAGCTGTGCAGCAATGGTATTAACCGAGCCCGTCGTTTTATATCCATTTCTTTACATCCTTCCTTCCAACTCCACATTCCATATGCACCCCATCACTTGACGCAAGCCGTGGAGTTTTGTATCGTTTTAGTAATCTAATTCTGACAGGCAAGGGCTGATAGCTATTAACTACCCGGCACGTGAGTTCGGTATTGGTCGCCATTGTACTGTGACGGAAGCCAAAAAGCTTTGTCCAAATCTTATCGCTCAGCACGTTGCTACGTGGAAGGAAGGGGAAGAGAAATGGGCATATCATAGCAATGCAGCCTCGAATATTGGAACTCACAAGGTCTCGCTAGACCCGTATCGACTCCAGTCGAGGAAGATTCTGGCCCTCATCAAGAAATGCCTGCCAGCCAGCGTGCAGAGGGTTGAGAAGGCGAGCATAGACGAGGTTTTCATTGACTTGTCTGCTCAGGTTCACTCAATACTAGTTCAGAGATTCCCAGAACTGACTAGCCCGCCCCCTTACGACGACGCGGCAGAGAAGCTGCCTCTCCCTCCAATCACCGCCCTGGACTGGCAGGCCGACATGTTAGTGGACCTCGAGGACGTCGAGGCCGAGACCGATGATCCTGACTGGGATGACGTGGCTCTTTTGATCGGGTCTGAAATAATTCGAGACATTCGGGCTGAAATCCGTCGGACGTTGCACTATACTTGCTCCGCTGGGGTGGCAAGTAATAAAATGCTCAGTAAGTTGGGCTCTGGCCACAAGAAACCCAACCAGCAGACGGTCATACGCCATAGGGCCATCCGGCGATTTCTGTCCGATATGAAGCTCACTAAGATCCGGAACCTGGGGGGGAAGCTTGGTGAACAGGTTAGGTCGACGTTTGGCACGGAGTCGATTGAGGAAATGCTCCATATTCCAGTGGAGGAGCTGAAGCTCAAGCTCGGTGATGATACTGGTCTGTGGCTTTACGACACGATTCGGGGGACAGACACAAGTGAAGTGACTTCACGCACACAAATCAAATCTATGCTATCTGCTAAGTCGTTCCAGCCCAGTATCAGTAGCATGGAGCAAGCCGTCAAGTGGCTCCGGATTTTCTCCGCCGATCTATTCTCCCGTCTCGTCGAGGAGGGCGTCCTTGAGCACAGACGTAGACCTAAAACAATTCACCTGCATCACCGATTTGCTGGGCAAACTCGCTCAAGGTCAAGCGGCATCCCGCAGGGCAAACCCCTCGGGGAAGCTGTTCTATTTGACCTCGCTAAACATATGATGATGCAGATAATTAGCGAGGGCAGGGTTTGGCCCTGCGTAAACCTGAGCCTAAGTGTTGGAGGCTTCGAGGACGGCATTACGGGGAACATGGGAATCGGTACTTTTCTTCTCAAAGGTGAAGAGGCGCGAGCATCGAGGGGGTTATCGCGCGATTCCCCACTTGATCTACCGTTGCATGAACCACAAGAGAAGAGGAGGCGACTCGAAAGCCCCGGAATCCAACGTTTCTTTCCTAAGAAGGTAGTCTCGACGAGAGACGATAGGGAGGACCCAATAGATGCTGTTGACTTGGATCATGCATATGGGGACGTGGAACGTCGGGTAAGTGACTCGCGCAGCCGTCAGGTGTCCATAACGGATTACATGTGCTCGCGCTGCAATGCAAGCCTCGAAAGCGCCGAAGCATTGCAGAGCCATAGTGACTGGCACATGGCCAAGGATCTCCAGGACGAGGAACGTGGCAAGTCGACATTCGCTAGCAGTAAAGCTGCCGTCCCACGCGGTCAGAAGAATGCAGCTCTTACACCTCGTAAGAAATCCTCTGGTGTTGACGGCAGCGGTAAGAAGTTAGAGCAGGGGCAGAGTAGATTGAGGTTTGGATAGCAGGGTGGCGCCCAAGCGTGGTTCGTCCAAATGCAGAACCATTTGCTCAGCAGATGGGTTTGCACACGCTCCCTTGACCCGCCCCGCAGTGGCTCTCCGTTAGGTAGAGGCACGAGAGCCTCCTAGTCGGGTGAAAGAGCGAGGCCAATATGAAGGAGAAGGCTGCGACACGACAGTGTCTGCTTCTTTCACGCAAGCTCCTGCTTAGTGTTGTATAAGGTCAAGCCCGTGCTTGAATGCGACCTACCGAAGCCTAACATCGGTCTAGAGCCGGCTTCGGTGATGGTACAAGCATAACAGCCTGTTTAAGTGTGGACTGGAAAGCTCTATCGAAGAGCGTTGGCAGGGTCGGTATGCAGATTGGGTTGCGCAATCATCTGCTATGCGTCTGGTCCGCGATTCCGGCGCCGAAAGATCGTCTTCGATGGATGCTCTTCGCCCGCTAATGGCGAAGATCGTACGCACATCGTACCAAAACATACCTGATTTCTCAAAGAACAAAGATTGGGTTGTTCTCCTGCGCTCCCACTCGTATCATAGCTAGATACTTCACAGGCACCCTACATTTTACACCCTACGGGTTGACGGGGTTCTATAGTAAGCCATAAACCGGCATATTATCTACCATGCGGTCGCCCCTACCACTACGGGTGCAGCCGAGGCCGGCGGCTGGAGGTCCGCTTTGTCCCTCTTTGACCCGCTCACGTAGTCTCATCGCAGTCATGAGAGGCACTGTATAGCGGCACGTAGGGTAGAAATTCGCTCCGGCTTCGTTTAAGCGTAAGCACAAATATACCTCTCTCCTGGTTAGGATGGCGTATGCGTTCTCATCAGGTTTCCAAAAGTAATGGCCGGGCTAATGGTTGATTGGCCCTGCTCCATCTTGGGCACCTAAAAGTGGAATGCAGCTAGACTGGATGTGAGAACAGTTGGGCCCTGGCGCATTGATACCCAACCCAACCTGCCCTCCGTCAGTCTACCGATATCTCAAAGCAGGCAATCCATGGCTTCCTGTTCACAGTAATTTGGATGTCCCCTCGGCTTTATGTCGCCCATAGCGCCATCGAACTATGGACGTCTCCTACACAAATCCCCCCCTCCCCCCCCTCTCCCCTCTCTCTCCCTCTCTCTCTCTAAAGCCAAGGCAGCGCATTAGTCCCCAAGCGCTAGAATGACCAAAGCACCGTCGTATGCTGGGTTGTTGCTGCTCTCCTATAGCCTAGATATAGATGTTTCTGCCCTGCTTATATGATGAACCCGGGAGGTCGGATTGCTGATATCACATCCAGCTTTTCTGGCCTACAAGGATGGAAATGTCGCAAACGTCGGGACGTGGTCTGTTGTTTGAAAAATGGCAATTTGTGATCACATTCCCTATTCGTTCGCCTTTTGTATTGCCCATGCGGGTTGCCCTGCGAGTCGCGTTCAAGGAAGCACGTCGAGTGACATGTTAGGGCCCTCGGGTGATGGTTCCAGCCTGTCTCTTCATTCAGTCACCGGCTACTTGAGCGGCGAATCGCAGCCAGGCGGAGCGGAGAACATGCCAGTGAAGCGATGTCGCTTGCAATGTCCCCTTCCAGCGGGCCGAGGGTTCCCAGACAATCAATCGGGAGATCTTGTGAATACGAGACGCCATAAGGGGATCGGATGGGTGTGGCCAGGTTTGCGGTATAAGAAGCCCATTGCTTCTTCCTTCGTCCTGTTGTCGCGTTCTCGTGGTTGCATTATTGCTCTGCTCTGCTCCCTCTTAGGACTAAGCCGCCTATCGCCAGCCAAGACAGCAACCAAACTAATCCGAGCTATAAACCGTCGCAGCGCGAGGTGCTGGGCCGGGCCATAAAGTGTGGCGCTCTCGGTTCCCATTTCCTTCACCGACAAGGGCGCCCTGCCTCACATAAGACGGTCGACGTTCTCAGCCAGATATATATGACTAGGTACTTCCATCGGCCTCTTCTTCAAGAGAAAGAGCCCAGGTCATCTCGCTGGGCTGTATATATTGCTCCTCCAGCAGAAACCGGCCATGCTCGTAGGAAACGGCTGTGTGATCAATCCCCAAGCAGAAAAAAAAAAGACTTAGCACTGGGAGACAACGTCGGACGCACGAACAAGGCAAACGAGGCAACCAGACACAGGACGCGAGCCAGCAGCCCACGGCATTTGCCCAGCCACAGTCCTCGTTCCACCCTAACTAGCCACAATCTGTGCACTAGACTACACCGCCTACGAGACACATTAGTTATCCCAAAACCACAGTTCAAGTTTTCTTGTTTCGACCTTTGTTTCGGTCATTCGCACTGTTCATATACTGTACCGAGGTACTTCTACAGTGTTTTCCACCGCGGACGGATGGCTTGACAGTGCGCGGTGTACCCATCCCCCAACCCACATATCTATCTTGGTCCCTGAACGGCGAGCCGTAGGCATTCTTAGCACTCGCTCACTGGCTAGCCTACCCAAAACAACCCAAAGCCCAAAGACTAGATCTCACGACGACGCCACGGACCTGAGGCCCATTGTGCAGTTATCTCCGTTTCTGGCAGTACCTAGGTGTTTTATGCTTTGCACTTTTTCACGCCTCCGTCACTGTCCAGGCTTTTTATTATCATTAGTTACTGTTAGTTATTACTATTTATCAGTATTATTATCCCTCCTTGCGCTACCACAGCTGGCTGGGCCATCATCATCCGGGAGCCTCTTTCCATTGGCCATTGTCCTCGATTTGCCCTCGCGTCGGAGGGGAGGCCACTAGCCAGTCATATGGTCCCACGCACATGCCCGATACACTGACCCTGCCCCCACCATCTTGGCGCACACATCCATCTCGTCATTGGATTCAGGTTCCTGTTCAGGTCAAGAAGAAGAAGGGCAATCCTTTGAATCTCACCTGATTGAAGATCCGCTTGGGATGCTCCCTTGCGCTCGCCGTGTGAGGAAACCGACACAGAGCGACGCAGAAGCAGTTATCGCACGCGCACTATCATCACCACCACCATCCATCAACCACATCCACTATCATCCACCACATCCACTATCACCACCAGTATCATCACCACCACCACCATCACCACCATCCCGCTGCTACAGCCGTCCATCGCTGTGGCCCTCGCAACCTCTTATACACCAACAGCATTGTGCCAGTACCATCCATTAGGACAGTCCCACAGCACGACCCTGTCTAGTGGTGCCTGTCGGGTCGTGCGAGGATCACCTTCCAGTTCTTGCCACTCGTTCGCCTCCAACGAACGGTAGGGCCCTCGGGAACTTGGAGCTGTCGGCGCGAGAATCCCTGTGGTGGCGTCGTTGCATCCTGTCTTTTGTTTTCCTAGATCAGCCGTTGGACGCCGACAGTACAGTACCTACCAACAGTGCCTCACCGTCTACAAGGCACCGTCCACAGGTGCATGCTCCCCTACCGGCCTGCCTAAGTACCTCGTAGTATCTGCCGGCCTGTCTGCCTCCCCCCATAATAGCAGCTCGGACAGTGCACCAGGACTGTGTACGGCCAGCCATTGGGTACCTTGGAACTTGGCCTGACCCAGGTACATATTTATTCTTTGCCTGCCTATTTGCCAGTTGCCCGCTGCCCGCATTGCACTCGTCCTGCTGTGGACCCCACCTTCGCCGACCCACACTGCCAAACCGCCCACCGCCATCGCCAGCCCAGGCGCTGCTGCGACCTATCTTTTCGCAACACCACCACCGCTACCAATCATCCGGCTAGCAAGCCCGTCCCAGCCCAACCCCCAAACCCTTTTCTCCCTCCACCACCCACTCTCTCCCACACGCTCCTGGATCTCTCTTCCTTTCTTCTCTTCATCCCATCCCCCACCTTGCTGTACCGCCTGTCGACTCGGATTCCTTCCTCCTTTTTCTTTATTCCTTAATACCGACCGGTCGACGTCGGACAGCCTGTGTTCTCCCAACGACGACGAGATGGCCCGCCGACCCCCCGCTTCTGGCACCACCCTGCCTCAGCAGACCCGCCAAAATGAATATTTCGTTCCCCGAGACGGCATAGACCGTGAAGTTATCACGGCCGACATCTGCCGTTACCTCGGGAATGATGCGCTAGTAAGGCCGGGCAACTACGAGGCATGTCATGCCACCGTCCCCCAACATCGATTTCCTGCGACCTGCTGTTCTGACCTCGTCGCTTCGCAGAACCCCGAGAATGGCCAGATCATTCAGGGTTACTTCATCAACGCATACCGCAATCTAACATCAGTGAGTCGCGCTCTCGTAGCGGTATCACCAGCAGTGTTGTGCTGACTCTAGGACGCCCCGCAGGCAATGATCCAAGACTTGAAGGCGGATTCCGCACGATGGGATCAAGAGAGGCGGCAACAGTCGGCAAATCGGAGTAATGCCGGCGGAGGAGGTACTATTGCCTCGAACGGCGTATTTATCAGATCCTCTAACACACCTCCAGTCCAGTATCGCAACTCGGATATACACCAGTTGCGACAGCATTATGGCCCAACGGATTCTTCCTATCCTGGAACTGCTGGTGGTGATCCCTTTGACAATGCACCTAGATACCCAGGGACTGGCACTTCTGGCTATACTGGCGCCGCAAGCTCATATCCCCAACAATATGCAGCATCGCAAGGTGGGTATACTCAATCAGGCTACACTGCCAACACATCTCAGTTTGCACCGTCCCCAGGAAATGTCCCTCCCTATGGATCAGGACACTCGGTTACTACCGCCGGATTTGGCCAAACCTCCTCAAACCCCCCGTACAATATAGTGGACCATAATCTTCGAGCTGGCACCCAGACACAGGCGGACCCGTATGGCAATGATCCCTATGGAGCCTCAAGAGATCCCAGAGGTGACCCCAGAGACCAGAGAGTGCCCGTGACTACTACTATGGCGCCCGCGAGAGCTACTTATACAACAACAGGGCCCCCGTCTACCCAGGCATTTGCCCCTCAAGGGCAAAGCTCCAACTATTATCCACAAGGTACGACGTCAGCTAGTGCACCTTACCCCCCAGCAGTACAGCCAGGGGACCCTTTTTACGGACGTGGTGCGTACAGAGGCTTCTAATCTGACAGCTCGTTCTGATTGTTTAGCGTCTCCAGCAGGCACGGCCTCCTATAGTGCCGCTTCAGATCAACAGTATGAGAGCACCCCCGCCCATAAACGTACAGGATCATCACAAAATACTCAACTGCCAACTAGTGGTCCATCGCGGCGCGAACGGGAAAGTGTCGAGCGCCACACTGACCAGAGGCATGGCCACCGAAACCGCCGGTAATCTGATTATGATCATAACCTCGGAGTTCCGGATTTGGATCTTTGCCTACCCCGTGAGATTATCCATTTGTTTCATACCCAAGGAAAGGATCCAATAACCAGCCGTGATCGCTGCCGGAGTTATCTAGTATCCAAAGGATAGACTTGGATTTCAGAGTAAAGAATACCCGATCTTTCAGAGTTGCAAGTTGCAAACTTTCTTGAATAATCCAATGGGACATCATGATACTGGAACAACTCCATGTCACCGGTTGGGCCGCCTGATTTACGATTTATCGCTCATGAATTTCTTTTTACTCATTGGACACGGCGCACTACCTGGGACGGACCTTGCTACGACATGTGCATTTGACTGGCCGTTCAACTTGTCATCATATTTTCACGGTGGCTCTTGTGCGAAGGGTAGTGTTTTGGGCACCCGGCTTGCCGATCCTACTTATCGGGAAAAAAGAAATTCTCCTCGTGGTTAGTGACGTGGATGGTCACGCCTCCTCTGCTGTCCGGATCCAGCCCAGGGTTGGGGGTTCTGTTTTACATTCCTAGGATCGTTCTGATTCCACTGCCGGTCACGGATGAGCATTTGGTGGGATATTTGGGACGAAGTTACGCTAATAGACAGGGCATGCGATCCGGACAGCGAGGTGAACGCCGGGCGACCTTGTATATATATGCCAACCTCTGCGAAGGAGTTTCTCATCTCACATGCTTTCATCCTGGCGCTTATTCCGTGGATGACACTTTCCCATTAATCAATCAGCTCACTGACACACAGCTCATACTGGACCACAGGGCAGTCATGCTTTACCTATCTATGGATTGTGCAACTGGATCTTCCTAGGAATCCCATGGGAGGGATTACTCCTATTCTCAAAAACCCATCTCAAAAGGACTCATATACACCCGACTGGATCACAGTGGATACTTTGACATCCATTTTCCCCAAAACTCTTGCCAGGCTTAGGGAGTTTTCGTGCAAGGCTGCTGAGCTCCCCAGGCTCGAGGACTCGCACCGAGCACAAGGTGAGATTCGAATCCTACTTGGCCATCTTATCTCGTTCGGGGTTCAATTGTTACCGGCCTTGTCCATGCAGATTTCCTTTGCTCAATCCGTCCCCCTTCCCCCCTTCCAGTCGGGTTTCTTAGTCCGTGATGAGGTGCAGATTTTCTTGGAGGCTACACTACTTCTCGCTGTAACTACCGGGCCCATAAATAACACAGTCATCATTTACTCTCTCCGCCTCAACGCAAATATCTTTGGTCTCATCCGTCGTCAGCTGAAGAATATTCATTCGCCCCAGGGACTCGACTAGGATAGAGATTCGTCCTGAAAATCATTGCATGTACTACCACTACGGGAAACTCAAAAGTGCAGTCTGTTGTCTTGGCCATATCTGGACTATTCCATGGAGTCGAACTCACTTGCCATACTCATAACTTTCGGGGTCTCCACTCAATTGGCAATCATTCCAGGCTTTCACAGGCGCGCCAAGGCGTGGGATATTTTATACCCGGGAAATCAGGGTGATACACTTATTTCGAACCCCCAGGGATGCCCACTCGTTGCTGGGCACATATGTTGGGGATTGCGGCTATGGTCATGTTCGCCTGGATAGCTCCGGTTATGAGGTTATAGGAAAGCTGGGATATCAGGCAGACGACTGCCATTAGGTCAATGGAAATCAGTGTGAGCTGTCGGGATTGTATCCTTAACGATGTACTACTTCGAAGCCGTTCTTGAATTCTGGGATATGCCCTGTCCTTCCCCGATGCCGCTTGATCGCTTGACTGTTGACCTCTATGGTGTTTACGCCAAATTAGCCGCTTGTTTTGCCGGTCTATATAGGCATGCTGCTTGTTGTTGATCGTAGTCTCAGTGAAATGGAATGGAGTTCCAGAGTCGTTGGTTACAGCGCGCGGATTCACTACACCCTACTACCATCCTGTCGGCGAAGTAAAGCCGGTCGAGGACAGGCTTATCAACCTCGTGCGTGTCCTGTGGAATACTATCGCCGCTCTGATTTATGATGTAGCCGAGTTGAGAGATTAATAGAAGCAAGAGGAGCAAAGCAGTGGTAGGAGAACCAGTTGATAAGCCCCTGGAAGATTCGTTAAGCACCGATCGGGATGCCTTGTCTCGAGTGAGGTTTCAAAGTAGGCGGTTGCTTTCGAGAACGGCACTTTGTCGATCAGCCATAGCGAGCCCGGCTTGTGCCCGGGAGCGTACGCTTAGAAGGGGCCAAGGGGGGCGGGTATGTGGATAGCCAGCAGTGCGGATCTTATGAAGGAATTGAGCCTACACACACGATCATATTCACACCTGATATCCCCCTGGCGTGCTGCCAACGAAGAAGCGGGTGTCGCCGGGACTATAGGCCAGAAAGAGAAAGTTTCACCGGGTACCCCGGAATCCACCTAGCGGTGTGCCTCTTTCCCTCCAGCCTCTGCGTCCTCGGCCACTCGAACCCTCATTTAGAGTCGTCATATACATATCTTATCTAAGATTTATTCCTCCCTTGGACAAAAGTGCAGGACAAAAAAAAAATTTTCTGACTCTCTCATCCCGGCCAATCAGCGCGCGGGGTCGGTAGCAATTCTTCTGGCGGACAAATGAAAATGGCGCTCCTCACCAATCCCACGTGGCGCTTTCGGTCAAGTAACGTGGTTGGACGACACCCATCGCATGTCTGCGAGATGGCAACAGGAATAGGCACATATATACGAAGTGTTGGGCAGTGTGTCGTCTGGGCAGTGCGTCGTCTGGGCAGTGCGTCGTCTGGGCAGTGTTTCGTTCCAGGCAGTGGTGTCTATCTACCCAGGGAGCCCGGGCAGTGGCAGTTGCGGTATAGCGGAATTGTGCAAATGTGACAATGCCTAGATAGCACCCTGCGCCTGGCTCTCAGAGAAATGGCGGGATGCAAGGGCGTCATTCACATTCCGCATGCAAATGAAACCGGGAGCAGCCACCGACGGCCTCACGGCTTCAAGTACCCAGGTACATGGTCGGCTGGTATGCATTCGGCGGGTGGTTGTATGTATGAATGTATGTATGTATGTATATATGTATATATGTATGTATGGTGCTTTGGTTCGTGGTAGACGCGGCAAAGAGGCACGGGCTCATCATCTCCGAGTAGACCTACACCCTACACTACTCTACTTACCCGGTACTACATACTCTACTCTCCCATCATTGCGATTAGACATGCAGTTTGAAGAGAAGGGAAGAGAAGAGAGGAGAAGAGCCAGGCCTCCCGAGGTAGCCAAGATAACCAGAGCAAGTCTTGGGTTCAAGCCTGTATCTAACTTTTGAAATGTATGGCATGGCACAACAATGATTGGAAGAGTTGGAATATCACATGCTGTCTAGGTTCTGGCTAACTCTACCCAGTAACCTACCTTCTACCTACCTGACCTACCAACCTGACCGACCTACCCAGGGAGGTATGTAGGTAGATACTCAACCTAATAGGTAGGAAAGTTGCATATGTCGAATGAGTAAGGCACCGACTTGACCCTTGGCCATAGCATCCGGCAGTGCGACCGGACGAGTCTGTTCCCAGGTTCTCTGGATGTCTGCAAAATACACTACAACGTGGCTTGGTGGTTACCTGCTCTGCCTAATAGGTTTATCTACAAGAGGCAGAGTTAGCTACATACTTGTTTATTTAACCTAGTAGTTGCTGATTTGCCTGACTAAAGTGATACCTACCAAATGACACTAGTCGATAATGACCTACCTAGGCTACTAGTAGGTACGTACTAGTAGATAGTTGAAGCGGAGCCTTTGTCAAAGGAACCCAACTTATCCACACAAGTTAAAAATCCCCTCCCCCTCCTTCCGCCAACTACTAGGTAATTATGAGGGGTGTCTCGCATCCCACTACTACCCTCCCTCCCTCCTCCCATCTGGCAGCAGGCCTGTCAAGACCGCCTAAGCTCGCCGGTTGGCCACCACTGCACACCCACGAAATTACCTACCTCAGGTACCTATAAATCGATTAGGAATGTAGGGGAGATCCATTAGTTATAGGTACTGAGCTTACCTACCTACCGGGTACCTAACACCTGCCTAGGCACTTAATAGATAATCACTTTTTCTCACCTAGGTAAGAAGGTACCTCGTGGTAGGTATGTGAAGGACAACTACCTAACCTAGGTAGAGTCAGCAGACAGACCACTATCTGACCAGTGCTCGAAGCCCTTCAGGGTTAGTTAGTCGATTTTGCTTTTTACAAGTACGTGCACCCGTACATGCCTAGGCAGGGAGTCTCCGAAGCAGGTAAGTACGTAGGTAAGTAGGTAGACAGGTAGGTAGGCAGGTAGGTAGGCAAGAAGGCAAGGGCCACTGTAGATAAGAGGTACCCCTCCATCCCAACTGAGAATGGTCCCCCCATTCGATGTCACCTCAATCACGTATTATTTTTCCTTGATAATTTTCCCCCCCGGTGGATGTACCTTTCTGTCCGACATTTCTAGGCTGGGGTTAGGTACCTAACCTCCCTACTGCACATGTGCACTGCATTTTGTGAGCTGAACCCTCATCCTCGTGAATCCTCAAGCGTACCGGGCCTATCCACATCCACATTCACACTCGCATTCACACTCACATTCACATTCACATTCACCTTCACATCCACACCCACGTCTACATTCACCACCTCCACAACCCTTCCCCGGGGACCGCCATTCTGCTGACTATCGACAGACAGCAACAACAACAACAACAACAACAACAACAATAACAACAATAACAACAACACCAACAACTACAACCAACACCAACAGCCCGCCTCCCCGTTGCCTGCCGTTCAATGTTGTCGATGGGCCTGACCTGATGCCAGTTCACTTCTAATCCATCCAGTCTCATCGCTCCACCACCGTTG
The DNA here is from genome assembly GCA_021209875.1 of Rosellinia necatrix. Lineage (NCBI taxonomy): Eukaryota > Fungi > Ascomycota > Sordariomycetes > Xylariales > Xylariaceae > Rosellinia > Rosellinia necatrix. The sequence goes on from JAGYVD010000009.1 coordinate 2,977,470, forward strand.
ATACACCGTTGCTCCCCTCCCGCCAGTCCTGTTCCTCTCGGGCCGCCCGCCATGGATGCCAACGTCGTCAGGAGTCGAGTCCTGGCCACTCTCTCGCCCGATGCCAACGTACGCCGGGCTGCCGAACTCGAGCTCAAACAGGTATGTCTGCCCATCCCTGGATCTCACCGTGCTCCGCGCACCGCATGCACCGGACCGCCTGAAAATCCAGCCCGCCCTCACCGCCCGCCACCGTCTCTCCTGTGTACTAATATAGCATCGCCAACGCCCAGGCCGAGGGGCATGTAGGCTTCACTGATGTCCTCCTTGAAATCCTCAGCGCCGAGTCCGACGACTCCGTCCGATTGTCGAGTACGCTCTCCCTCTCCGAGTCCTGGGACACTCGACTCGCCTTCCGATCTAACCCATCTCTGCAGCTGTGATCTATCTCAAGAACCGGACAAATCGAGGCTGGTCCAGGAGCGACCACTTCCCCGACGACCCTCTGATAGCCGAAGATGAAAAACAACGATTTCGCGATTGCATCCTCCCCATCCTTGCCGCCTCGCGTGGGCCTGTCCGGCAGCAGTTGCTACAGCTGATCCAGCGCATCCTGCACTTCGATTTCCCCGGGAAATGGCCCAGCTTCATGGATGTCACCCTGCAGCTTCTCCATGCAAACGACCCCCCCTCCGTCCTCGCCGGCCTGCAGTGCTTGCTCGTTACTTGTCGCGCATATCGGTTCAAGGGAAACCAGGATATCGGCAGGGGCGAATTCGATAAAATCATTGAGGCCAGTTTCCCCCGACTCCAGCAAGTCTGCAATGAATTGGTAAATCAAGAGAGTGATGAGGCCGGCGAGATGCTACACATCGCTCTCAAGGCCTACAAACACGCAACCTGGGTAAGTTGTCTAGGGTAGAGGGAGAGAGAGAGAGAGAGACGCGGGTTGCAGTAACTGACCCTGAGCAGCTTGAGCTTTCTAGCTACTTAAGACAACATGACGTTAATATCGGGTGGTGCACTATTTTCCTCCAGACTATCTCTAAAGCCATACCTGCATCCGCCATGCCGGAGGATGTCGAGGACAGGGAGCGTCATCACTGGTGGAAGGCGAAGAAATGGGCATATTTCAACCTCAACAGACTTTGGATTAGGTCAGCTTCTCCCCTGTCCCTGGGCACCTCCGTCGGTTCCCAGAGGCCTAGCTAACTCTCGACAGACACGGGAATGCCCAAGGGCTCACCACCAAAACCGACGAGATAATTAAATTCGCCCAAGACTTCGAGTCTACGATTGCGCCCGAAATCTTCAAGCATTACCTAGCAGAAATCGAAAAATGGGTTCGCAAGACAACCTGGCTGAGCAAGCCGTGCCTCTCCTATACCCTCGTCTTCCTCGACGAATGCTGTCGCCCTAAATCCACCTGGAATCTAATGAAACCACATCTCAGCGATCTAGTCACGCATCTTGTCTTCCCGGTCCTGTGTCTTAGCGGAGAGGATATTGAGAAGTTCGAGGACGAGCCAGAGGAGTACCTGCACCGAAAACTGAACTTTTACGAAGAGGTTTCTGCTCCCGACGTCGCCGCCACCAACTTTCTCGTCACCCTGACCAAAGTCCGGAGAAAACAAACATTCGAATTGCTCCAGTTCATCAACAGCGTTGTAAACGGCTACGAACTAGCACCCGAAACAAGCAAAAACCATATTGCAAAGGAGGGTGCCCTAAGGATGATAGGTACCTTGGCACCTGTCCTGCTTGGCAAGAAGAGTCCCATTGCCGACCAGGTCGAATACTTCCTCGTGCGATATGTTTTCCCCGATTTCAAGAGCCCACAAGGTTATTTACGTGCCCGGGCTTGCGACACCATTGAGAAGTTTGAGCAGCTCAATTTCACCGACCAGAACAATTTGCTCATCATCTACCGCCATATACTTGACTGCATGGCCGACACGGACCTTCCAGTTAGAGTCACGGCAGCATTGGCCCTGCAACCTCTGATTCGACACGACGCCATCCGGATTAGCATGCAGCAAAGCATTCCTACTATCATGCAGCAGCTGCTGAAGCTAGCGAACGAATGCGATATTGACGCACTTGCCAACGTGATGGAAGACTTTGTCGAGGTATTCGCGACTGAACTGACCCCTTTTGCCGTCGCCCTTAGTGAGCAACTGAAGGAAACGTATTTGAGGATTGTGCGTGAACTGTTAGAAAAGAACGAGAACCGCAACGACGACGACGGGGAATATGGAGACTACTTGGACGATAAAAGTATTACAGCTTTGGGCGTGCTTCAAACAATCGGCACCCTGATCCTCACCCTGGAAAGCACTCCGGATGTGCTCCTACATATCGAGGCCGTCTTAATGCCGGTGATCCAGGTTACCCTATCAAATAAGCTCTACGGTATGTACACCCTTGGCCTCCAATACAACGTCATGAAGATGCCACTCTAATACTTATCGCTTGTCAGATCTGTACAATGAAGTATTTGAAATCATTGACAGTTGTACTTTTGCGGCCAAAGGCATCTCGTCTAATATGTGGCAAGCATTTGAGCTTATTCATGCGACTTTTAAGTCGGGTGCCGAGCTCTATCTGGAGGACATGCTCCCTGCCCTCGACAATTTTGTTCAATACGGCGCGCCACAACTAGTCCAGAAGCCTGAATACGTACAGGCTTTATTCTCAATGGTTTCAGACATGTTCCAAGACCAGAAGGTCGGCGGTGTCGACCGGATCTGCGCGTGCAAGCTAGCAGAGGCCATGATGTTAAGCCTTCGTGGGAACATCGATGCGCCTGTCACTGGCTTCATTACAATGGCTATGACAGTACTCAATGGACACGAAGTAAAGGTCAAGTCCTACAAGATTCATCTGATGGAAATGGTGATAAACGCAATTTATTACAACCCAGTCTTAACACTGTCGGCTCTCGAGTCCAATGGCTGGACAAACAAGTTTTTCAGTCTCTGGTTCGGTAACATGGAACATTTTAGCCGAGTCCACGACAAAAAGCTTTGCATTGTCGCTATCGTATCCCTGCTCAGCATCAGCCCCGATCAGATCCCCGCCAGCGTGTCGACCGGCTGGCCAAGGCTCCTTCAAGGCATTACCTCTCTCTTCAAAACGTTGCCTAACGCTATGAAGAACCGCGATGAGGCGCTCAAGGACGACTTCACCTTTGATCCAAATAGTTACGATGTCGATGATGATGAAGAATGGGGCGACGAAGATGCCAACTGGGCTGCCGATGGCCCTGAGGACGAGCAGAACGATGGCCGGGATGAGAGCACCGCATACCTCGAGTTCCTTAGCGAAGAGGCCCAAAAGTTCAGCCAAATCGAAAACCAGTACCATGACGACTCCGATGAGGAGCTCGGAGAGGACAGTGTCCTTTTAGAATCGCCATTGGACAAGATCGAGCCTTATCAGCTTTTACGTGGTGCTCTTATGAGTAAGTTCAACGCAGTCTTTGTGGGATCCCGAACAGCGATATTAACCTCGTGACACATAGAAATGCAACAAGAAAATCCTCAATTCTACTCCGGTCTCACCTCACATCTCTCCCCGGAGGAGCAAAGCGTCATACAAAGCGCCTTTAACCAGGCAGAAGTCAACGCTCAAGCAGCTGTGCAGATGGCCGCCGACGCCGCCCGAACCACTCAAATACCACAATCAACTATTCCTAACGGTGGGGTCAGCTAGGGAGATTCCTACTTTTTATGGCGTAACTACACTAACGCCGCCTCGTAAGCCCGGCAGCAGTGTATACCACAAGTATTGTAGTCGGGCAAGGCTTGAATATGGCTAGGATTGTCGACACTCTGTTGAAGTCTATTCATTATTCACGTGTGTGTGAGGGGTTGGCATGAAAACGGCGGCAATTGAAGTCGGTTGTAGCCATTGGGTGCTGTAAGGTGCCTAACTCGAGGATTCAGCGCATGAGAGATGCTAGTCAACATCCTTAACATAGCATAAGTTAGCTTAGATAGGTAGGTAAGCGCGGCCTTCATGGAGTTTGTGAGATCATTGCTTGCGTTATTCAATCATCCCATCCTAGGCTAGTCAGAAAAGATAAGGGAGAGGAACGGCGGTCGGATATGGTCAATGGCATGATTAAGCGCACTGCGGTACAAAATAGTGTTGGATCGATCTTACACTTAAAACAGATTATCATGACAAACTTGGTAAAGATAGCAGCAAAGTAGACAGGAAAGGGAGTAAGAATCTAGAACGTGCAAACACGATGATATATTCAGTTAACCCAGTGCCCATTATATAAAGGCCCAGCGGTAAGTGGTCGCATTAGTTAAGGAATACTGCTCCAAAAAAGGAACAGTATTACTAGTATTGCCTATCGTCTAGTACATATGCCAAAGGGATAGACATAAGATCTCAAGGCCATATTGAAAACAAGGATAGAACAAGTCAGCAAATCTTCCTTTTTGGCAGCGTCCTTTTTCTATCAACGAGCTGGCTGCCCTACGTATCTCCGGAGAAGAGGTGCCACTACGAGATTAGGGTATGGATCAGACCGTGGGGGGGGATAGCTCCCGACCGCGGTTCGGGCTATCTGCGAACCTATAATTCGCGCGGAGGACATATATCCGTTTATACCTAGAACTTCTTTGATGCCTCCCTTATCATCTGTATTCCGGGAGGGGGAGGGGGGCACTGCGAGAACTTAGAGGCTATCATCACTTATATGCGAGAGGTTCTCTCAAAAGTATTAGAGCCGAATAGGTTATTATTATATATAGCTTCACTCAGCCTTATATTACACTTGTTTTAAGCCATGTATAGTGCGGGCTGGTTTGTCATATGATACCCGGAAGGCAAGGAGCTACTGCGTTACAGAAATAGGTAGTCTCCCGGGGATCATTGCACTAGGTATACGACAAGATAATAAAGGTGAGACTGACGACGACGACGACGACGATGATGATGTCACCTTCAAGTAACCATTTAGAATTAACTACTCTCACACCCCCCCTCCCGCTCCCCCTTTCCCCCTCCATCTCTGTTTTCCAAGCCAAAGCAAAAATCATACAAGAAACCTTTCATTCCAAATAAAGCCCCTAATATCCCACTAATAGTTTCTCCTCTCCTTCCGTCCGTTCACGGGAAGCAGTAGCAGCAGCACTACGACCGTCCTCCCTTCCCTTCCTTTCCCTTCCCTTTCCTTTCCTCTCTCCCCCCTTTCCCAACCCCCCCTTTCTTTAAGCAGCGGTAGGCAGGGCCGGGACGCCGGTGGCGGTGGCGCAGAGCTGGCTCAGGGTGTTGGTGCGGGTGGCGCAGCCGGCGGGGCAGGCGGTCTGGCAGCCCTCGACCCAGAGCAGGGTGCGGACGGCGCAGCCGCAGGGGACGAACATGTCCTGCTCGTACGTGCAGCCGGGGATGGGGCACCGGATCGGCTGGCAGCCGGCCGGCCGCGTCGTCACCGTCACGGTCGGGCACGGCCGCGGCGGCGGCACCGGCGTCACCGTCGGCTTGCCCGGCGGCGGCGGGAGCACCGTCACCGTGATGATGAACGACGACGACGACGTCGAGGTGCGCGTCGGTGGTGGTGGCGGCGGCCAGCGCGTCAGCGTCGCTACCGACTCCGCGAACGTCGGCGACGAGATCGCCGCCGCCGCTGCTGCGTCCTCCGCCATCGGCTCGGCTACGGGGCTGGCGGAGACCGTGAAGCTGTGAAAAAGGGGGTTTGTTAGTAGGGGCTTTGGTATGGCATGGGTATGTATATATGTATGTATATATATAACTAGAAATATATATATATATATATATATATATGTATGTGTGTGTATGTATGTGTGTGTGTGTGTGTGCATAGATTGTCCTACCTGGCTAGTGCCGCCGCAAAGGTAGCGAGGAAGAACTTCATTGTTGTGGTGGGGAGATTTGGGGCTTCTTAGGTGAGAAGATGTTGTCGAAGTAGAGCGAGCGAGAGATCGTCGGTGGAGTGGATGTGTGATCTGCGGGATGGCGAGCAAATCATGGGCAGATCTCTAGAGACACGAGACTGGTGTTTATATATTCAGATTTCCGGTCGTGGTCAGTATGTCAGGAGATGCCCTCTCTCTCTCTCTCTCTCTCTCTCCTCTCTACCCTGACAGATAAAGATCTCCTGAGGCTGGATGATCAAGTTCCGTCCCATCGCTCCCCCTCTTTCCGTCTCAATGCTATGCTATTCCTGGCGTTTTCGCGGTATGCTCTCGAGATACGCGTGTGCCTGTCTTGTCTTGTCTCGTCTCGTCTGTCTATATTGCGGCCTCTTCTGCATCTCCCGGAGGTTCGCAATGCAGGCCCGTATAGTACTATGCAGCTCCTAATTCAGGGGCACGGGGCCTCGTCAGCTATTTTTGGAACAGCCTTACTTCAGGTCACGTCACGTCAATCAAGAATTCTCGTTCCCTCCTTCCTTTCTCCCCCTTCCCCCTCCCCCCGGTCTTTGTGTATTAGGCGGGAACTTGATAAGTTCACTCTTCCAGGCGAACAGGCTTCGCGCGCCCTTCGTAGGCTACTACCAGGAGAAATGCTAGGCTAATATGATTGTCGAGATATCCCGTCATGAATTTCATTGGTCTCCGTGGTATTAGCGATGACTTACAAAGTATAGGTACACGGGTTTCGGTTGCCTATCTAGGTGAGGACGGCCCCTCGATAATTCAAGATATCTCATCCCGGCATGGAAAGGACCAGTCTAGAGATCGGGCTCGCTTGAGACGTAGTCAGGAGTCCCACGAACGGCCTGATCTCATGCGTGGGGGGGAGGGTAATCCGGTTGCCATCCGTATAAGGTGAGATCCGGGCGAACGCAACAGAGAATACGAGGAGCACAACATAATCAAGATCTCGCGTCTATCGTCTCTTTATTGCGTTCTAGCCGGGACGACACTATAGATGCGATAGACGATATATTATCAGACGGGGTACTTCATATGACAATGCCTTGACAACAGGGGGTTTGACAGTTGCCTCTTTGGGATCCCAAGCCCAGAGGACTTTTTCTCATTGGCCCTCCCGTCCTCCCCTGTCGTTTCGCTTAAGGACCAATCTCCTCGATTCCTCGACAAAAGCAAGGCTATCGCTTATTGAGCCTCTTTAGCCTGAGGGCAAGGATCCATATTTGATAGGGGCGGATTTCATCTAACTTCATCTCCGCGCCATATAGCGAAATAGCCAGTAATGACTCGTCGTCGCTAAATGTAAGACACGCTCAGGGAAAATAGGCCCGTAGAGATAACAAGCGAGTGTGGAAGAGGCGAGCGAGACCTGACGCTGCGAGAGCTTTGTTCATGGGCGCTCGCTCATTAAAGCATACTGGTCCCTATTGATTTTTAAAATAGTATCGTGGCTCGCTTGAATGACTGTTCAGGTGAGGTGAGGTGAGCATCTCGCTTCAACTTCCCAAGTCATAGATAGACATCTCTCCCTAGTTTCTTCGTGGTCGGTTTGTGCTTGTAAATTTTCATTTATCATGATAATATCCGAATATCCCCCCGCCCCTCTATGTTGTGGTCTTGGAAGCTGCATTGTGTCTTGATATTCTCAGGTAGTAAAGAATAGAAAAGAAAAAGGATGACAATTAATTATAGCAGTGAAATGTAGGTACCTATTATGTATGCGTATTAACGATAACGCTGTGTGCTACCGAGCGTCGCGATCCTTGAATGGCCGAACCCGTGCGAGCCCACCTTCTGCGCGTATTTCTTCTCTCCTGCCCATTCATAAACCCGTGAACGAGTATGGCCACACCCTACGACCGCCCCCTTCTCCTATCTAGCGACTTTATCAACCCCGTTATATTAAAGTCAAGAACAAGTGCCGCGCATCCATCCGACAGTATATTTCTTTCCTAGGATAGACCGTGCCCCTACCCCTTTATGCATCCTCGCGTATAAGTAACTACGTGCAAGTGATATAAGAGCTAATAATGAACCAAGCCTTGGACTCTAATGCCTCAAGCTCAGCTGATTTAAGCTAAACCTGGTTTTCAAGGGCAAACCCACTATGGAACCACCGTACCAGCAGGGCCAACATATGTCCTTGTGGCCCAGTCATGGGGAACTTAATATGTATAACTAATCATATGATAGCATAAAAGGTGACCCGCAGCTATAAGCGGTATGCTTTAACATATGTTCACAGACGTTGGTATCAAAGACGTTATTTGGTTGACTGTAATATCAATGTTGGTGGTTTGTCTCTGGTATAATTACTACATTCGTTATTATGTTGTTTCCACGGCCGTCTGTGATAGTATGCATGAATCGCTGTAAACAAACAAGCGCTTGGTTTGGTAGAGTTTTGCTGTTTCCATGCTTTGCTATCAGTAGTATTGTGGTTGGATGTTGCAACTTTGTTGTAATTACTGCATTTGCATAATAGTAATAACTTACTTTAAAAATTTGCCAACATCACCACTTCGCCCAAATAAAAGCCACTAATTCTTAAGCCATTATCAATGAGCATCTGCTAATAAGCTAGATAGATGAGATTTGTAGTATTGGAATACAGGCTTTTGCAACCATCCTTTTGAATATTGATCACTTATATCTACAGGCTGCAGAGGTCCGAAAGCTAGTCCCAGATAGTATACTTGAGTAGTAGTTTGCCACATGTTGTTCCTAACTTAAACAAAGTAATCCGCAAGTTCTGCGTGGTAGCAGAGTTCGTGTTAGCGTGTCCAACCCGGTTAATTATTGGACTTGAGCACGAACATTCCAAGAATGATCACTCTAATATCCAGCCTACCTACTTGGCTTATACAAAAGACGGAAAGAGCTGCAGCGTCTTCTTCAGAGGTTTGAAGATGATCATGTAACTGCTCCATGATGTCGTGCTGAATATCCGCAGATACGTTCATGGTGATGGCCATGCCTTGATAGTCGTCTGCCTCTGACCGTCGAAGCATGAGGCCATATTGTCCCTTATAAGTAACAACGCCCACGATGTACTTGTGTGTCTTGTTTGATCTTGAATGTGTATGATGCGGCCATAAGTCCGGATCTGCGGCAGCAAAAGTCCCTTCTGCAGCCAGTCCTTACGGCAGCCATGGCGACGCATCCATTACCACAGTTTGTCATGGAATAAATCTTGGCCACTGCACCTCCACCGGCACGGACCTAAATACCATGTATATCAGCCGGAATGGCTGGCGGCTTCCTTACAAAGGGAACTTCTCTCCTTGTGTAATAACATAAGCACATTTCTAGAAACACCAGCAGCAAGAACTGTGGCATGGTTGTAATCGCTAATATTTTCAAAAGCTTCTTCTCGCATCCCGCAAGGAAGGAAGTTCCATATCCCAATCCAGTCACCATCATTTACCTAACCTGGTTTTTATAGCCAGTTTTCTGGCCCGGAGCCCGGGCCTTGGTTCCGCGACATACTCATGGCCCAATGTTACCCGACTGTAATATTCTCCACTATCTTGCACCTTCTCGGGTTTACATCAGTGACAGATTACGCGTAGCTTCTGAGTCCGAATTGATTAGTTTTCATGTCGCGCCATTCCATCAGTCACATAAATTAGAATTGAAAGACCTATTTCAAATCGAGGCAGCTGGCGGGAGCACGCGTACCATTAAGTTCGGCCAAGGCCATTTTATGAACACGAGTGAGTAAGCGACATGACCTCCGACCGTTTGAATTAAAAGGACTATTTAGCATTTATTTGTCTTGTGGCAAACCTATTCGTTTTTTTTTATTCATCTCCCAGTTCCTAGAGGACGCACGCGTGCTTAAAGCATCTATTGATCGAGGCCATAGTATTGTGATCCCGCTGCTGTCTCACTCCTCCTCATCCTGTTTGAAACGTGTCGCATAACATTAACCCCTCAAGGTCCCGTCGCTCAAAATACCCCAAAGGCCTTTTCTTTTTTTTTTTTTTTTTAAATACAATTAGGTCGCTATCAATAGCACATTAACTCAATTTCTTAGTCATAAAATCCGCCAGCTCATCCAAAAGGTCCACGGTCTCCGTAGGACTGGCAATCCATGCGGTGGTAGCCACGCTCCGCGCTTTGAAGTCGTTGCTCCCGGCACTGAGAAACTGATCCCCGACGTGCAGAGTCTCTTCCGGCCTAATCGACCTTGGCCGACCCCCCGTTCTTCCCGCCGAACCATTCCTGGCACACGGTCACGCCCCAGCTCTTGTCGCCAATGTCGACGAATACATCCCGGCCTCCGTTGAAGGCGCAGAAGGGCACGACCTTGTTGTTGCGGTCGGAGCCGCCGACGCTGAGCTCGAGGGTCTTCTGCGCCACGAGCACGGTCTCCTCGAGCGACTCGCGGGGGATGCGCACGTTGGGGTCGCTGGGGATGATGCCGACGGCCCGATCCTTGCGCATCAGAGTAGCGGGCAGGTTCATGCTCTTGATGCAGTCGCGCAGCGCGGCCTCGGCCACGTCTAGCAGGGCCTTGATGCTCGCGTCAGACCATGTGGCCATCTCGGCCGTAAGCCAGCGTTCCTGTGGCACGGGAGCCAGGAGGTGAGGGGACGTCGGACTGAACTCGAACAGGTAATTAGCCTCCCCGCCCATGATGATGATGTTCTGTCTCTGCTGTGGCGTGAGCACGGTCGACTGGGCGATGGCATCCAATAGGCCGTGGAGGCGTGCGTAGTATCGGTCTGCCGTGGTGTAGCCTGCGGCAGTAACAATGCCGATCTTGACGTTTTTCAGCAGCAGGTCGATCATACGCGAGATGATTGGGCTGTTGGGCTCCAGGCTCTGGCCGTCGTCATAGAGTGTAACGTCACCGTCGAAGGTCGCGAGCTGCAGGGTCCCGTGTGTGGTAACAGCCATCAGCTGGGCCGAGTTCAAGATGAGACGGACGTCATTGAACGACGGTGAGACGAAACGACGCGATGAGATGTAGCGCTTGCGGTCCTGGAACTTGAAAGCGGCCTCCAGGGGCAGCCTTGTGAAGAAGGTGCCTATCGGAGGGACGAGAAGCTTCAATTTGGACGGGATGGCATTCATGTGTGCCTGGTGAGCGACTGTGGATATGTGAGCTACTCATTTGGCGGTGCCAAGCAAGGGGGGGGGGAAGCAAGGGGGGGGAGGGAGGGAGCGGAAGGAGACGGGGAGCGGAACAGGAGTATGAAACGCACTGTGATCGTCAACCATGACCTCTATGTCTCTCATGATCTCGGCATAGCGCCTGTGAGCCTCCTCGGACATCTGCGTGACACTGACGCCATTGGTCTCGAACACCCCCGTCGGCTGGGAGTAGAGCACAAAGGGAACCGCGAGCAGTCCCTTGATCCATTCTAACGCGGTGTAAGTCAGCAAGAATAAGCATGCCCGAGTCGGTCGGTCGGCCCGGCCATTAGATACAAACTCCCAACCCCGACCGATCGACGTTTAGGAGAAGGGAAAAGGGAGAAGGGAGAAGGGAGAAGAGAGCAGGGGTCTGCGGTGTTCGAGGGCTCAAGTTACCTATGAATTGGTCTCTCCTATGCGTCTTGAGGGCATCTGCAGAGGGGCGTGGCGTGTCAGACAATAGGTTATGGACGGTGGTGGGATCGTAGTAAGATTCTAGTGTGATGGTGGTGGGATGGTGATGAGATTGGTTGATGAGATTGGTTGGTTGCCTTGGGGAGAAGAGGAGGCAGGCAGGGGACTCACATTCTACTCTATACCGCGACGTCATCGTGCTCGATTGTTCGGGGTCGAGCGGGCGGTTGGAAAGATCTGGACGGGTCCGATTGGCAACTAATGAGAAGTGAATTGATGATGTAAACTGTAAACAGGGCGCAGCAATTCAGTCGTCAACTAGGTTATTTCATTGACAGGAATAAAAAAAGCGTGTACGTGTTCAGTATGTCCGAAACAAGTGGCTTTCGGGGAGGTTAGACGACGTCCTCTTGTCTATGGTTCCTGTTAGACCTGTCCTATCAGACGAGCTACAGTTGGGCACCTAGGTAGGTAGGTAGATTACCAGATAACTAACTGGGCCTCCGTCGCGCGTGACCAACTTCCAACCGTCAAGTAGCCCCCTGACAGAGCCTAGACCGCCTGTAAGTGGTTGTTCCCGCCTATTCCAACCGCTGTAACGCGCGCCTGTAGGGGAGCTACGACGGTTTTGTCATAGCGTCCGCCTATTGCGCGCTTGTCTCGAGCTCCATCGTCGGGCGTCTCCCCGTAACTAGTCTTGTCTCCCTATTTAGTTATCCATTTTTAGACATGGCAAAATATGGCTCCCCTGGCTATCGGGCGCGGCACTGCAGATACTTATATGTTATGAGGACAAGAGTACGAGTACGTGAAGAAGATTCCTCGGCCATGTTCAACTCTTGGTTACCTAGGCAGGATGATGTCACCTTACACGGAATCCCTGCAACTTTCCCCAATCAGAGAGACCGGTGTTCATCCATCTACTGTAGGATCAAACCATCAGTATTCAAAACCCGAACCCAGTACTTTCCAGATGGGGACAAACCATTACCCGCTAAGGAAGCTGGCCAGCTATTCACCAAGTAGGTATACAAGCAAATAATACCGATCGCCTTGAGGACAAATTGGTATAGATTTGGGTCTTTATGATCTTCACTGCCAGTTTCAGGAGGCGAGCCTGTATCCTACGTAGTATCTCGTGCACAGAGTCTGTTGCAATGGTACGGGAACGCCTCATGGCGGAATTTCCCCAGTCGTACGAATATAGATATGAATCTACTAAGACAGCTGTTCTTACATATATACATACATACAAATAGGCATACATAAAAAAAGTACATTAGGTACATACATATATACATAACATATCTACATAACATATCTACATAACATATCTACACACACACCCGCTCGTCCGGGGCCTCGAAGGCTCACTATAATGCATATAGTCTCTGATGTATCCTAGTGGCTATTTGGATTGGTTAGTATCGGATGGTGTATTCTGTAGCATGTTAATTTTGCATATAAAGTCTGTATCTAGGTAAATAGTTGTCACCTAGCCTCAAACCGTGCCAACTAAAATGTCATGTTGAATATTCCGCCATAATCAACAGCAAAATTTCAACCCAACGATTTCCCCGAAATACGCAGCATAACGTGCGCTTTTGGAATCTAGGGGACTTCACTAACGTCACTAACGTGGTAAATATCGCCCAATATGGTTCTATAGCCCGTGCTTACGCATGACGGGTAATCAATTGGGCGGGTTGACGGGAGGAACTTTTCAATTTGGTTGAGAATATTACGATCGGGGCAGTAGATAATAATAACACCATAAGTAACGATACATGAAATAAGTACATACCACAGGAGACAGACAAACCTAAGATCCTAGAGATAGCCCCGGGAATTCATCACCACCCATCATCGCAGCGTTTCACGACATATAAGCCATAGTGTGTTGGCTACACGGACTCTCATCCCTCTAAGCGGGGGGGGACTGATAAGCTCTATACGAGACCGGCTTGTCATATGTGGTGTACCGTGGGTATGCTAAAACAGAATCTCATGATGACGGATCGTCTTGGGTATCGTGTGCGCCCTCTCCATGCTATGATAAACCATAGCAAGTACAAGTCACTATAACCAATCTTGACCGAGTTTGAAGAAGTTATGAGTTTATTGAGGATCGCTTGTGCCTCGTCACTACGCCGAGATCGATTTTAGATAGCTTTGATTTCATTATACCGTAACTTCATGTTGAGAAAAGACATCTTCGTTCCGTCAGTGTGCAACCCTTCAACCCTGCATGAGGTATTTAACATTCTGAAGTAAGGTTTTCGTTAGTGCGCGAATTTTTTACCTTGAAGTCCTAGATGTTTATTGGAAGGGATAAGATGATCCCACCCTCCTTGTAGTAATAATGGCATAGGTAGTCAGGTGATGCAGGTCGTTTGTCGTCTAAACAGAATCAGCTGACACGAACCCTTACTAGTTGGGCTGAATCACTATTTCATCATTATATTACTAGCCGAACCACCACCGCCTCATGATCGAAGCCTTTGAGTACCTATAAGCCTCTTGCATAATTCACGCAAATCTGAGTTGTGGATCGTGCTGGCTTGGCGAATGAAGCTTAATTAATGATTGACTTTAGCACATGATCACACAGGACCCAACCCAACATCCCCAAATCAAACCGTCGCGGGCAATAGGTCAAGTGAAATTTTGAACGAATCCCATTTACCAATACCCTCAATCCTAACTCCAGGCTTCAATATCGCCGACAAAAGAATAGATTAAGATATTCAGATCTACTAGCAAATGTACGAGTAGATTAGATACGAAGAATAGAACACGAGAAATCACTTATAATGAAAATGTGTTCGAAAACCTAGAAGTGAATGCGGATACGAATGGCTTGGTCCTCGTGTCTGTGACAAATGAGTTATTACTACCGGAGGAGGCAGACTCGGCTTAACGAAAGGGTAATGGCAAAATACTATACCTATAATTAAATCTGGAGCCTTGAGCCCTCTATGAAGCATACAGTGACCTCGTCCACACATGGCACAATATCATTCTCGAGCATGGCATAAAGCAATGTAAGCTTTGCCGTACGCGATGCAGGCAGGCTCTGTTGGCGGTACTGTTATAGAAACACTTGAACTTCACCGAAGAAACATTACATAATCCTAAATCTTTCATGGCCAGAAGACAGAACCGATATATTTACACCATTTCTTCCGATTTAGCACGAATATTATCACAATTCAGAGATTTATTTAGCTTTGATAATCTGGCTTAGGGCTGATATGTAAATGAAAGAGTAATAGTATTAGAATAATATGCTAGGTAACAGCAATGTAAGGACAAGAAAACAGTCACTGCACATCTGAACGGAATAGTCACTGTTCGAGAGATATTCAATCCTATTTGGCGTATGTATGTGAATGTGATATCAAGACTGCCGATAATAACGGAGGTAACTAGACTTTGCTAGAGCCAAGAAATCCTACAGACTCCTCGTCCATGGGTTCAATTGACGATCGAGGACGAAAGGAGTCAATTGACCTAGAGGAACGGTTTAACTGGCCGGTAGAACGGGTACAACCAGAAAATAGAATTGACTGGTACTGTTCGATTCTTCAAACGGCAACACAGAGGTTCTACATCACTCAGACGAGGCATATACCGCGATTCAATGCGGCATCCCCCTCCGCTGCTTAGGCTTAACAAACGGGGATGAGCGGCCGGTAGATAGAGAGAGTCTATACCGGCATTAGCGAGAAGTTACACCAGAACCTACATATGTCGGAGCCCAATGGAGAGAGAGGAAAAACATATCCGATATGGTTTCAACCCCCTTCACCCCGGCTCCGGCAGGTTGGGTCAGGTCCTTTTGGCGCCGATGCGCTGCGTGTTTCGGTCCGCCCAGGGGGGGTGAAGACTACGCAGAACACCAACGGGTTTCCGGTGGCGCATACTTGTTCTGGATAGACGATCTGCTCGTGAGGAGGAGGGAAGAGGAGGAGGAGACCAGACAATACGACGCGCGGTGTGTTTAACCCTCGAGCGTCTTACCACTCCGGTCGAAAAGTCGGGGAAAAAGGCGTTATAGCATACGAAGTCAAAACGCAAAACACTTGGCGTTTCCACTTCATGGGTGACACCTCAAACCCCCGTGTAGATCCATGGCGCACCCTTTCCCTCACCCCCTTCCCTCTCTCTCCCCAGCCATTATAACGCGTCATGGGAAAACGTCAACGGGGATGTCGTTGGACGACACACGTTTGACTGGTACCCAACCACGTACATTCCGCCACGCCTAACTAAGATATGCGCAGGCGTTGGGTGGTTTTTGGTTTTTCAATGGAACTTGGAAAGACCAAAAAAAAAGAAGACGAGGTTATACCCTGCACATTCCTCATGATACGTGGGGGAGTGGTGTATTGGGCCTACCCAACTGCCGGTCGGTTGCGTCGATCTCGTCGACCGCGCTTTCACATCCATTCCATCCATACCTACATACATACATACACTCGCTCATTGCCTGCCTGGGCTCTTCCGTCGCCCGCCGAGGTCGGGCAGGTCGCTGGCATAGATAAAAGAAAAGTTAATTTCCGCTTTACTCATTCAATGGGAGGAGAAGCAGCCACTATTAGATTCGTGTCACGACTGGCGCCTGCCAAGCGGCCCTTATGCTTCTTGGAAGTTTAGGTATCAGTGTCAAAAAGATACCTACCCACCTTACAAGTAGTCAACATACATACATATTATGTACCTAATCCAAATCTGATGGGCCGGCCCAGCGCTGGGATAGGGCTGTTGTTCAATCCAGTTTGTCCGGCCGGCGACCACCTCCTATTCCAGCCGGAGATTCTGGGCAACAATGGGCTTCCCAAGACAGCATAACCATGCTTGGCTTCCCAATTGATAATCTGCACACTAACGGCAGATCACGCCGGGACGGCTCTTGGCGGCTTGGATGTACTAGGAAAGTGTCAGATCTTGGCGAGTTAAAAAAGCTATGTAAGGTTAGCGAAAGTGAACAGATAAAAAAAAAATTAAATAAATAAAGGGAACGAATATGTTTGATCGCTGGATGGGTGTCATGGCCATTGGTAGTGCAATAATTGGCTATCATGTGCTGAAAGCTCGTTGGCCTATTCTGGCTTGGAGATGCCAATGTGATCCCCAATGCAGGATGTACGCTGCAGATGATGTTTATCTCCGCGCGTGAAAGTGTCTGGGCAATGTGATGTATAGGTTGCATTCCACCCGTGACGACGGTTCAAAGTTGTCCCTTTCTTGGCCAAAGTGTCCGTGGTTGCTTATATATACTCTTCTTTTTCCTTCGCAGTTAATGACCATGTGCTGCTATCTCTCGGGCCCATTGGCCGGCTGCTCCTATTGGTCCTTCGACGTCGACGGGGGGTGTATGGGAGCATTTGTGATTAACAATTCATTCGTCCGAGGGAGGCGATGGGATTTTTTTTTTCAAAGGCTCTGGGAAAGATTGTCGCCGATTCGTAGTGGGACACGTTTGTTGGTGACATCCTAACCGCGCCAAGGTAGATCATACAACTTTTTCGCTTCTTTTGGTATGCTACGTAATACTTGGCAAGTAACTACTGTTGGGAGGCGCCGAGTTAGCTAGAAACGAACTGGTATTGTTTGCCTTACAAGTATTGTGAAGTGGCGTGAAGTAGTCGCTGCGTTACTGCGGTAACTTGCCCACTAGCGGACGTGGGAGACCCCTCTCAAGAAATACCTATCTCCAAATGTTGATACCATTTGAGACGTTCTTTCTTGGGCAGACGCTACGCAGCTCCTGAGTGGATAGAAAGCTTCTATCTCAGCCAAGAAGCGTGGCGCTATTCACGTTGCTTGGGAGATATGTAATGAGCTGCGGGAGGCTTTGGGATTGCGGCTCGTACAATCCCATCACCGCTAGCGGGGGATGGTCAACTACACGTATGTGACAGGCTTGGCATCTTACGCGCTTACAAACACCAAGTGTGGGCAGCACTAGGTCTTCGAAGGGGCCGTCTTTGGGGGCAGGCGACTTTCTATTTTGGACCATCTCCTATCAGCTTATTAGCAAAGGCATGTCGACGCATGTATAGAGGCCCCGAACGTGCCGATACTGTTTGGTCTGCTATCGCCAAGACTGTGTGACAGCTGCGTCGCGTCATATGGATTGCGCAACGTGGGTCACTGGACTCGACGGCCAGAGACTATTTTGGAGCTTGAGGCAATAGAGATGTTGCTAAAGGAGGGTTCATAGATGCCAGCAGACCAGAGCCGTATTCCCCAACGAGAACACGGACGACGCCAACGACGTCCTCCGTCCCTGTGGCCGATCGATGGTTTCATGGTCAACATTCCCCGGATTGCCCTTCGCCAGACGCTATCTTCTTGGCGAGCTTAGTAGCCGGCTCGGCGCAGCGGCCTAGCCTGCGATATCCCTCCCACGCCGTGAAGGCATATGAAAAAGAGCCGAGACAGGGAGTGAGGAACGTTACACCTTAAGTAGTGGGCATCGCCACCCGCTTGGCAAAATCCACCGCGCGAAGGGGGCCTACCGTACTATCGAAACCAGCGATTGGGGATCGGTCCTCACCTCAGCAACTTGGCGGCCAAGAGCGTCGTGAAACCTCATGACGGCAATGTCAGGCCGCTCGATCGAAATTGGACTGGTATTCGCACCCGACGCTTGGAGGTGCTGCCGAGCCCAGATCCTTCGGGTCTGACGGACGCCGTCCCAGGATAGCGTTCGTTATCTGCCGGCAGTGCTCCCTCCGAAACAGGCCAAGGCATATCAAAATGCTTTTCTGTGTCTCGCATTCAGAGACGCCAAGGGCCTGCGTGTCGTCGTCTCCTTTTTATTTTATTGTTTTTTTGGGCTTTTCTGATGGGAACCGCCAAGTGTTGGTCGGACCGACGTGTGTTGCCAACCTCATAATACCAAGAGATGAGATCCGCGCAGAATCGACTTGGCAGGGACGACAGCAAGACACCAACGACAAGTTGTCATTTCATGGCCGGTTTAAAGTTATCCCCCCCCTCTCCCCTGAGTGCGTGGCTTACGATTATGATTATCAGAACTTCGAGGACTAAGTAGATGACAGCCTTCTGACAAAATGACGAGTACAGTGTTGTACGCCGTGTGAGATGATGAGTAGGAAATACAACGGTGATTGAATTGTGTACTTGTAGTCATTTGGTTGAGGGATTTTCTTGTGCAGATTGAGTGAAGCCACAGATGCAACAACTCCCCAGCGTTGAAACTAAACACACCGTTTACCTGAGTAGCATCCCGGCCCTGGCAGCTTGTCACCGTCAAAAATAGATGGCCGTCTAGCGTGAGAACTATGTCCCGAATTTGGCGTCGTGTTGCGTGTATCTGGGACTTGTGTCGAATGCGAACCATGGGCGTTCTTTCTGCTTACGCCAGCCTAGCAGTTCGATTGATGGCCAATCTAGAATAGTGAGTCGACTTGCGTCTAACTACACTATGTGGCGACACAAATCTCTTTCACCTTCGGGGACCACCCGGCTTGGCTTAACGCAGCACGCGGGGGGGATGATGTTAAAATATCCCTGCTGTACCTGGGCCGCCGGGCAGGCATGAAACTGGCTGATGAGGAGGAGCCGTGCGACTTGTCGGTTGCTGTCGCGTGAGCAGCCAAGTTTTTGGAACACAAAGCAACTGAACTAGCTCGGTGAGGGAGATGAATGGCTGGAGGGTGGACGTGGGAAGGGGGTCATAGGAGGCGCAGGACGCCAGGTGCCTAGGCAGGCAGGTATGTATGTAGTATCTGGTGTGGTGTGCACTCATGTATGGAAAAGGGCACGACTGCGAGGACAGGGGTGCGGATTATGTCTGGGGGTTTGACGTGGGGAAGAAACCTGGAGATGGTAAAGCACAATATGCTAACTGTCGTTAAATGGCGTCCCCCCCGGTCGGTCGGTAACGATTAGAACCACGGTACCGCTGCGTTAGACTTACACGGGGCTGAACTCTAGGACCCTGGGACCCCGGCGCAAACTTCTGTTGTTGATTTTGTATCATACATACATACACACATACATAATACATATAACTAACTACACATACATACATACAAACATACATACATACATACATACATATATACATACATATATACGCACATGCATGCTTACATGGGAGGTACATATTCCTTGCATGGTTATTTGGCCCCTTGGATAGCGTTCCCGTGGCAGAAGCTTATACACCGCCATTTCTTGCCCGTAAACCTCTTGGTTCTAGGGCTGAAATATAGGGCGATGGAGATGACGCGAAGAGGAGGTAGGCTGATGGTGTAGGAGTGGCCAATTGAGGATTCCGGTTAGTGAAATGGGCGGGAAAACGCCTAGTTATGGATTTCACCGGAATTTCAGGTCTTCGTTTAAGTTACAATTCGTCCCACCAGGCCAGGCGCATGGTTCGTCATGGCAATGGTGTCGGGTAGGGATCACTTGGCATGTGGTAAGCCGCAATAGGCAATTCTTATTCGCCTGAATCGCGAGGACAGCACAGCAGGGTCGGCCGCATTTGGAACGGCTTCCAAATATATCCTAGGTTTTTCGCGAAGACGTGTTACTCGTGCGCAGTTAGTATCGTACTGCCACCACCGAGCAGCCCTCCAGTCGCGGCCTAGCAGCCTAGCAGCCTGCTGATTGTGATGGATAATAATAAACAGCTCACCGAGCAACGTCGAGGGCGTTGGCAGTGATGAGGTCGCTTTGGCTGGCACGATTTCATTGTCCGATTTTGGGTACATACTCTAAAACAGACCGCCAATCCGGGTCATGATTACACGCTGGGGGGATGTTGGGGGTCGATTGGATATCTTCGCTTGCCGATCTTCATGCCCACCCAAGGCCTTCAGCAGGTCGGCACCTGGTTGTGATAGAAGTCCACGATATCACCAAAAACGCCGCCCGGCATCTTGGCAGTCGAATCGTGGCATCTGGGATTCGTAACCCCAAGATCTTATACTCTTACAATCCCGCTGGCCAAGACGGGTTTGCACATTTGGGTCTCAAATGATTTGTAGGGAGCTATCGCGCACAAACTACTTCCATGTGATACCGCGCTCACTAGTTATGGTAGAACGTGGGATGGGAAGCCCTAAGACCATTGTCGTTCTCGTCTGCTCGTCAAGGAGCGCTGCGACTTCCCTTTGGCACACTGATGCAGAGAGGATTGCATGTTCAAGCCAGACAAGATAAAGCCCCTCGTTGAGACCGCCATGCCACCATCCCAACCTCGCGCCGTCCCGAATTCGTTACGGATTGCCATTTTGGGCCGTACCGGTACCCAGATGCCTAAATAGACCCGTCTGGGTTGCCGTGTTGAGAGCATTCCCGACGAAAATTAACGACTTTGTCCTTGATGTTTTCGATGATGATGATGATGATGACGATGATAATGACCCTTTGCCAGTTGATTATACTTTATAGTGACACCCAGTTATTGGCTTACCATTTGCTCAGAACTGACCGTCATCTTAACAGACTTCCAGTTTGAGTAAAGACTATGTGCCAATCGTAAGGCCTGGCCTGGCGACTTGGGTTTGTGGTCCTCATGCCCGGTACTGCTAACGGTCCTTCTTTCTTCCTCCTGAACAAACTGCCAAGAACGCCAACGGTCAAATTACAAATCTCTTTTTGATGACCGACACCAAGTATATCGAAAGGTTAAAATTCCTCCTGTCTTGCTAATTAACTAGTCCCCGATTACCTCACCCGTTCGGTATGACGCGAAAAGCCTATCAGGCTAGGCCAAGGTTACCTAGGTTAGTGTTGGTATACGTGGGAACTATCGTTATCTCACAATAAGTAGTCGTATCATATCTTACTGACACGCGTTACTTAATTGCTGTGCCTTGCCAAGCAGCCCCAAGCATCATGACCCGTCTGCCAAACCTTGATCAACGCTATGAAGGATGCTCCTTAGAATGATGATGTAATTAGATATCCCATATTAGGGACAAGTATATTGCCAGGGCTTAGGGTTTTCGTTGATATGGTACCTAAGAACCCATATGCCACGTCGAGGCATCGCCCCAGCTATGAAACGCAAAACCGGGAAGGGTTTGGGGGCACAGGCTGCTGGACTAAAGAGCAGTTACTCAAGAGAAATGATTACTGACCAGCGTTCAAGCCCTTCCCGCGCCATGGGACTGGTCATGAACAAATACCGGCATAGCTGCTCCATCTCCATCAGCGACCAGTAGTTCCCTTCGGGGGAATGAATCATATGCGAGGCATCATGAAAGGCCGTCTTAGCATGCTCGAATGGGTAGTTACTTGGGGTGACGCCCCCTTCAACTACACCACACATCGAACTGCCATTTCGGCTATGATGTTGGACATGTGGACCCCACAGCTAGTTATCCCCTAGAGCTTGTCTCGCATTCAGCACAATACCTACAACCTACAACATACGTGCACTAGACTAGTCCAGCTACGTGTGTACACAAGTACCTTGGCAGCAAATTGCGGCATTTTAGTGACAGTGCCTCCATGTCCACAAGGCCGTCTAGCCCAGCTTCAAAATAGAGTGTCATTCTCGGTGATGGCTGGCGACTTGTTCGATGAAATAAAGGAAGGTCCAGTCTCGACTCATCTCAGCAAACCAGTGCGTACGAAGTGACTACTTACCGGGCGGTGTCTGAATTATGTATGGGCGGTCTTGGAGCCTCTTGGCGAGAAGATGCCGAGCATCACCGGCTCTCGACGTACCAAGGTTCCCGATGGGTGGCCGCTGCGTGCTGCGCAATATCATCTCACATCTGTCAGGTCAATACAAAGCACGTAGTGTACTTCGTAGTGTAGTGGTAATGAGAGGCGGGCGGACGGGCGGGCGGGCGGGCTTGGGCAATACAGAGTGTAACGAACAGCAGCGAGAGACGTTGCCTCGCCTGGGAGGTCTCTACGAAGCCAGCCGACCTCCCCCTGCTGAGTAACTGCCAACTACACTACTTGTAAGGAGATGCTGAGTACGAGCATGTGTCCAGCATGTATCCGGGGCGTGTTAGTGTCGACAGCAGAGCCGTCCGTCCACTTGTCTCATTGCGACATTGTGGGCACGATCCTCCACGTATTCACGGGGACCGATCGAGAGGGAATACGTTGCCATGAAGGTGCCGAGGACTACACGACAGGCAGAGAGGTACCTTGCCAGACAATTTCGATGGTTGAACGCTTGGCTACGCTTGCCCAGCCTTGGGTAGCCTTGGCGGTCCCTTCATAGCCATCTCCACATACCTGGATATCATGTGATTCGGAGGCTGTCATCCAATCAAGTGCCTGGGGCCAATGCTGTGGAGCTATCGTCGTTTATCGATTGATCTGCCAAGTGGGACAGGCTAAGCATTCTCCGGCTTAGATCAGTTCTCGAAGTGGACATGGAGTGGACACGGCCAAGATACCAAGATGCCGCGATCTCGAATTCCGCGGACGATACTGTACACTACATGCCCAGATCTCCAAAAGAACCTGCGATGGATGTACGCACGTATGTACATACATCCATACGTACATACATATCTCTTTTCTGTCTATCCAATTTCTATCGACCGGTCCCCTATTGTCCACCACTCTCGTCGTGGGGGGATGTGTGACCGCGAATTGGGGATTGAATATTGAATGGGCGAATCCTCCGCCCACACTGGCCTTGCCTAGCTGTGTGTGCTGCGTCGGTGTCGGGGATTCCAGCACGGCGATGTGAGTGGGGAGCACCTGCTGGTCTGGTAGTTTTGACGGCTTCGCATAGAGTGTTTGATGGCTAGAGTTGCTGGTCATACTCTGTCTGTGCAGGGTGGGTGCTTGTTATCTAGACCGGCCTGGGGATGCAGAGAGCTCGAGGTGGTCGAGCAGAGGTCGAGATCGAGGTTTGGAGGGCTGTCGCCTCGACACTCGCCCGCCCGCTCTCGCTCACGCACTCACTACCGCGTATACCTACCCAGTATACCTACCCAGTATACCTACAATACCTCCCTACAATACCTACCTGCAATGTAGGTATGAACGGGTAGACAGACGCCCTGCCAGCCAGCATCTGGCTACCGTGTGCGCACTTGTACCGGTAAGACAGCTCTGCCGGGCATTCTATTGTCTTGTCGGTTGATTCAAGTGGTGTTCGCCTGTCGCCAACCACCAATTCTCCCAATATACTCCCGTAATTGTCCTGCCTTGGCACCTGGGCGATGTCGATCTCAGGCCCGTCACTTGGACCTCCTTCCTCCTCTTACATACTTCGTACACACGTAGGAGGGGGGGGGGGAGTGAGTGTACTGCCAGCTGTGCAACACTCCATGGATGTGTACAGTCAAGGGGGGCTACGACACTTGGCTGCATCGAATCTTCGAAGAAGAATTAGCCAAGGAAGACTTTGCATTCTTTAAGTCGTCGGTACTCCCGCCTCAATCAGAGAGAAGGCCTTTATTTATAATCTCCCCCTTTTGTCCCCACGTATATAAGTGCCCAAGGCAGCTCAGATTCGGCCGTTGCAGGGGATAGTCCATCCTTTTGTTCCGATTCAGTTGTTGCTTGTCCTCCCTCGTCTCGAGCATATTCTTGAATCCGTCACGGACAGACAGACAGACAGACAGACAGACAGACAGACAGGCAGACAGATAAACAGACTTCTGTCATAGACTTGTTTGCTCCCCAGACCTCGTCGCTTTTGTGCCAACCAACCCCTCCGATAACTAGACCAATAACTAGCCAGAGACGACAAAACCACTACGTTTTTATCCTAAACGACGGTCACCACCTGCTTCCTGTCACACCAGCCGCCGCTGTCATCCTGCCCGATACACCTCACAGGACGACCGAGAGCCTATTCATCTCGCCGCTCCAGCCAGTCACAAAGCACCGTATCCGGCCTCTCCACGGAGGAAGGGACATGGGTGTTTGCGGGAATTTGACCGAGTGCACTTAAGTCGGGGGCTAGTTATCCAGCGCATCTTGTCCCAGTAGGTAGCCCGCCCATACGCTAGGCACACCACACCCATACCTATCCAGGGCATAGGTCCAATACCGACAGCGAGACACAGCGCTAGACCAGGGCCCCCCCATAGGTATCCAGGTACCAACCCATCCCACTCTCCCTACAATACCTACCTGTCTGCCTAGGCACGTAGGCAGGTGCGCGCTATTCCCTCAAACGTTACCTCGCTGTGGTGGGTCGGTACCTCTCAGTACATGCCACTCCAGCAGGGGGATATTATGTCACCCATCGCCTGTACTGGCCTGCCACAGTACATCGCCCCATAAGCGCTGCTGCCCCCCTGTAGGTTTGCAGTGAGTGTGCACCCGGGCTTGAAAGACCGCCGTTTCCAACTCCATCCGCCTGCTTGTTGCTAAATAAGTGCAAACTCAGGACCGGGGGATTGGCTGGCTAGCACAAGCAGTATATCACCACGAGACGCCCAGCGGCGCCCGCTCCTCATAACGCGTCCTGTTCCCGCTCCTTCGAGTTCCTCTCCCATTCGGATTGTTCTTCTGGTTCGGTCTCGGGAGGGTCTTGTTTCCTTCTTCCTATCTTAGCATCCATCCACCCGTTCGCCCGGAGTGCTTGGTTCGTTGGGCGTGCTGCCTACTTACTACTTAATTAGTGCTCTGCGTACCTGCCCATAGCCTGTGACGACACAGCACAGCACCGCACCGCACAGGACTGTACAGCACCGTACAGCACCGTACAGCGCCGCACAGCACCGCAACGGCAGGGCACTGCAGGGCACACAGGGCGCATACACACACACACACACACACACACACACATACACACGAGACAGGGCAACTGCCCCCTTCTACTAAACCGCCTCCAAACCTTGGCCTGCTAGGACTGCACCGCTATTGCACGCTGTAGCCACTTTTATAAGTACTTGCAGGCGCCCACGGCAGCAGCAACAGCAGGAGCGAGCGGCGGCCGCACCGGGCCACGAACGAACTACGGCTAAAACCCTAGACAAAGAGCCACAAGACGCAGGCACGCAAGACAAGACGGGGACGTCTAAGGTTTCCGCCAGGCGGGTTTCTAGGGACTGGAAATAGCCACTGACCAGCAGCACCGCAAAGATGGCCCCACAGATCCAGGCGCTCGCGACACCGCCAGTGCTAGCGATGTCATCATCAGCACCCTCGCCATCCACCTATCTCCCAACATCCTCGGCTGTCGCCCGTAATCCCAGTTATCCCAGTTATCCCAGTTCTAGCGGCGCCCAGCCAGCATCTGACGCCAGTGCCAATGCCATCACTCCTCCTCCTAGCCTGTCTTTCTTCTCACCTACAAAACCGCCCACGACCACCGCCACCGCTCCTAATCCCACACCCGCTACCACCCTCTCCCCTACAGGCAACCTGACACCACCTATAACAACCGCTACCTCTGCCCCGAGGGCCATCCCGATATCTTCATCGCGGATTGTACACGCAGGTATATCCGACCTAAATCGTTCAGTTCTCGCTGCGACTATTGGTTTAATTATTCCACCTACAGAACTATCCTCCTCACCTTCGTATTCTATAAGTCCTTCGTCCTATAGTAGCTCGCTGCCGACTCCAATAGACTCGCTGCGTCGGCATCCTACAGATCTAACCACTCCGATACCCGAAGAATGCGACGAGGAGACATGCAGTGAATCGCTCCCCAACGACCCTGTTACGCCAGTCAGCGGCCGCCAATCACGAGATTTCCGCTTCCGTGACAGTCACGAATTTTATCACCGTGATTCAGTCCCCAATAGTGTCCTCGGAGCACCTTTGGGTATTCCAGAGCATTCAGGTGTCCCCTTGAGTCAGACAAGCAAGCAACACCTGCGACCCACGTCACAGGCCACGCCACAAACGCTGGTCACAGAGGACCTCGCAACCCCAGTCAAAAAGGTTGTCACGCAGCCCGAGCATAACCTATCCGCCCCTGTTACGCCACGACCCCAGGCGAGACGTTCCTCCTCTGCCCTGTCGCGAGCCATGTCGTCATTATTCAAGCGGAATAGTATCCACGGGGACGACAATGGCACAAATACGGCGACACCAACCTCGAAGGATTCTACCTATAGCGCAGGTACATCTGAAAGTAGTCTGACAGTTGTTGGTAAAGTCCCCAGCCATGCCAGCCGTCGCCGGTTCTCTTACCACAGGTCCTCTACAACAACAAGATCTAATAGCCCACCATCCCCCGGTTCTCCTCTCGAAGCGGCCCTCGCTTGTAAGGACAAAACGGGCACCTCATCAATGCCCACGTCAAGTGATTTCTTAGACAACAATTCGAAGAAACATAGGGCCCATACAGGTCTTTCGCTTCGCCAGAGAGTCAATTTTGCCGGCACTGCTAAGAACCATCCACCTCGCCGAGCGAGAAGCCTGGAACGCAAGACGAATCCACAGGAAGAGCATTTAACACGACAGCCATGGGCTATCCCACCAGAGGCTGGCACAGGCATGAAGGCTAGAAGACTTAGCCTGAGCCTCCCCGACGATTTCACTCTTGATGTTGCTGAGCTGCTGAAAGAGTACGAATACCACCACAAGTTCCTCGGCCGGCACGGCAAGCATCTCGGCAAAGGCGCCACTTCCAAGGTCACTCTTATGGTCCGGAAAGGTTGTCCCGGCGAGCTCTATGCCGCAAAGGAATTCCGACCTAGAAGTCCGTCAGAGTCAAACGAAGATTATGAGAAGAAGATCAAGTCCGAGTACAGCATAGCCAAGAGTTTGCATCATCCCAACGTCGTGGAAACGGTCCGCCTATGCACCGACCATGGGCGCTGGAATCACGTGATGGAATACTGCTCTGAGGGTGATCTCTTCAGTCTCGTATCGAAAAAATATCTGAGAGAAGAGGGTCGCGAAGTCGATCGGTTGTGTATATTCAAGCAGCTTTGCCAGGGCATCAACTATCTTCACACAAACGGCATTGCTCACCGGGATATCAAGCTGGAAAACCTCCTGATCACAAAAGATAGCAAACTGAAGATCACCGATTTTGGCGTTTCAGAGGTGTTCTCGGGCATACATCCTGGCCTGAGAGAGTCGGGTGGGCAATGCGGCGTTGCTATGGGCGAGGTGCGATTTTGCAAGCCAGGAATTTGTGGCAGTCTACCCTATATCGCGCCCGAAGTCTTGCGCAAAGCGGACGAATACGACCCCCGAGCGCTGGACGTATGGAGTTCCGCCATCGTCATGATCTACCTCGTCTTCAGCGCCAATCTATGGGAAAAGGCCGAGGCGGGGCTCACGGGTGCTGGCCAGAAAAACTACAACGACCTTGTTGCCGGCTGGGCAAAAACTGATGCGAAGAAGGTAGCGAAGCCCGACACTGCGAAGGATGCTTATCCTAAACTAGCGCCATTCGAATACTTCATCAAGCCACTTGCGTTGCGCCGCCTCTTGACGAACATGCTACATCCTGACCCGTCGAAACGCATCACTATGAACGAGGTGATTACTCACCGGTGGATGAAGAATGTGGAATGCTGTCAGCTAGAGAGCTACGACGACCCAGTAAAATATATCGACGTCTCAAAGAAGGATTGCATGAAGAGCAGCAACGGCAAAATATTCTGCCATAATCACTTACCCCTTGTGAGCACCGGTCACGGCTTACCGCCGATGCCAGGCAAACCAGGCTACTAAAAAAAACAACAAAAAAAAAAACAGAAACAAACAAATACGTCGATAACGGTTTCGGGGCACGCTTTGACTCGTCATCGTTACACAATACTTGACTCGCAGAGCACAAAGTAGCATATCAAATTCATATGATGGCGTTACGGTGGGAATATTTTATTGCATTAACAGGCGGGTTGGTGGGGTGTATGCGATCGGCCACGTTGGGAAGCATATAGTCGTGGCTGGTATCGGGTACATAATCTTACTTCAGTACTTTGTCTAGGTACTACCGTAGTCTTGGTCGGGCTTCAACGCCAGACCTGACTATAGGACGTGCACAAACAGACGGTCAAGTTGGCGAGGACGGTAAAGTCCGGGCCCGAATCTGGGAATTCGTAGAGCCGATGCCAATCTGCGGCGGTTTGGCTGTTGTTATATTAGATGGTCCTCGGCTGGGGGCGAGGGGAAGGGGAGCCAGGGGGGAGGGGGGGGGGAGGGGGCTCGAGGTAGAGCCCGGTATAGATGGCAGTGGGTTGAGACGGTATCTGTTGAAGCAACAATGGGCCAGCAAGAAGCCTGCCGTCTTCACGGGATACCTGCTATAGATTTGAGTCGACCTAATTCAAGTATGTGTTGCCTCGGTCTGGTCTATCGTGTGTGCTCGGCCCTGCTGAATACAACTACGGAAACATGGCTGCAGGTTGCCGATCCGACAGTTTGGTCCAGTCTAGCGCTGTGTGCCTAGCAAGTAGGGATGCTAGGCTAGCCGAGTAACCACCCACTGCCCACCCTATGCACAACGTCGCTCTAGTCGACCCAATCCCCACGGCATCTGCCCACAAGCACTACTTACACTAACTAACTAACTGCCAGTAAACTCAGAGTGTTACGTGTAGGTCTGGTGCACATAGCATAGGTAACCTGGGTAACCTACCTGGCGCACCGCCCCCTGCCATATCCCCACCGCTAGCCGCTCGATGGGGATGTTCATAGGCGGATGGCACCGTCCATGCCCGAATAGCGAGCCTTCGCCGCTACTAGCTCTCGGCGGGCTGGTCTTATTCCCGGGCTTTGTTACTGCGTGCAGCAGCTAACTCTTGTCTCTGCAAACCAAATTTGTGCGAGCGCCGAAGGCCGAGCCCAGGATGACGGTTGACTGACAAAAGGCTGACGAACACTGAGCCTCCCTCTCCTATGTCGCCATCTTCGTCTAACCCAAGGTCGGTAGTATGGATGTAAAATGGGCGGGATGTATAAGTTCCTTGGACCTGTAGCGTACTACCTACACTACATACATAATGACGATAGGTATATCCGGCGTTCACAGGGCCGAGCCAAGGGAAACTATGTAAGTATGTATGTAATCCTTCGCTATAACTACCCCAATTCAATAACTGCAACATGGGTAGTTCCGTGAATGGTTCTTTTAGAAATTATTTTTGTGATCTATCTATCTATCTATCTATTTATCTATCTATTTATTTATCTTTCTGTTTGTCTGTCTTTTTCCCACTCTTGTGGAAATTAATTATTCTTTTTATTTTTTTTTAAAGTTTTATGATGTAATGTTTTTTTTTTTTTTGAAACGCTTCCTCTCTCATCCGAATTTTAGCTTGTTTTCTCTTTCGTATCACCAAACTAATTTTTGTTTCTTTCCTAATTTAGCCTTCTTCTCGAAGACGACGCCAACAATCCGAGGGAGAGTCGTACAAAAAGCTGCATCGATAAACCCTGTGACGGCAAACCGCGGGGATGAAGTTGCTGCGGCGTCTTTTTTTTTTTTTCAGAATGCGACCTGCATGACGCAAACGCAAGTAGCTAAGCTGCTTCTTAGGGAAAGGGGGCAGGCGATCACCAGCCAACAGGTTTTTTTCCCAACGCCCCGTTCGTTTGGCCCTTTCGAATCAGCAGTCAACCCCGGAGTCATATCTTGTCATCTTGCATCCCGCTTCGTGCTGGACGTAGTTGCACCCTGGCAGCCGAGAGTCAGTGTCTGGCAGCCCTTTCACATGGTCGGCGATGCAGGACAGGATGGTTCCCCCTGAGTACGTACCTCATGTACTTCAAGTACTCTGATAGGTATGTATTCACTGAGGTACTATTTGTATGAAGTAGGGAGGTTAGTTACTATCTATCTAGTTAGTATCGTCTGTATGTCGTCTCGTGTGCGGCATCCTTGCCGCATGGACATGCCCAATTATTGCATTGCTGACTGTCCAGGGGAGCTGTCAGGTGTACAATTTGCAAGCTTGTCGTGGGGGTCTGGCAGACGCTAACTCTCCCTCTAACCTAGTGTACTTGTAGTCCTATATCCACCCAGCCCACCTACCTAAGTACCTACCTACCTACCTACTGCTTGCCTGTCTGCCTAGGTACCTACCTAACCTACCTACCTACCTACCTACCTACCTACCTACCTACCTACCTACCTACCTACCTACCTAACCACTACGTATCTATCTCTCTATCTCTCCCTTGAGTGCCTAAGATACTACTTACATACCCGCCTACGTGGTAGTGTAAGGTAGGTACTTTAGGGTGGTCTACAGGTTGTGTGCCACCTCGCTGCATCCCAGTTAACCTGGTTTATCTCCAACATGGTTATTGACCAAGATTGGCCGGCCGCCATCAGGTAGTTACACCAAGTACACTAACTACCATACCCATCCAGGGCCTCTTTGACCGTTGAAACCGGCGAGATATCCCTCGCCCGCCGTTAGCATTGTCAAACGTCGCTTGCCGCCGATCCTCAAGTGTCTCAAGTGCATGAAATACTTACTCATCACCCGGACGTCGTTGAATCAAGCTTGATTGGATATTATGCACATATATCTACATCTAGTTACATATAACCATACATATTAATTATACCTATAGGTACGGCACCGCGTATGTACATACATCCATACCCAGATCTATCCATTCCTGCGAGATCCAGTCGCTACTCGCTATTTCCCCCACATGGCGTTTCTTAGCTATGTATGTGCCCACGATATCGTCGCTGGGCATACCAGGTATGTATCTAGACCGCACGGACTAGCCACTGTATCGTGCGCGCTTCCATCGGCCCCAGGTGGATGGAGAGCAGAGCCAAGGTCTTGGGTAACAGGCGACGATACGACGGTCATTGGCACCGCATGCAGTCTATCTGCGCTTAAGGCACATATATGCGTCTATGTATTCATCTATATGCAGTGGGTTTTTACGAATACGCGTTCAGAGCTAAAAAAAAAAAAAAAAGTGATGAAGACGAGCAGAGGATGGGCAAGCCAAGAGGGACGTCAACTCCGGACCCACGGGCCAATTCCGCGAATATCACCACCCATCGATATTGGGGGCAGAAGTCCGATGCTCTCTGTCGGTTTGATGGTTGAGAGAATGTTTCAAGCCTGGCTCGTCAACTATTCGCGATCATACACTCAATCTTTTACTTTACTTCACTTCACTGCACTGCACTTCACTCTTTCATGTCGCTCATCCGCTCTCCGTCTCAGCTGCTCGCCACTCTATACACTACACACCATACTACATTACACTATACTATACTACACCACACTACACACTACACTACACTACACTACACTAAGTCGCCGGCAACAAGAGACAAGAGAGCGCCCCGTAAATCCTGGCGATCCTCCGGTCTTCAAAACAGAAACCGACTCCCGTTTAGTGCCTTCACAAGGTGTTGGCCGTCCCATAGGTGCGCATACACGTGGGGGGTAAAGAGGGTAAGGAGATGCGAGTATGGAGGGCATTCTTCCCGGTACGCGCACGGTTGATATGACATGGGCTGCCTTCCCCAATTCTGCTAGATGCGGCTTCGACGGCCATTTTTATTTTATTCATCAGACGTTGTCGGTATCGGCGTTGCAGTCACAGAGCTGCAGCGCGCAGGGCGAGCCCCTCCCTCCCTCTGGCCGGCGTGGATTGGACGCTGACAGACGACGTCGTGGACGTTGTGGACGGGACACTACCTCGGTCAGAACCTCATATACGCTGCATCGCCACGGCCATTGGACGGAATGGGGAGGTCTGGACCCGTACCGTAGAAAGTTCCGTGCTGGAATATCACGCACCCAACTCCCCATCCCAAGTCTAGTCTCTGGCCGTACGTGAGGACGGCGAGAGTGGTCAGCGATGCATCATGCGACTTTTGGGCCCGGGAGGGATTCTAACCCGGTTGGCGCCTGCGTCGCATTTCCCTTCCCTACCCTTGCCACGCTCCTAGTGCCCGCGGCGCGGACGAACAGACGAACAGACGAACGGACGAACATACGAACGCACTCTACATATTACATATTACATATTACCCCTCATCATTCGCTCACCTGCCCTCATGACGCCGTCTCACTGGGCCGGCCCAGGCTAGCTCATAGGCCGGCAGAAGGGATGGTTGGCGACGGCTCGCCCCCAAGGTAGCCCCCTTCACCGACGACATTCTACCGCACACTTCTTTCAGCTCACCTTACCAAGCACGGGCAGTATCGACGGACAGAGCCATACTACCTGCGTACTACCTAACTTATCTACCTAACTTATCTGCCTACCTATAGGTATCTCCTTATCTACCCGCACCCCGGAGTAAATAATAAATTAACCCAATGCGGTGCGACAGACCCGGCACGTGGTCGTCGCGCCGTTGTAAGCAGCCAGAGCCACCAGAGCGACTCCCTAGCGACTAGTGCGAGAGAATAGCGTCGCCTTGTTAGAAATGTGCAACTATACATCTATATACATCTATATATATCCACATATAGAGAACCGATTGAACACCAAGCGGAAATGTGCATCGATCGAAATATTCCCCATCTGTGCCTGATCGTTGCCGTCTTGGCCATGAGCTTGGCGGGAGCCGCATCGCTGGGCAAAGACTCCCAACAGGTTAAGATGGGGGTGACATGGGACGAAACCGCCAGGTTTCTTTTGACATGCATGACGTTCTGCTAGTTGGTACTTTGTGTTCTTTTCTAATTCCATCCCTCTCGAACAATGCCGCCACCATCAGCCAGGATGGAGGAGGGGGGGTGGTGTGGGCATTTGCAGGGAGGCTACCTACGACTTACACTGCTTATGCAGGGATGGATGGGACTTGCACAACCCCCCTCCAACCAACGACCAACGACGCCAAAAAGTCGCATCTCTATCTGGATTAGACGGGGTACTTAGAGGTACAAAGACCCTCAAGCCGTACCTCGAACGCGACCGCATACAACCCACATGCTGGATACCGCCACAGGACCTAGCGCCCGTCAAAACGACGTAAGTTGCGAACAATGACATAAGTGAACTCCATCCTCGACGACGAGGACGCGACACGACACAACGCAGGGAGGGGAGGGGGGATGGTGGTCCCGACCCTGGACATGCCATCCCGGCCGAACTCGCTGACACCTTCGCAATAACGGGTCTGAACTAAACAGGGAGAGATCGAAAGGAAGAAAAACCCTCGCCTACCGTGGAGGATTGTGGCTGGCTGGTAGGCTGAGGGTGGGCAGGCCGCCGCCTTTGACCTACTCTGCCTCCGGCCTCAGGCATTTGTTTCGCCCGGGCCTTCCAGATCGGCTATGTTGGCCACACGCTTAAGCAGCGAACAAGCAGCCAGCAGCCAGCAGACAGCCAGCAGACAGCCAGCAGAAGCACCGTACAGCTAACTAGCTGGCTAGCTAACCAGGCTAGAGCAGCTATCCCCATACGGCTTGCTAACTAAGAAGTAATCTACAGTCAAAAACAAAACGGGCTCATGACTGGACGCCGGGTGACAAATTGCCAATTGGATCGTGTCATGAGGGTCCGTCACTCTCTCGGTAATGCGTCGGGGATAACATGGAACCGGGACGGTTTGTTTTTAAACTAATTCTTTCATTCTTTCTTTTTATGAAAAAGATATCCAGAATGCCGGGACCCCGCGCTTCTTCTCCAACTTAAGTTTAGCCTCCCGCCGCAAATAGTGCACCGGACTAGCGACAAAGGAGCGCGTTAGTGAGATCGGTACAGACAAGGTAAAAATAAAAAAAAAGTAAGGTAAAGGTTGTCAAAGCGTGTCTACTTACGCAAACGCAAACGCAACGCCAACGCCAACACCAACGCCAACGAGGCAGGCAAGGCGACGCGCGCGCGGACCGCGGGTTTTACCTTTTACCGTCCTCATCCTATCTGGCCTAGCTTTAGCCTAGCTAGTTAGCCTGGCCTGGCCTGACCTGACTGGTCTCAATCGGAGGAAATGAATTTCCTCCGATCCGGCTTCCCTCCTCCTCCTCCTCCTCCTCCTCGCACGCCCCGTTCTTCCCGGGTAGGCTGTTGGTAACAGGGGGTATTGGGATAGGTGACGTACATTTGCTGAAAACACACTCGCCTCGCGCCGTTTTCGGCTGGCGCGGGATGCCACCTAAGATACTAGGTTAGTTATCGGAAACGGTCCTTGGCTTGTATTGTATATCTGCCTCTAAGAGGGCTTTGGGTTCTTCGCGCCGGTAATCATGATGACGGCGAGATCATCTATTCTCCGGTGTTGGTATGCGAGATAGAATAGATCTATATTCCAATTCAACATTCGAGTTGGTTCACCAAGTTGTCGTGATTGCTCTCTTGTGGTTCTCGTAGTTCCATACCCACAAATGTCGTCAAACACCAATGCATATTATATCAAGAAGATAATGGCCATTAGATGCATGGGAACCAACACCCCCCTCCCCCATTCATTGTATCGTTTAACAGTGTTGTCTCGTTGTTCGTTATGTCTATGTTCCAGGGGTATTAAAAAAAGGAGCACCGTTGTGGTATGGTGAATTCGTCATGCTTAATATTTAGCCTAGGGTGGATGGGCCATCATGATGATTTTATTGCGTTTAATATCGAGGACATTAGCGAAAATACTACGTGGAGCCCCCTGCGAGAGGCATAGAGGTGTCTAATCCTAAGCGAGGCTCTACAACACGTTATGTAGCGAGTATTCGTTCCTATCCGGTAAACCATACCCGCAGACGTTTTGGCTCGCGTAAACAGTTCTACCGGGCCTACAGTGTCATATGCACTTTGTCGTTTGAAGATGGAATTAATAAATTCAACACAAGATAAGAAGCAATCTCTTGGCGTTCGGCTTGATAATACCGTAGTTTGGGTCGGTTTCAGCGATGGGTTGGTGTTTTTATATGGTGTACGTGTTAAGTGTTATAGTATGATTGTAATAGTATTTGAGTGGCTGCAGGTGGCCAAGTGCTCGACTTATAACGTCCTAGTCCTGCTAGTTGCTCTAGTAATAGTAATGTTGTGGTCAGTGTCAAAGGCTTGTTTTGCGACACTAAGAGGTTACCTCAAGGAACGAAATTGTAGGAACATACCATCACATCACGAAAACCTATAGTGGTAGAGATAGAGCGCTATCAATTTGAAATAAGACTTGTTCATTTGACAGTTAGAACCGTGGTAAGTTAGAATCACTTCAGGGATCGGATATTAGATGAGATTACTTGATATAGTATAGTTATTAGCTAACATAATAGCCTGCAGTATATAAATTCTCCGTTTAACAACTACGGTCATTGCCCCTTCAGAGCTTCCTGGTTTATCTTGTAAATTGACACAAATATCGGAACCTCTCTGTAGCTGGGAGTATGAGTAACAGCTACAAAACCAGGATACGTTAATTCTGTAGTAGTGCAAATAAGAATTGTCTAGTAGTCTTGCAGATCAGAACTTCAAAGTAACCACGCAGCCCTAGTTCAAATCATATGATGGGAACAATACAATAGACGCATTCGCCATATCGGGATATACGAGGGATTATATGATCCGAGCGACTCAACATCTCATCCGGTAACCCCCATCGTAGATCACGAGGACTCAGCTCCTTGACTCATCATTAGTAGAAAATCGGCTGTTCTGGCACATCGGTCGAACAGTCTTCGCCGCCACGAACGACGACACTCCATCCTTCAGAGGTGAAAACCTATCCGGGACCACATATTAGCCGACGTCCTGGATTTATTCGGGACTCGAAGGCATTTGCTATCCCGCCCAAGTTCAAGCCCGTGTCCGGAGAGCAAGTAAGTCTGTATAATATTTCCCCGGGGATTAAATGCAACCACCTGATCTGGTCGACATAACGGAAAAGACGATATTAAGTGGAGGCGACGTAAGAGAGGGGAAAGTGAAAGATAGATAAGTTTAATGAAAGGGCACCAAAAAAAAAAAAACCCTCACCATGCCCTGAACCAACTCCCTATCTTCCTCGTCGAGACAGCCCGTGTCCCCGTCGAGGAGGCCGTTCATCTCGTCGGCGACGCGGACGCTGTTGACGGCGCGGTAGCCGAGGGCGTCGGCGCACAGCCACACGGCCGAGCGGCCGAAGCAGGCGGCGCGGCGGCACCGCTGCGCGTCCGCCTCCAGCGGCGCCCACAGCTCGTAGAACCAGGCGTAGGCCTCCCGCACCGACGCCACGGCCGCGGGAGGCCAGTCGTGGAGGTGGCAGTTGATGGGGTACTTGAGGTTTTTTTTTCTCTTTTTTAGTTTTGGTTTTGTTGGGTTGGGTTGGGTGCGGTTGGTTTGGAGTGATTTGTTCATCCCCCCCCCTCTCCTCCCCTTTCGCGGTCAGAGAGAAGGAGGAGCCATTTACATTACTCTGGGGTCGTGATACAAGCCGGGGGTAGTGGTTAGGAATACCGCTCTTTCGTAGACATACGGTCTGGTGAACTTGAAGGCATGGGGCAAGGAGTCGGTGGGACGGAGGCAAACACGGAATGAAACCATGGGGCCACTCACCGTGTCACGACTGTTGCTCTGCGCACGAGGGGTCCGCTTCGGGGTCCTTTGGGCGACTGCGTCGTCAATAGCAGTGCTGCGCTCATCTCTTAGTGAAGCCGGGACCTGGGACCTCCCCTATCTGATGTCAGCGTTATTTCCCCCAACGTCGTGGCTACGGATATGCTTATGTGACTCTCTTACATGGCTAGCGCAAGCGCCGGCGATCCAGAGAAGGGTGAGGAGAAGCTGCGTTTGTTGCATGGTCGCCTTTCTAGGTCTCTTGTGGTATGGTGTTGCTGTGGAACTGAATTTTCCGTGTTTATAGAAGAGTAGAGAGGTGGTGGTGGCGGTGGTGGTGGTGATGGTGGCATCTCGGGAGTAGCTGTTGAGCTTTATAAGCGGTGCTGCTTTGGCTCCCTTGAAGCGTGACGGGCCCGTTGGGGCTCTGTCAGTTGTCAGTAAGGGATTATTATATGCTTCGGGGCCGGGACGGGTATTCAATTCGTTCAACCTGTAACACCGGCTAAGGGGCGAAATTCGAAATGTTGTCCTCCCTTTCACCCCTATCTATGTGGCCTGGGCGGGCCACTGGTGCTACCAACAACGCGGAAATGAATGGTTAACTCATCGAGCCCAGCTACAAGTCTATACATACTCCAGCGAACGTATAAGCCGGATAACGAAGTTAGAAGTGCACATGCTTATCGAGGGCTGTTTGGCATAACACAGCCTATTGAGGGATACGAAAGCTTGATATTCTATTCGTTCTTTAATACCCAAGGTTTAGCTACCAGCCATCCCTTCTGGAACAGTTCTGAAGTTTGTCGTCGTACAAAATGGCCTTGAAATCTATCTATTTTGTTGGATCAGGTAGTGAACGAATATAATATAGTTCAAATTAGCATCAGTGTCGCCAAGCGCATTCAAGTCTTGGACACAAGCTCTCTGAACCCGTTTCATCGTCTCCTACGCTACCCGACAGACGATCATACACTCAATAAGACTACTGTTGGCAACTATAGATGACATCGACTAATCTTACATACTGTATGGGTACCTAGATGGTATGCTACTGGTTAACACAAGCGTTGCCTGTACGATAAGTAGAGTACGACCCATGCCGCCGGGCATCAGAACTTTGGGGTTGAACTCGTCCCTCATCGTGCAACGTCACTCAAGAACACGAGGTTCTCCAATTTAAAGACAGTCACGGGGTAACCCTCATGCAATGAAAACGCTGGAAGGGCCTACAACTTGGTTAAGTTCAGTCCGCGGGTGGCCGCTCTCATCAATCTGCTTAGCGTTGATATCTCGGCCTTGTAGTTTCATAGGGGCAACCAGTGAGGAGCTAGGAGAAAAGTAAACGCTCGTCTACACAATAAATTAATTACGCAGTTGGTATGGCACATTTGAGCGTTACACTCCTACCATCTTAGAGAAATACGGATCCAATCGTATTGTGCATTGTCGTGCACTTGTCGCTGGAACTGAATGGTAGCATCATCTGTTACACCGATGCCACTCGGGTCGGCCTTAGCAAAACAAGAACGTTAGTGACGCGATAACTTGATCACTTGTATGTTTTATATAGCAATATTTGGTACTGTAACACTGTCCATCCCCCGGCTTGGATAGTCAACGTCCGGCACCATGGTAACGAGAGCCGCACTAAATTAGGTGTTTGTTACGATACTGCTTGCCTCCGATTTAGTGCGTTTGTGGCCTATGAGCATGCAGTATTGACGTAGACACGTCGGCCGTTCGATGGTAAAGCTGTCCGCCTTGCATAGTCTATGCCGCCCTAGACCATGCTATCCGTATTCAATTATCCGGGCATAACCATCCTGCCGATGACACATGAAGAAACTATTGTTTGGCAATGAGCGTTTCATGGAAAGCCACCGCTTTGACCTGTATATCTTCATAATAACCCCCAACTCGTGGTGAGTATTGATGCAGGATGGATTTGGGCCGTGACAGAGCCCACCGCCAGATCCCACCGTCTTGTCATGGACGCCCTCCTTTGACTACTATTAATTCAAACCTGCGTAGTACCCATAGTTACCCGAGTTTAATCGCTGCCTGTGGACTCATTTATGTGGGGTATTGAGTAGAAAACCACCGCGATCGGGAGCCAGGCTCCGAAATCTTACGCCGGACCTGTGATGTTATCCCAAACTAGAGGGCTATTCTCACGTCCTTTTCATGCCTAGGCTTATTAGGGGATACCTAGCCGGTGCTTGCTTGGGTGAGCTATCGGCCCGTCGTCAAGTTGCCGGCGTGTCGGTGACCGATGGTCGGGGATTGCATGCCAGCTAATGCGAAACATTTAGCACTGGGGACCGGAGGGTGTTCCGGAGCGACTAGTGCATTGCGGCGAGCGGCACATATCCAATGAGACGGGCTCCGCGTGAATATTTTACCGACTAGATCTCTTATAGTGGTGGGATTGAATATTATTACTCGAAGCTGCCTACCAAGCCGTGCCAACATCACGTCGCGAACGGACCCGTGAGGGGTACTGCACATGTAGCCAAACCCTGTTGGGGTGGGCGTTTGGAGAATTCTTTCCCGTACTTGACTCGACTAGGGCCGAGCAGGCAACACTTGTGCCGGAGGCTCTGAAAATGTAGAGACTGAAGGTACAGAAACAGACAAAAGAACGATCTATCTCGGCGCCGGGGCTATACTATTTGCCGAAAGTAGGAGGTTGAGTCATGTAAGCAGGACACGAGCGCCGATGGCAAGTTCTACCTGGTGTCGATTTGGAGCCGTTGCACACGGGATAGGACAGGATAAATCGAGAAATTGTCTTGGGGTTGGGTCGTCGGCGGTGCCAACACACAGACCTTCGATACAAAAGGGCCATGGTCGCGGCGGTCCTGCTGATCTGTAAATTTGAGGTCGTGCCACATCAATTCGACGACTGGGGGTAGCCTTCGATTATCTCAGGAATTACTATGAAAGTCAAGGTTTCTTCGCTTCGGCGGTGAGTCGGGCTACATTCCGCACGCGACACTGTAACCTTTACATGGGGGCAAGAGTGAGCTGGTAGGTCCCTGCAGATTGGATTAGTTATGTATGTCGTCGAAGTGTAGATGCCGTTGATAATGGAGCGAGCGGTATGCGTCTCGGTACCTCGATGGCGGAAGATATTGGATCGTGATCTCATCGTCGGTGCCCACCCGCGCGGATATTTCGCCTCGGAGGATGTTTTGTAGATGAGGCCAAGCCAAGGGAGCACTGGTCAAGGGAAACAAGCACGTATTGTTACCCACCTACTGAGTGCTTCTCGGTGAGCTGGCCTCACAACGTGGGGCGCACTGAAGTTGATAACCCCGTGACGGAGAAAGGTCTTTCAGACGCGAACGAGGGCTGTGGGGTAGGGGTAGGCATAAGGTATACATGTATGTATGTATGTATGTATGTATGCTAGAACACGCTGCGTGGCGGCCCCTCATTACGGCATGCCCTTTTATGGTAAACCGTATTTCATCAGCCACACTAACCACACTGGATATCTGGTGAGTGCTGCTTCGGCTTCGGCTTCAGTCCTGAACTTCTTTGTTTCTGACACCGAAACTGAACTGAAGCCCTGAGGCTTGGTGATGGTGAATAAGTGTATATACACACACTCACACACACACGCACACACACACACACACACACACTCTCTCTCTCTCTCTCTCTCTCGTCTAGCCGAGCACCACGAAGGATTGGATCAGAGATCGGGTGCTGAGTCAGACCAAACGGCGATGATGACTTGATCGATTTACCATGCAGCCATGTCATGTCGCAAGGGCATGATTCTGGCGGTCTCAAGTGTCAAGTGCTCACGTAGGCGATTGGCCAATGTGGGGTGGGCTAGGTTGAGCTTGGTTCGACCAGGCTGGCTGAATCTGACACCCGGTTGTATCGTGCGACCTAAGCATCGGCGATTCCCTTTCTCTCTGGCTTGTCTATCGAATGTTGTGCAAGGCAACTTGACGCATCTGGCTATAAACGGGCTACGAGGTTGTGCGGCGGACCCTTCTTTGAGCTGGAGTTCAGCTACGCCATGACGGCAGCCGAGACGCCCAGGCTTATCAGGGTCTGTGTGCTTAGACGGAAGAGTGTCGGCTCTCCCATCTACTCCGTACACTAGTTGTTGGAAGAGTTGGACCTAAACAGGTTCGTATGGCTGGATTTAGTCGTAATTAT
Source organism: Rosellinia necatrix (assembly GCA_021209875.1). Lineage (NCBI taxonomy): Eukaryota > Fungi > Ascomycota > Sordariomycetes > Xylariales > Xylariaceae > Rosellinia > Rosellinia necatrix. Next base: position 3,018,452 of record JAGYVD010000009.1, read on the forward strand.
TCCTAGTTAACTAACTACCTTATAATCATATACTATAAGAGGGAGGGGGGGGGGTTCTTTGATTCACAGATAGCGCCCTGATTAGATCTGTGATGTTGGCTTATTGTGTGCAATTGGCCTTCTTCATACATGTTCGCACATATGAGGAATTGGAGAAGTTCTGGTTTGAGCATCATCGGTGGAGTATCGTCTGTGGTAGACCCGTCCGCTAGGAAACTTCAATTCCAGGGTCCTCCGCTTCTTGAACCCGTGGCTCCGTCCCACCCCCTGCTTTGTGTTGGGGTCTTCACTTAAGCCGATCCACTACCGACCATAACCGTCCAGTCTATTCGCTAGGATGCTGGAGTGCGCGGGGGAATCGGGGGAAGCAGCGCCAGGGCTGGCCAGGGGCTGCCGTGTATCGAGGTACCTCACACTTTCTTCCTTTCTTTCTTGAATCCTTCGCGTTGCTTCTTCACGGTGGTATATGCCTCAACGCATCGAATATGAGAATATGTTTGGTACTAAGCTTGACTATTTGCCCTTGTTTATCTGTAACACTAATAATTCATGTGGTTACGTCCTTCCTTTACCTACCTAAGAGCACTTATATCCTACCTAGTTATACGTCTTATGTACATAAATAAGAGGGCAAATACATACGTTACTTTGAGTTCTAGTCATCAGCGTGGTTGCCCGCGTATGCGCGCACCTGCAGCCGTGCAACTACACTACATAGTAGTTATACTGAGTTGTATTGGGACTTTTACTATTGTAGGTACATGAACAGGGCCGCTTTTAGCTTGTGCATAGTCTGAGTGTGACCCACTTTTGTAAGCTCACTTGCATAACTTCTAATGTTCCTGGCATACTACCGGTAGCGTAGAATATACATAAGAGAAACAGAACCGTTCAAGGTTTCTCTAAAACCGTTTAATCGCCGTTGTATAATAAGTAGGAATACCTCGTATGTAATTAAATTGGATAATGTGGCACAGGCACTTCATGCCAGGCCTTTCTTCCAGCTATTATTGCTGAGGGACTTGGTGTCAACCAAGACAAATGGCGGGAGGGTTCTGAGTAGTGATGTACCGATCATGGCTATCATCGTTTTCGCAAACCAAGGCAGTAAATGCCTGTTTTAACCCGTCCCAATTTATGGGAGTTCTCCACTACGGAAGGTTCTAACAGGACTTAAGAGACACTCGGACTCTCGCCAAACACACGATGTTGGTGATGGGACCAGGACTTATGAAGAGAACAAGTGCGTGGAAATTGAAACAAAAAGGCGCCGTCGCAGCCCGTCGCAGCCCGGCCCAGCGCATGTAGTGCGTCTATCACGACGTCGGGATTCATACAAACGTACAGAGAGGCAGTGATCTGATTGAGAAAGCGCAACTACAAGATGTCTGTTGATGAAGGATTCAGAGTACTATAAAGTACCAGAGAATATAGTATGAGATGGACCTGATCGCCCGCAAAGCTCGAACAGGCAAAGTCGACGCCACCTCACCATTTCCTATAGAGGGACATACTGTGCTAAGATAGACTTCAAAAACCGACCAGCTAGCTTCTGCAGTCGATTTCGAGTGCGATTGGCTTGTGAATGGCGTCGATTGAACGTTGCCATTATACCTACCTAACCTACCTAGGTAGGTAGGTAGTTTACCATAATTAGCAATGCCTAGCCTGAGGCAGCGCTGTCTCCCTGCTCTAACTTCAAGTTTATGGAGTTGTTGGCAGGTACAGTGGGGCTAAAGACACTTGCCCCTGGCGACTGGCACCTGTCAAGCCACTTGCCAGACCAACTGCTAACAATGGAGTTGTTAGGGCTCGATTAGTGTCCGTGCCGGTAAAGCCCACAAAACACAATATCTTCCTTAAACTCAACACCAACATATTTGTCGTGACTACTGACTACACATCACGACTGCCGCGCCTAATCCCGCACTCGATTCCTGCACCTTTGTCTGCGCACCCGATTGCGCACCCGATTGCAGAATGGTCAACATACCCAGTGCGTTCAAACGGTATCCCATCTTCGCCGCCCACTGACTGGATTAGAAACCCGTAAAACCTACTGCCGGAGGGAAGGTCGCCATACCCTTCACAAGGTCACGCAATACAGTTTGTTTCCCCAAACCTTGTCGGAAACCCTATCGTTCATGAACTAATATGTCCATTTAGAGGCCGGTAAAGCCAGTACCTTCGCTCAAGGCAAACGTCGATACGATCGTGCGTCGATTCCCGCTCCCCACCTCCATTTCCGTCTTGAATAATTATTCTAACCGATAGTAGGCAAACAATCTGGTTATGGTGGACAGACAAAACCAGTTTTCCACAAAAAGGCTAAGACTACCAAGAAAGTTGTCTTACGTCTAGAATGTTCCGGTTGTAAATGCAAAACGCAGTTGGCGCTGAAGAGATGCAAACATTTCGAGCTTGGGTAAATCTTCAATGTTGCTTGCTACCTATTCTGAAGCTGACTGTATTACAGAGGTGATAAAAAGACAAAGGGCGCCGCTCTTGTCTTCTAAATTGGTTATTCCGTTGGCCGAGGCGAAATGGGCTTAACAACGGATATTTTCCGAAGCGGATGATCTCCCGAGGGGACAAGAGCCCCCCCCCCAAGCAGTCCTTGACCGGGTAGTCGCAATGGTTATAGTGGCTAATGCACGAATGATGCTCGCTGCAGCCCAGCCGATGCCCTTGTACTAGGTTCCGGCATCACTACTCTGATTGCCAGTGATATGCGTCCATAATTCGGAAGAGGGTCTTCTGAAGCAGGAAGCTAAGCCTACCAATAATAGGCTCAATATTGCCCAGGGCATGGGCCTTTCATCATCAAGCCACCGTAGGCGAAAGCCATCATCCCATCCTATCCTCCGCGAAGTCCTCCGCCAGGTGTGTGTCTGAATATCGTGGAATTTCCTTTTGTTGTCAGACTAGGTAACTGTGATGATCACCGTTCTGGATGGTGGGGTAGGGTAGGCGGGTTACGGAAATTATCGTTTTTGCCGGAGATATCTTCACGATCGCTGTTGGTCTTGACGAAGCACCATCTTAGTACGTCGCAGAGATAATACTCCGCAGGATGATTTTATACCATATATGGGACTTTCGACTAACGAGCTCCTCTCCGCTTCCGTACCCTAAACATGTGCGGCGATACGCAGCGCTAGCTTGAACTTCTGTAACCCCAACTTGAATTTCCGTAAACCCACCAGCTAGCGTCTTGCCTGGTTCATCTGCCATACTCTTTTCGACTCGTCTCATAGCCGGCCGCCGCCAGCGCCGGGTGCCAGCGTTTTGTGCGCCCTCGGCTCTAGCTAACTCTTGGTACTGCTCCGTACAACCAGGCTTCCCAATACACCCATCGTCAGAACGCTGTGGACCTACTAAAGCTCGATCGTGCCCGGGCTCTGCTTGGCGCCTGAGGCCCAGCGTTGTTAGCAGTTGCCGTATGCAATGCCCCTTGCCGCACACCATCCAGATGGCCAGGTGCCCAACTTGAATCAGCGAGAATGATACACATAGATATGTATATTAGGTAGTCAGTCGCTATTCGATATCTTTTTGTCCACCTCCATTATATTACAAGCATACCTCTTTGGATACCTATGCTTATCAAACAAATTATTGATAGCTACACAACATTGAAGCTTTTTACTTGTGAACCCTGTAACAATCCCCCAGACATTAATGCAAGCAGAGTTCCATTTTTGCATTTTAGGTGGCGTTTGGGTATAAGCCTGTGCATATTACGGTACAGTACATATGCACTCGTTACTCTCTACTAGTTATTGTACGAGTGCTTAGTCTTTGGCCAACCGTCTTGTGAACCGTTTCCCCATACATCAACGCTTTGCATAAATGGGACTGAGTAAAAAGCGGCGACTGCGCTAGGCCTAATCTGTCCTAGTTTTGTGAACGTGGGAAAACCCAGAACCACCGCAGGTGCCTTCTCCAAGGTTAGGTAATTAGTAACTAACCTCCTATGCTATGTCACTGGGTAGCGCAGGTAGTACCGTCCCTACCTCGGCCGAGCTATAATAAATCTGCCACATACGAGGGGCTAGGCTAAACATCCGGGGCAGCAGCGAACCACCATTTGTACCACTTGCTTGCTCCAACTAGATAACTAGCAGCTACCTAGACTTAGGCGGACGAATACAATATTCAATTCAATATTCTCCAACAACCAAACATATGCTCACTCATTCTCGTTCTGACCGACATCTCATAGCAAATAGTGGCGCACTTCTCTAGGCCTAACAACGACAACCTCGGGTCTGGATCTCGGCCTCAGCCCACCCGCACCATTGTTTGTCCCCTCGATGTTCTGGGACGCAAGAGCTGGCACTATCGTAGCGATCCAGCCTAGCCTATGCCCGGTCCTCGAAGTCTAAGCAGGAACCCGGCCTTGACGACGCACAAACTGGGTTGGGACCTTGAGTAGACGACATCGAAATCACCATTGCGCCTCGAGAGCAGTTGTCGCACCCCCCCTGATGCCTCGGCGACGGGCCTGAGACGCACATGCATTAATAACGACGGCCCGACTGCACGCGACGGAAATCCGGGAAATTTGGGACATCCGAGGCATCCTATCCTCGCCCCGCCCATCTGATCAAGCGTGGGCTGCTCTTGCACCCCTCCTGCGATTCCCAATCTTCGGCCGGCAACCGGGACCGTCCCGCGTTGCTCCTAGTCCTATCTACCTCGAGACTCGAGCGTCGCCCTCGTCCGCTCTCCTGACGATGCTTGCCATGACGAGATTGCCTTCCGATTCCTTTCTGCCATCGGGCGGCATAGACTCCTTCGATCGCTCCTCCGCTCGTTCCCCTGCAGCTTCCGACCCCCGTCTCAACGATCGGCCACCCTCTGTCATGTCGCCCTTATCCTTGCCGCACCCAATACAACTACCTTACTCCGATGCCTCCAGTAATGCCAAATCGTCGTCCACAAACCACGCCCCTATACCGTCCGTTCCCGTGCCATCAAATCCTCAGCTTTATCTTTCTCCGGGTGGTCATTCCTCCCCAGCACCTATGGCGCATACCGTGGCGTCCTCCCTCACATCACCCTCTGTGGTCCCTAGCAATCCGGACACTATGTCGCCCTTTGAGCACTTGAGTCCTCAAACCGCCGCTGTTCTCATCCAGCGTAGAGATGATTATAGTAGGAGACTACGGGAAAACTGGCAAGCTGAACGTACACATTTGGAAGCTAGTCGCGCCCGGGCCGAGGACATGTTTCGAGAAGAACGGCAGATGATGGATGATGAGCGATTGATATGGGCCGAGCAAAAGGTCAAATTGGAGAATGAGATTATGGACTGGAAACAAAGGACCCAGGCGGCCGAGACCGAGGTGACCAAGCTGGCCAAACTACTTGAAAGGAAGCACAATGGCGGGAGAAAACTACTAGACCGATCCTTTAATGGAGCTGCCCATGATGTAGTGGGAAGCCGTAGCTTGAGCAGCTCTGTTAGCCCAGGAACCTGTGGTGCATCCACTACCACATTTCTAACTCCATCGGATGGCATTTCACCGAACAGTTTACCGCGTGGAAGAGGGTCTACTGTACCAGAGTCAAATCCCTTTGTGCCACTCGACCCACGAATGCAAAGCGCGTCGCCAGACGGCATTACTACGCGCAAAGAGCAGGAACGGGTTCCGTCGATTGACATTAACGAAGTCATCCCGGGGCTTGAAGGAGTCCGGCTGAGGGCACCCGCCATTCAAAAATCGACGTTCAACGATGATCTGACATCTTCGCCTATTTTTGCGATGGACAACGAGCAGCCGTCAAATTCGACAAAACACTTAGCCGAACAGTCGAAAACCTCACCTGCCGCCAAGACCCAAGAAGCACTGCTTGCCCCTGAGCACCGCAGACTCATTATGCATGCTGGACACACCCCAAACCATTCTATGTCTTTCTCCGACCTTCCCGCTCTAGATTCCTCTACCGAGGACGTCGACGGTAGCAACGGGACGTCTACTCCCACGAGCCTAAATGAACCAAAAATACTCCAAGCCGATGAAGAAGGAAGCCAAGCCAGATCTGCGGCCAACCAGCAGGATCTTGCAACTCAACGCAATATAGCCATGCTAGAAGAGGCTGTATATATACCTAGTGATGGTGACCAGCCGCTAAAGGGGCCGTTGTGCCTGAAAAACCGACCGGCCAGCGATGAAGTGTTTCTTCGGAGGTTATCAGATAAACTACAGGAGGTCAAAGCTACCCACGAACCACCGTCTGTCTTGAACGAAGCAATGATCCCGGGTTCGACGTTGGACTTGAAGGGCGGCAGCTGTGCTAATGAGGATCCCGATGACGGCTACCCAGAAGATGCCTTAGAGGATATCGAGAAAGAAATTCCTCTAAAGTTGAGGAAGAGTAACAACTTTGGCTTACCGCTCGGCCAAATGCGCCGCGCGTCTGGCATCTAGACAGGGCCACCGCCAACCAAAACAAAAAATGCCTGCTCGGCCTCGTTATTTTCACTATTGTTGACCTATCTTCGAGCATTAACGAGATCAACCCGCTCCCGGATACTACTACGATTATTCCATCTCTAAGCGCCCGCCGACATTATCGCGTTTCCGCGTACCGCCAAGGTTGTCTCGTGTCTATGTGTCGCTGATATAATCTCTTACATAGCGACCACTGATATAGTTGTTTATTAACTTGCGACATTGCATCTCTTTCAAATACCCCTTTTTACGCCTTCCCCTTCCCCCTGGCTTGGCTTGGCTTGCTGTTTAGATGGAATATTAGGTTGCTTATGTTGATTTCCCCGGTTGTGGCAAAATTGGGAGTTATATGGATTCTGGTCAGGCGGCGCGGGTTAACTTATATTTACATTCGCTGCGTTTCATTCACATCAAAAACGCGTTCCCAACTCCAAGGGTAGCCGGCGCGGAACAAGAGCAGAAGTGTAGGCATATGGGTGATAACATGCAGCATGTGGTACTAGCTGTATGGATGAAGAGTTTGTGTGGGATACAAAAAAGATCGTGTATATACATCTACTATTGTTAGAGTACCTAAGGCAGAGGCCGAAGCCCAGACAGCGACCCCCAGTGGCTAGGTAAAGCTATCTTCTAAGCTATCTTCTAGAACGAATGAGATATGCCGCCGAGTAACATACTTATGGCAATGCTTAGCGACCAAGCTAACAATAATTTATGAGAGTGAAACACATGGCGCATATCAACATCTCCCATTGAAGGCTTCAGGTGAGCTGCTCCCAAAGCATAACGATACTTGCTGCGTGCTTTGCCAGAGCGCGACAACTACATTTGACGAAACAGCAATCTATTTTCCCATCGGTTAGGAGACTTAGCCTACGATAAGTAGCATCCCCATCCCCTCATACAACTTCAATACAAGCCAATAACATTTTCTGTTAGATTCTCGTAGACCTCGTAAGGCTTTTAGCAAAGCCTACCTGGGTAACCTACGCCGAGACAAGTGCCTAAAACCCATTTAGGTCGTTGGTTCTTGGCATTTGGGTTGGTTCGACAAGCCTGCTGTTTCCCGCGTCTCTTTTCTGAGAATCGCTGACTCTAGCTGCTTCCTTTCCAACAGAGTTAATCCGTCGGAAGTACACTTTAGCGAAAGGGGTGCAGTCAACGTTTTCGTGGTGCCGGGTTCGCCTACGATCTTGTTTTGGTCACAACGGCAAAAGGCACGATCGAATTAACCGCGTCTGCAATAAGGCTCCCATTCGCTTCCTCTTTCGGGAGTACTACTCTACCCGGTACGCTCCGCTACCGTCACCATGAGGCCCATCAACGTGGAAACCGAAAAATTTGGGGAGTTCGTCGTTTCGAGTTCTGATACTCTGAAGGGGCTCGACAAGATCAGAACGACGTGCTCGCTCGCTAAGAAGGACGACATCTCATGTGTCTGGGTAGATACATGCTGCATTAATAAGACAAGTAGCGCTGAACTCACGGAAGCTATCAACTGTGTGTGGAAGCATGCCATTATCATTACCGTTTCATGAGCCCGCAGCTAACCAACAGCATTGACAACGCAGCTATGTTTAACTGGTATCGAGATGCCCAAGTCTGCTACGTTTAGCTAGCTAATCTGCCAGCGGCAACTGGAGAGTCCATCGACTCATCCCTCAAACAATGCCGGTGGCTTACGCGCGGATGGACACTACGAGGGGTAACGCACCCGTGATGCTGCTAGCGCTCAGGAATATATTCGGGAGACGTCAGGCCGAGACGCGCCATCTAGTTACCGGCACCACGCGACACGAAGTTTTACGACCGCGATTGAGAGTTCCGCGGAACCAAGCGGGATCTCAAAGAGCTTATCGCCGACGCCGCGCAGATCGGAGCCGAAGAGTCCTCGAGAGGCCCGAGAGGATTCACAGACTGCCGATCGCGCAGCGGATGTCGTGGGCTGCTCGGCGGGAGACGACGCGCCCCGAAGACATGGCGTACTGCCTCCTCGGGCTCTTCGAGGTCAATATGCCCATGCTGTACGGCGAGGGAGGGGGGGTACGCGCGCGTTCATCCGGCTGCTGCGGCAGAAGATGATGTACATCCATAAGTGGCTGGACGTGAACCCCGGCAAGGATAGGCTCTGGATCGTGATCTTGGTAGTGATCGGGGAATCTCTACCCAAGATCACGCACAAGGACCTAATGGACAGGAGGTACCTACCGCATGGGGGCCGATTTAGTCAGAGCTGCGTTGTGCATGGAAGACGCTTTGGAGCCGAGACCCGACGTCTAGGGGAGGTCCTCCTAGGTCGGACAATCGCATAGGGATGGTATGAGAGGTTTAGGGGGATTGGGATTCCGTGGGGTTTTTTTTTTTTTGGTTTTGGATGAGACCTTTGGCATTGGAGGTTTTGCGACAACACGAAGCGCGTTTTTGACGCGGCACTCGTTTTACCCTTTCCGCCCTACCTACCGCAAGACATATATCCGATTATGTGCTTTTTTTTATTTATTTTGGGTTCAACTTGAGTATACCTGGACAAAAGGAGCTAGGCAGAGCATACAAAAACGATGGCAAAGGGGTATTATTGGCTTAGGCCGCGTGTTAGAAGCCCTGAAGGGCGTGTTCTGGCTTTTACTGATGAAGCTAGAACACGGAATGGGTGGGAGGGGGGTTGGTCAAAATGAAAGGGAGCATCAGCTGTGGGGTTTAATACATCCTATATAAATTCAACCAAACTCATAACGAACGATGCGAAGAGAGAAAGGGAGGCGGATTTGCGATTCAGCATCAATCACAGTACACACTATCGCCTCTGTCTAAACCATAAAAACGCCCATCCATCATCACCACTCAAACGTCTCCTTGACAAGCTCCTCCGACACCTTCCAGAGCTTCTCGGCCTCGGCGCTCGACACGGCGCCGGGCAGGGCCTTGTCGGAGATCTGGCAGTCGTCGAGGTAGACGCCGTAGTTCTCCCCGCCGCCGTCGCGGGTGACGCCGGGGCCTAGCCGCGGGTCCAGGGCGGCGACGAGGGTGGTGGCGGCGCCGGCGCCGAGCGTCTTGTACTCGTACAGCCCGGAGGCGAGCATGGCGTCGATGGCGGCCAGGTTCTCGGGGGGGAAGTGACGGGCCAGCTCGGTGGGGACGACGCCGGGGTGGACGGCGAGGGAGAGGATGCCGTGGGCGTCGTAGAGCCGGCGGTTGGCGCCGACGCCGAACAGCACGTTGGCCACCTTGCTGACGTTGTACGCCTCGAGCCCGACGTACGCGCGCCCCGCCACGTCGCCGCCGTACCCCCACCGGCGCGCGAGCTCGCGGTCGGGCCGCTCGGCCTCCGGCAGGTCCCCGTTCGCGCGCTCGAACCCCAGGTCGCTCCAGCGCATGCCGCCGCGCGCGATCTGCGGCGACGCCGACGACACGTTTATGATACGCGTGGCACCGCGAGAGTTGTGCCTCGCAGCGGCGGAGGAGGCGGAGGCGGAGGCGGAGGCGAAGGCGGAGGCGGAGGCGAGAAGCTTCGGCATCAGCGTGCACGTCAGCAGGAAGTGGCCCACGTGGTTCGTCGCCAGGTGCAGCTCGATGCCGTCCGCGCTCAGCGTCCGCTCCGCCACCCCCATCACCCCGGCGCTGTTGACCACCACGTCGAGCGCCGGCACGTCGGCCCACGCGAGCACCCGCGCCGCCGCCGCGCGCACCGACGCCTGGCTCGACAGGTCCACGTGCAGCGCCCGGTAGTCCACCCCGGCGTACTCCGCCCGCAGGAGCGCGATGCACCGCTCCACTTTTGCCGGCGTGCGGCCCGCGATGATGAGGTGCGCGGGGGACTGCGATGCCTGGTGGGTGGGTTTGGTGGGTGCGTCAGTCGGTCAGTCAGTCAGTCAGTCAGTTTAGTTGGTATTGGTGGTAGGGGATGGGTGGGCACGTACGAACGCCTGGCAGGTCGTGAACCCTATGCCGTCCGGGTTGCCGCCCGTCACGAGAATCGTCTTGCCGCGGATGCCCTCGCTGAAGGCCGCGGCGACTTCGAGGGCCTCGGTCTTCGCGTTGAATTCGGGGTGGGTGGTGGTTGGAATCATGGCGGTTGTTGTTTCTTGTGTAATATAGATCGGTATGGAAGTGGCTTGGAAAGTGTCGACGACGATAGGATGAAGGGTGAAGATGAATGTCCTTGTCCGTCTTCACGCTTTTATTTATACTCGACTGGCCAGACCATTTTCATCAACCACCTCCTCCTCTTCTATCCAGGCCTCACCCGCCCCGGCCGTATAAACAGCATGACGGATTTAACGGACTTGGAGTGCAATTATCACCTTCATCGTGAAGTTGGTTTCGATATATCTACAAATCTATAATATGTGATGGCCAATCATTGTATACGAAAAGGTGGACGACCCTTGCTGGGACGAATTGACCAATCAGGAATTGTTTACCCTTTTGGGAAGTGATGGAGTCCCGTCCGGGGTTTGAGAGCCGGAGATAAACATAACCGTCAATTTCGCTTCCCGCACAGTCTTGGGACACGGGGCCGTCGGGCTGCGGGCTGCGGGCATGATTAGTGCCAACGGCAGTGTAATTATTGATATCGAGTTATGAATTAACTGGATCATCGGCCGGTACCTTTTTCTAGAATTCATGAGGCCTAGATACCTCGCGGAGTAACGGGGCAGGAGTGTGTGTGGCTCGGTATACTGCAGTAAGTAGCGCAGGCTTGGAGCTGTAGTCAATCTACAACTTACCTTCTTAGGCTAAAAATATATTAGGTGGCGTCCTAAAGCTCGTTGGAAAATTCCCTAGAGGTAGGCTGGCTAAGTCTAGTGGGTGCCGTCCGTGTCGTTTGTCTTAGTATTAGACCGTGCCATCGAAGTTGTGCTAGACAAAGCTTCTTCACAATACACGGACTTGGATTCCGGACGGTTCTCTTAGGTTTTGTTTATCCTTCGATTCAGAAACTATCCTCAAGACCCGGCCAGTTTCCGTCGCACCTTGGGGAAGTCGTAGCCAACGGGTTGACCAACTCTATAACACAGGGGTATCTCTATATCCTCGACGCCGACCTTGGGGCTGACCGCTGGGAATTTCCTTGGTGGTTTACCACCACTAAGGCCCTCGGGTGAATACGCGATACCAGCTCGCTCTTTGCCTGAAGCCCATTGAATATCCGGTTTTGTGCAATGATTAGGAGCCGCCATGCATAGCAGTAAACGCCTCCAGTTCGCCCTTTTTCTTCACATAGCCTCTGCGAGCGTTATCCTCCGACGGCAGGTCGGTACCTTGAAGTTCCGGCTTGTGAACATATATACCGGCACCGTTTTCCTTGGCTGGTGCTTCGAGCTCCGCCCACGTCGCCAACGGGTCCAATTCAGGCCGCTGAGCCGTGCTCGCGGCAAGCTCCCGTTTACCCTCCCGCAACAACTCGGCAGATTCCTTTTCGGGAGGCGTGGGGCCCTGATGGCCTTGCAGCCTCCAAGCCATCTTCCTACAGTATCTTCTCATAAACCAAAAGCCGCACACGGCGAAAAGTAAAACGACGGCGAGTGAGATTCCAACAGCTAACCCTACGACTAGGCTAGTTGAGGGCCCAGGATCGCTATTGGTCCCAGAACCTATTGGCATCGTGGTGGCCGGCGTTGTGGACTCGGAACTGCTCATGGTGGTAAAGCTCATAGGAGGGGAGGACGGGTCGGCAAGCTTCCGCCCTCCGAGAAAGATGGGCATGGCGTATATGGATACTGTCGTGGTGAGACTACCCGTCGGCCCTGGGACCGTGGTGCTGGTGCAGTCGGTGGATACGATGAACGTCCCCTCCGTCTGCGTCCTGGCGCATGTGCCTCCCTCCAGATCTCCCTGAAACCTCATGCCGCTTACGAACCGGGGTTAGCAAATCACGGCCTCGGCGCGCGAGAACACCTTACCTGGGGCAGCAGAAGACGCCATCCAGCAACGGCACACTCGTAGCGACGGACATGCCAAGGGGGCAATAGAGCCCCGGTGAGTACGTGGCTACTTCCAGGGTGTAGGTGCCCGCGCCGTTGGCAAACTCGCGCGTTGAGAGCGCCACCTCCGGATAGCAGGCATAGGAAATCATGGAAGCGCTTCTGCCCCTACCGCCACAAATGCTCATCCCCGTGGGGAACGCTTCGGCGTAGCAGTCTGTGCCGGAGCACGCAGATACATACCAGTCCGTGCATTGCGGAGGTGGTGTGAAAGTCGTCGTCAATGCCGGGAATAGAGATGTGCCTGCATCTTCCCCCGACGGACTGGATTCGGTCATGATCAAACGATACGTGAGGATATTGGTGGGCTATTTGGCTTCAAACCGTCTTGGATATTATATCACAAGAAGTGAAAGATAGATACCAGTTGAAAATCCACCCGGAGGGAAAAGCGTCTCATGGCAAGTCGGCGACATGAAACATCGAAATCGAAACCGCCCCCACGCACGGTTGGCAACCCCGAGGCAAGGTGGCGAAGGAGAAGGATTCGCTCAAACTCCTTCTGGTGCGCATATTACGTCCTGTGCGTGCGAGTAAAACGTTGGAACCCCGTACACTACTACATAGTACGCGGGACCGCATCTCCTCATGGGAATGTCTGTCTACGGTTGCCTCTAGTCCCCAAGGATAGACTAGATTGACCCTGAGCAATTGAAGATGGGGGCCATTATACCCGAATGAAGGGTAGTAGGGCATATTTCGCCCTTTCCCCGCGATTTTGGATGGCATCATAGGAATACTTTGATTTCGGCCATCCGTTTTCTGGTCTCAGCGGGAACCTAAACGTTGAAATTAGCTAACTTAGGAGGGATTCGACTAGGTATGTATTGGAGCGTATGTAGTGTTTTGGATGGATTGAAGGGGTGGATGGTTTGTTAGTTTAGAGCTGCCTAGGGTTTGGTTCAGAATAAGTAAGTATAGTTATAACTATAACTAGTTAACTATAGGTGGTCTGTGTACAAGTGTTGGCTAGTGCAATTTCATCTTACCCCCGGATAACTAACTACTGTACTACTGTACTACTGCACTACTGTAAAAGACTCCAATTCACACGACATGGTTGGTACTTATCCTATCTATCTCTAACCGACTCTCTAACCGACTCTCTAACGTGAGTCACCCGCCGTGCGTTACCTACCTGCCTAGGTAGGCCAGAAAACCCCCCCAAAGCATTACGAAAGCGTCAACGAATGACGAACGATGAACGATGAACGATGATGCTGATTCTTCGTACCATTCTTGGCTGCCCCACGGACTACCACGGCTAACGTTGACTAAGTCGGAAACACGAGGTGACTTATCCCACTCCCCACTCCCGACTCCCGACTCCTGGCTATTTCCATCTTTCGCCCGCCGGGTCTAGAGAAGGTTCGTATCGAGCTGCGTGTCTAGCCTCGCGACTGATTGGCCCGGCTGCAGCGAGGTTGGCTCACGGTTGAAGTCTGCGAGCGTCAGCCTGCCCTGGTCCCGTAAGCCTCGATGGAGCGAGCCATGGACTGTCATGGACCCAACTGTTCGCGGTGGTTCACCGCCAGCGACGTGCTGGCAGCGCACGGTTTATGTATTTCGTGCATCGCCTCCGATTGTCCAGCGGATCCAAGTGGTAATACGAGATGATCGCCTCCGGGATTACATGACAAGACAGCGGAGGTATCGCCCAAACGGTCCATTCTCTATCTAGATGATGCAACGTGAAGTGTATACATACGGGGAGCGGCAAGACTGCCGACCGGCGACGGCGACTATAAAGGTGTTGAGACATCTTATACAGACGATCTCCCGCATCTCCCGCATCTTGTGCAATTAAGCATATCACTCACTCCCTCTCGTGTACAGTATAGTTCTCTCGTACGGTCATACCCAATCGCCAACCATGCAAGTCGCTGCTATTCTCGGCGCTGTCTTCGCCGTCGCGGCCTCCGGCGCCGCCGTACAGCCCAGAGACGCCATTCTCTACAACATCTCCGGCTTTTCGGCCTTCTGCATGCCCCATAGTGTCCAATGCGGGTAAGTCTATACATACATACATACATATACACGCACATATACACGCACATATATACACACACACACACACACACATATATATATATGCACGCAATACATATGGTCACCGCAGCCGTACCTATTCCGCCGCCGCCCCCCGGAACCCGGCCACTCGTCGTTAATGTTTCTCGCGTGTAGATATGGCTTCGCCGTCATCTCGTCCGCCGCCCCGGCCGGCGCCAACAAGACAATTTGCGGCAACCTGATCATCGGCCCGGATAACCTTCCGCCCCTTCCCCTGACGTCCTGCTTTGAGCCCGAGTACAGTTACGCGGTCGCCATCGCCAATGGGGGTCTCACTCTATCCGTCACGTCGGCGCTCGACGCAAACACGAACATCACCGGGACGCGTAAGTTTGATCTTCTCAACCCCTGTCTCTCCTCTCCTTCATACACACACACACACACACACATACATATATATATATATAGAGAGAGAGAGAGCATCGGTTCAAATACTCAGTTTCTAATCCTGTTCTTTTAGACACCGCCACGGCAGACCAATTCATCATCCAGAACGGTGGTACTACCATGTCGCAGATATACGTTGGCCCTCAAAACTTCACCATCGAGACCGTCGAGGTTGCAGTTTAAATGAATGTCATAATACTTCGGCAATGGATATCTATAGTGAATGGTCACACAATTATCCAAAGTATATTCTCTCAAGTAGATAGAGGCAATAACTACTTTGTTGCCCCTGGCCAAGAGGATATCATCAATGAAATTAGATCGGAAACAAAAGCAATATTGTTTTTCCTGAATACGGTCATCCTCGTTGATGCGAAAAGTTCCAACACGGCATGAGAAAACCATGCAGTTGAATCCAAGCCCGCCTGGTGACCCAGCAAAACCGGTGACTCGGTTTGTATTTGTCCTAATGGCTTCCTCATGACAGCTTTTACACCTTCTTTCGTCAGGAAATCCAGCGCTGTCAGTGATCACATTCTGGTAATCCATGGCGGCCAAGGTAGTATCATGCCCATCCATTAAGCGGTGCATGAGCTTTGAAGCATTTGTGAAATGAAATGGATTGGGCCTATGGATAACGCACCGAGACTGTCTGCGGGATCACCCCACCGTAGATCCAAGGGTTCTGGTCAGATTCATATCCCTAGCTGCATGCACGAATGCAACGTGTTCTGTGCGTCCTAGTGTATGGTCAGTTAAGGACATCATAAATTGCCGCTAGCTGTCTCTGGTATAATTTTTGAGAGGGCAGCTATATGATCATGGGAGGCGATAAAACACCACACGGGAATTTATATAGATGCTGCTCCTCCTCTCCGGACACCAGGCATATGAACAAATTTCTGTTCGTACATTATTATGCCGTGTCTCTTTTTACGTAGCCTAGAATTCATACCTCTTTCAGCTTTTCATAAAGGATCTAACAATATAATTCCAGGTCCAGTTACTTTACCATATCTTTTGCCAATGTGTATTCTTGATCAAACTATCTATTCATTCTCATCATATCTGCTCTGTATCTATTTAGCAGGCTTAATTGCAAGTACCTTGAGTTAATTCAAGTCGATTTTCTTCTTCTTCATTCCGAATTTGAGCTTAATAATCGCCTCACAGTTATCACTGTTAGTACCTAGTTCCAGAAATGACGTCTGTTGTTGCACGAGGAGGGAAGCTCTCTCCATAACGTACTCGCCAGCTATTCCGGCTAATATACATGTATTTGGGCCCGTGTCTCATGTCCGGTTGAAGCTCAAAGGCCGGATTTGGTTCGGTAACAGGTCGTCGTCTAACTTATGCACATCATATCGATCCCGCGATACCGTGAGAGCAAACACATCTCAGCTTGACATGGCACTTAATGCGTTCGAAGCGTCTCATTTGCACAGCGCAAGATCATCCTCCGAGAGTTCCTCCGGGGCCCGGATGGTGTACACATTGTGAATCGTCTACAGAGACACTTTGTTAGCACGTCTCTTAGTATAACCAAAACGGCGTTCAACTGGATGCTATGTACGTATATCTCGTATCCTCCTACACCAAATTTCGTCCTTAGTAGTGCTACAAGCTTGGCCGGGTCGATCTTTGACTTTCTGATGTCCTGGAAGGAACGAGCATCGGCCTTCGATGCACTTTTAGGAGAAGGCTCGCTCTTGCTCTGAGGCGCCGTACAGATTGTGGATTCTGGCATTTGATTAAGCTATAAGCTATTGTGACGTAGTATAAGTAAGGTATAACGACCGATCTGATGAGAATCGCCTTAGAAATAAAATCACCCTAGATCTAATTGCCCCGGAGAGGTCTTTGGGCGGTTTATTTAATAGTTATTTTTACCCATAAGCAGGCTGGGTACCAGTTTGCCGTTTCGTGTTGATTCATTTGGCCCAAAAGGTAGCCGGTCTCAGCTGATAGGCGAAATGATAGTTACGGTACCATATCTAAAAAGGGAATGCCATTCGGTGAGGGTTTTTCCATTTCGTGTCCTAAATTTGTTGCTGGGGATGTTTACTGGCCTGGTCTAGCATAGCCACCGCCGCGTGCCACATGGTCACGCTGCGCTTTCACGGGAGGGCGCACAATATTGCAGATGGGCAAGGTTGAGTCGTAGGCATAAATTTTTGGGGGCGCGAAGGCAGACCCAATAAGTTCGATGTGACGGGGCTAAGAAAGGGAGGGAGCCTGCGAGTGTAGTAAGCCGCTACCCCTGGGAGTCTCAGCCGCCAGGCGAAAGATGCGATGATATTTCAGGTTATATAATACCCGATTGGATCTTGGGGACTCTATCTAGGGAGAATTTCAATCCCTATTTTGCAATTTCTAAGAGTCGAACGAGACGATTAGCCAAACACCACAGTTTAAGCCTTGGCGACTACCGTAAACAGCCGAGTCATGGCTGCGGACCGAGATTCCAACGGGATTAGGCCTGGGAGTAGTGCGGACGTCTTTGCCACTCGTCACACCGTGCAGCGAGCTATGTCCTATACTGGAGTGAGGGGAGGTGCCAGCGAACCTGGTCTCACAACCACATTATCAGATAGAATCGTGGACGACACTTCTTCGTATACCAACCCGAGTGATGGCCATCTACGAGTCGCAAGCCTGAGCTCGCGACGGGACTCAACATCTTCCGTGTCAAGCGATAATAGCACATGGGATCGCGATAATGGACCTGATATTTTCCCTAAACTTAATAGTCAGGATTCGGGCGAAGTAGAGGGACAACTAGAGATATCAGAACTAGAACCGAGCCCAATTGTGAGTTTTTGACCAGGACGTTGAAGGGGTCATAGCGCCCACTAATATCCCCCAATAGAACGACGAGGGCCATCATTCACGGTCGTGTCACGATGAGACAGCAATAAGCCAGCTTGTCAATCGGACGGCCATAGGAGGCCAGGGATTTTCGGTTGATAACATCGGGAAAACAGGGGTTCAAACATATGCGACCGAGAAAACTTTGGAACAGCGCATGTTTGCAGAACGTCATTATTATCCGGCGGAAAGTAGGGAGTGCTTCTACCCGTTAAAGCGCCTAGAGAATCTCATCCAGTTGCAGGATGTGGTGAAAGAGCTCACCAGATGCCTGCACAAAGCCGATCCGCACATGATCCAAGATCTCGCAAAACACATTTGCGACAAAAAGAAGCGTTTCTGGAAGGTCTTCGCGATATTAGTTCTCATCGAGAGGGTCGATGCCGTCCAAGAGTTTCTCCATGAAGGTATAGATGACAGGGACCTTCCTTTCGAAAACCTTGAGCTAGATGGAAAGCCGGGAACCTTCGAGCCGGGGCGGAAACCTGAGCGGGGGAGGTCTTCTTATCCACTAAAATGTTTCTCGAGTTTCACTCAAAGGAACTTGGTGAACTTCGAAGACTGTCAATGGGCCATGTTAGCCCCCACCTTTGATCGCCCCCGTCGGAAGAATGTCAAGCATTACAACCTCAAGAACCAGACCATTTTGCCATTCTTGGAAGAAGAGGAAGTGTCTGAGGGCGGTTTTGGTCGCATCTCGAGAGTCAAGATACATCCCGACCACCACGAGTTCAACAAATCTGAAGTGTGTACAATGTTCCTTCCATACGCTAGAATTGGCAGCCCGCTAATGGAGTCATGGCTATAGGTGGTATGTGGCGATCAGTTCGCGATCAAGCGTCTTATCTCGCACGATGAACAGACATTCTGGGGGGAATTCGAGATGCTCTCTAAGTTTAGCGGCGACGCCCACCTTCACTTGATATCCCTCCTGGCTGCGTACAGACACCGCAGGTCCTTCTACCTCATCTTTCGCTGGGCCGAGGCCGATCTTGTTAAATTCTGGCACGAAATCAAACCTACACCGGACATGAAAGAGACGGTGCACTGGGTGGCGGAGCAATGCGCCGGGCTGGCAGACGGCTTGTCGAATATCCACAAGTATGAGAGTTTTCGCCTTCATACAGGTGAGAGGGCACAAGATGGGACGTCAAGAAGGATCCAATTATACGGCCGACATGGGGATATCAAGCCGGCCAACATCCTCTGGTTCCCAAACCCGGCGGATGCCAACGACAGGGGCACACTCAAACTCACTGACTTTGGCCTGAGCGAGTTCCATACGGAGAGCAGTCGGTCGAACCTGGCCAAGAGCCGAATTGCCACTTCGCTTACTTACCGCCCGCCCGAATATGATATGAGAGACGGTAAAATTAGCCGTTCGTATGATATATGGACCATGGGTTGCTTGTACCTGGAGTTCATCACTTGGCTTCTTGGCGGCTGGGATCTTGTCAGGCGGTTCACCATCGCGAGGGCAACGCCTATTGTTACCCCGTGCCTGGAGCCGTACGACTACAGCTTCTTCGAGTTGGTGGAGAGCGGAAAGACGGCCGGGATCAAAGAGAAGGCCACAGAGGTGCGTGTTGAGCCTGCTTGTCCTCTGGTTGCTTGTCCTCTGGTTACTTGTCCTCTGGTTGCTTGTTTTCCCAAGACTGACATCGCTATAGTTTATCCGGGAGGAACTTCACGGCCACCCGGCGTGTACGGAGTACCTGCACGAGTTCCTTGACCTGATCGAGACGCAGTTGCTGCTCATCGAGACGGGCGAGGCGAGCTCGTGCAAACGGATCGCATGCGGCCAGCTCTGCTCCAAGCTGAAAGGCATGCACGAAAAGTGCCGCGAGAATCCAGGATATGCGTTGACGCCAGCTCCGAGAAATGGATGATCAATTGGCGTCGGTTCGGTGGAAGGAAACTAATTCATTACATTCCAAGGTTTGGCGCCCAACTAGCCCGGCGCTCACAAAATTGGGGTGTCATTACTCCGGCTGAGGAATATAACCTCGTTTGTAGAACATACACGCCGTAAAATATAACATGATTGCTTCTAGGTGAAAATTGTTCAAATTGGCAGTACAGATAACTCAGTAGTTAACTACCTAGGTACCTACCTCCAGCCGAAGTTTATTTCCCACCCACCATAGCTGTACTCCAGCACCTTCTGGGGTGCAACAGCACGAGTACAGGTATATAGACAGTGTACCTAGAAAGTGCACAGCGGACACCTACCTAGGTGTGGTGGGTTAAGTACCTACTTAAGTAGGTAAGGTAGGTACCTACCCACCTACATCAGTCAGTTGTGCTCTAGGTAGGCGCAAGCACCCCAGTGCATCGAAGTCTAGGGATGTACCTAGGTAGCTAGTTATCAGTATTTTACTAGGTGCCTACACATCTTCAACCACACATAGCACAGTCGAGACAGACCCGCCCGTCATCCCGGTCTCGTCATACACAAATTTCACATCCTCTGCCATCTTCTGCCCCTCCGCGAACATTCGTGCCACCCCGTCCAACGCGATAGCCTTCTCTCCCCAAGGCCCCGCGTAGCGTGCACCTCGGTGGAATGCCGGGGTGAGTGTATATCTCCCCGGGTTCTCAACTAACGCTGTCGAACGGGACATTGAGGGAATCGAATCAGACCATGGCTGGAAAGTCACCTACTCTCACCGCGGTCGACCCCTCAAAAATCCATCCCGCTGCCACCCGCGCACTTGACAGCAATAACAACGAAATACGCGGCGCTAGGAGCGTCCTCCACCCGCTCTTTCCCTCCACCAGAATCACCAAAATCTCCATAGGTAGTGTACTCCGAGAATACAAGTGGCAATGGCAGCATCCTTAAATGTGTCGGGAAGTTTGTTGACCTCGATCGACTCGATAAGATCCTTCTGATTCTACGCGGTAGTGTGGAAGTGCAGCCTTTCCGCACGGCGGGCTCTCCACCGACGAGACAGCGCGATATATCTGAAGTCCTTGGATTTGTCGCCTGGCTGGGTTTCATGAAGGCGAACGGCGGCAGAATCAATGCCTCCCACTTCAATGTGCCTGGCTAGGAGTTTAAACGCCTTGTGAGACTAAAACTTGCGGAGGATGGCTAGTTTGAGATCGCCGTCCCTTATATGAATGACTGGTAAGAATAAACCGCCCGTAAGTTGAGATCTACATTTATATATGTCATGCTTTGAGTCGCAGTTTTTCAGCCAAAATTCAATGAGTTTAAAATGGGCGCCGTTACCGACCTCGCGAGGCACTGGTAACCTGATCTGAACCGATCTAGGGGTCCTTGAATCTACCGTGACCAGGCAGATCAGCATCCACTACAGTTCGTTTACTTGAATCTATATTGAACGACCTACAATAGTTTTGGCAAATGAAAGATACAGGAGGGTCGCTCTCATTCATCTTGATTACCGACTCGATCTTGTCGAACCGAAGTTCGCATGCCTCGCGCCCGAGGTGGCCACTAGCACCCCGCTTCATTTTGTAGAAGTGGCAAGTTTTGGATGTCTGTTTCATAACTAATAGTGTGTTGGCAGTATGAAATTTGGATGCCTTGAAGTCTAACTCTACACAGCCGGTCTAATCCCGCAGACCTGAGAAAGGATAACGCCGTGAAGACCTCCTCTTAATCTCGCCAATCTTGCGAAATATTGATATCAAACTATATGCAAAGGTTATGTAAGCAAGATATGCTAACATAAGCGGCGAAAGACTTACAGGCTAGGTCACAGTCAGTAATGACTAAAATAGGGGTTGGGAAGTTATCCGCTAGCTCCCTCAAGGTTGACGTTCCTATACTTCAGCCTAGGCTTTTCTCGAGATTCGACTCCAATGCTAATGATGCTTAACGGTATTCTATTGAAAGAGTATGTTCTTTTTCATGCATACCTATGGGTTGGTAGAATCAGCAGCTCAGGGTTGCTCTGTATCCATAACGTTGTCTGAAGACAGCCCCTTTCGAACCATTTCCTTCTATCCATGATAGATACTTACAAATCAAACATATTAACTAGTTAAATGTTTCAGTTCGTTTATAGCACTGGGCAGACCGGCCGTATATCAAAATTGTTCAGGCGGCAAGCTCCGCCGTGAGACAGCTTGAACACGACTCACACTACCCCGATGCGAGAAAAGCATCTTGTACATGACCATATCTGAATGTCATCAATGCAGTGCTAAATACTAGTTGACTTATTGGGCATTGGGCGATCTAGCAATCTCATATAAAATATACTACATCAAGTAAATACCCATCATGAACTGGTCTCTAGAGCTATACCAATTGAATACCACGGCGTGAATCCAGCACACCGGTTCCCCGCACGGAGGGTTATTGTTGCCTTGTGGAGTTTGTCAGCTTGGCCGCGAATACCTCCTCGCCTTGCGAATAGTTTCGTATAGTTCTCAATGCCCCAATATCTAGATAGTACGGGGACAACTACTTATAGACTTCAGAATGGTGTTGGAACCGAAACTATCGATATCCTGTCACTGCGGCGCTGCGAAGCAGACTGTCGATCCCCGCGAGAAACTCTCTGGCTCCCCGCAGGACATCAACCTATGCCACTGCCACGCGTGTAGACACAACACCGGGTTGCTGTGCGTTTCTCATATCGGCATCGAGCGCCCGGGTTCGATCGAGGGGCTCGCGGAATACCGCTCGACGACGAAGGCGGTATCGCGGTTCTTCTGCGCGACCTGTGGCTGCCATGTCTTCCGGAGGCTTCGGGACAGTCCGCAAGAATGGTGGGCCGTCGCTACCGGCGTGGTCATCGGGTTCGATGGAGAGCCGGAAGAGGGCCCGGCCGGGATAGATGTGGCCGGGATGCCGATACGATACGCGAAGCATATCAATACGGCCGGCACCAGGGACGGCGGCTTGAGCCCATTTCTACCACACACTAGGGGGGGCCAGGAGTTAGAGGCGGCCGATGCCGACTTGGGGCGGTCGCCGCTGGGCGAGGGAAAGGATAAAGGGGGAGGTGAGGTCCTAAGTGCCTTCTGCCACTGCAGAGCAGTGCGGTTTCA
The DNA here is from genome assembly GCA_021209875.1 of Rosellinia necatrix. NCBI lineage: Eukaryota > Fungi > Ascomycota > Sordariomycetes > Xylariales > Xylariaceae > Rosellinia > Rosellinia necatrix. Next base: position 3,041,253 of record JAGYVD010000009.1, read on the forward strand.
TATCACGCGCCCCGATGCGGACAGCAGGCTCCCGCGCTCCAACTTCCCGGATCTCATGATACCCTACCATACCGGCTCGCCCCGGATCCGGAACCCCGACGACGAGAAGTGGTGGCTACGCCCCGGCCGCCTGGGTACGTCCTCTGCGGGGGCCAAGACTCCGCCGCTGGCGGAGAAGGACGGGCCAAGACGGTACCTCGCGGGCACGTGTGCCTGCCGCTCCTGCCGGCTTACTTCCGGCTTCGAGATACAGACGTGGGCGTTTGTGCCGAGAGCGAACATATTCTTTCATATTCATAGCCACGATAGGAATCCGGGCGCCCCGGAGCTTAGTGAATCTGGAACTTCAAACGAGGTTCATAGGGAGGAGGAGGAGGAGAAGGAGGAGAAGGAGAAGGAGGAGAAGGAGAAGGAGGAGAAGGAGAAGGAGGAAGAGGGTATAGTCCCCCTTGACTTCGGAGCCCTGCCGCCCGGCCTCCTCACGAGCTACGAGAGCAGCCGGGGCGTGCGGCGCGAGTTCTGCGCCCGCTGCGGCGCGACGGTGTTCTGGAGGGACCGGTGGCGGCCGGAGCTCATCGACGTCAGCGTCGGCCTGCTGGACGCGGAAGAGGGCGCCCGGGCCGAGACGTGGCTGGACTGGTGGGCCGAGAGGGTCAGCTTTGCCGAGGATGCCGGGAACGGCAGGGTCGGGGAGACAGCGAGGCGCGCGGAGGGCCTCGTTGGCGGGTTGGAGGACGGTCTGAGGAGGTGGGGTGGGCAGAGGTGAGTCGGTGGCCGTGAAGGGCTCGCTTGAGCCGGTGTTCCTAATGCTGTTACAAGCATGCTTTCTTATCCCTCCCTGAAAGGTTCTGTATGCGGATTATTGAAAACACAATGCTGGAACAAAGAAACTCGGCTTAGATTCCATGCATACCGAATGCCTGGTATAAGACAAATTATTTATCTTGATTCAAATCGTTCCTGTGACTCGTTTCTTTTCGTTTCTCTGTCAATTTGAAGATTTTTTTCGGACAGAGATTCTCTGGGTAATATTAATCCCTGATTGAATACACCAACGTTGAGGCTTCTGCTTAGAGATCGCTGTTAAACTAGTTCATCCATGTTGTGTAAATGGTCTTCTCAAGCAAACCCGTGAAATAATCATCCAGATTCTCGAGTTAGCTGTGCGTAAATGCTTAATTCGGGTAGTTTGCATATGATTTGATCTGTTGGAACATGCTGTAAGCGTTGGATGTCTGAGCGAACCGTATGATGCTGGTCCAGAGAGTAGCCCCGACGGTTCGTCCGGCTGCCATGTGCTCCAGCACATCCGAGAACCTGTTATTTTCTGGTATCGTACGTCCGTGCTCTGTTACCCAGCGCACGTGTTTAGAGAAGGAGGACCTATCATCCGCGTCGGCGGCGCGGGAAACTTGCAGCGGAAGTGACAATAGTCCGTTCTTATGAATCGAACCAAAGCAAAACGGTCTCGGCGAGGCCTCGGCGCAGTTCGACGAGGCCCGCCCGCGGGCAACCCAACCTTGAAAGAGCTTGCTCTCACGACCCATAACCTCAATATCTCACTTCTATGCCGCTACGTTAACGGTAAGCGACTACTAAATAACTAGCATGCAGAGAGCGTTGTTGCTCTCCGAATAGGATCGGGATAAAACCTCGGCCACTGCATCACAGCCGCATTTATTACTTAGTCGTACCCCACTGCAATGCCTAGGGCCCTTGTGATGGAGGTGCACGATCGTAAACAAGGATGAGGGTGGAAGCAGTGTCCCGTTCATGCACTGGTGATCCCGAAGGGTGACCTCGGCCGGTTGGCTAACCTAAAGTACTCGCGTACCTACAGTACTAGAGTCTATCTCAGCAGTGGCCCACAGCATTTGGCAGTATCTTCTGGGGCGTAGCATGGGTCGATGAGATGAACGCGGGGTAGGCCAATTGCCAGATTCACTCGACCAGTTTGGTGAGTTACTAATCTTTTTTGAATAAATAAATGAGAGAAAAGTACGTAGTCAGGAGTTCGGTCTCTATCCCCCCCCCCCCTTCTCCTTTAAAGCCGAAGGAGTCAATTATAATATGTTGTGGATAAGTACATAAGGTTGTCTAAGGCACATTCATTGTCTGTTAAGTCATAGGGTTCTCTGTTATGAATGCCGTAGCTCACATGAAAACCATGCGGGGTTAGGCAACCCCAATGTAAACAATATCTTCAGTTTGCGATTGCATCACACTTGATACATTGCGTCGTCAATTAAGTTTTCCTATGCTATGAATAAAATTCCCAAGCAGTGATTGGTATTATTGCTGATTGGTATACCTACTAGCTAATGTGCATAACTCCTATGATAAAGTCAGTCCTAATACTTCATTGCCTTTGCCAGTGTCTGGATTTTCCGCAGGTATTCAACCACTCGGCTGGCTGTTGAGCTGCGTTGTGCTCGGCTACTTGCTAGTGAAAATAATGGCACATTTGTCGCACCGTGGGGTACTTCTATGAGGACAGTCTGGATAGTCTGGATTTGAGCAAGTTGAGCCGCTGCTTGTATATTTACAAACACAGCACGCAAAGCCGATAGGCTGGTGGGTGTCTTTTCCCTTCTGTGTTGGGGGTACTTGGCGCTGGGTCGGTGCTGGCACCCAGGACTGCTGATAGCACTGCACTGTGATATGACCCTCATCTAATGCATCGTCGGTTGAGGTCAGCGGGGCTGCTATGAGTGTGACTACTGAGTCGCTAGGATCTAGCGAGCGCAGTCCCTGCAGAGTATTATTATCTTCTTCTGAGGTTTCGCCCCTCCAACACTTGCGGGTTCTTGATGGCATGGTTGTAGCGTGTCTTGCTGCTGTTATGTAGAGCTGTAAGTTCTTGCTAAGGTGATATAGTATTTGTAGAGAGTAGGTAGTAGTGTGGATTTTAATTAAACGTAGATAGATGCTGGGCGACATTTTATAACCTAGATAGTTAGAGAATAACACAATGAGTCACACCACATTTGTTCGTATATTGTAACATAGAATGAGTTATATGAATGAAAGGGTTGGAATTGACTCCGGTTTTAGATATAGTGTAAAAGAAAGAGAACTGAGACTAGTTTATCTCTTTGGTCATGATAAATCTGGAACTACTCGAAGGCAACAAATTTCTAACACCTTCCCGAGGTCACATTTCAGCAAATATGAACTTGGATGCACCCATTTCTATCTAGTAGAACCATTCAAGGTCTTTCAAGGTTGTTTATTGATAGAATTTCCAATAAATACATTTATAGAATGTGATTATTACCCGATTAGGAACTGATGCCTGGGAGAGTACATAGCTGCCTAAGTACAGCATAAATCTCTTAATTATGTGGTTTTCCCGTTGACTCTTACATTGTGCATGTATATTAAATTTTAAACTGTCGAGTTTTACGAATTTCTATGCATAATTTTTCCGAACCCTATGTCAGGGTTTTGACAAACCTTCATATCATAGGATAGATACATCTCCCTACACGAATGAATAAGTCGACATAACCCCAACTCAATCGCCGCATCCAACCTAGCTATAGGGCTCATAATAGATCTACATAGAACCCTTTTTAAGGCTGGAGATTAGCCGAATAACGCGTGCCATATCTGGAAATTGCACAAGTAAAAGAGACCTTGTAGTTATCCGCTATGCTTGAGTGATATCCAAAGGTCCTAGTCGTGCCTAACACCAAAGTACGATAGTACCGCCGTAGATAGCTAGTAGAGGGAGGGCTGGCGTCATCAATAAATCCGCTAGGAAGTCAACTTACCAGGGTTCTTCTAATTAGTCTGTTCTAGTGTTCTAGGGCAGGGGGACGGATGGGAAACCCTAAAAACGGAGGCTCCCCCCTCATGTGGGGTGTTTACCTCATTGGAAATAATATTTAGCATTTAGTACATTTTCCAGCACACAATTAGAGTCGGGGCTGCCTCAGCCACCTTAGCCGGCATCTTTCAATGGTTATTGGTCGATCTCCAGTTGTCCCTGGCCTAACATACTGATATATATAATACAATTCCCAGTGAATCTTGCAGGGATACAAAACGTCCAATTCATGGCGGGAAGGATTTGTGACCCAGAGATGCGTTGGCGGGAGGGATCTTATGGGAGGGTGTATGGGATGGGCGCAACACCTACTTAGACAGCTACAGGAGTAGGCGACAGCCGACCTCTGATTCGTACCTAGGTATCCGTTTAACCCAGATTAACGCATTAGCTAATTATTCTTTAGAAGTGTGCATACATATCTATCTCAGTGGCTTGGAGGTGACGAGGGGTATGTGTGTGCATGAAGCACCCACATACATACCGAATTATGGTGCCTTTCTCACTGCCAATAGAAGCGCAATCCTCCTCCTGACTAGATAGGGCTCAACGTGACTCTTTGTGGGCTGTGCGGGCCTACTTACGGGCTTAGGAATGAACTCGGTAAGATACCATGGGCAGATAACTCACGAAGGCTCTGTATAAATAAGGCTACACACATCCAATTTTCAGGTTCCAGTCCCACCAGTAAATATAATCTCTAGTCATACTGGAACATACGGATACCAAGCCAGGCTCCTCTGTCAACATGGCTAAGCCGCTCTCGGACCGCATCTGCGTTGAGTTGGCCAGAAGCAAGTATTGCGGCGGGACCGAGAAAACATACTTACCGGAAGGATGTCTTGATACCTTGGTCAATGAGGCGACAATCAGGGGTGAACTTTCGCATAGCCTTGCATTCCTTCAATCTCCGGAGAAGGAACGGGAATTTATCAGAATCATCGCCCAACGTGCGAAGAAGGTCTTTGCCACCGCTGTCTTAACTAAAGTTGGAGGAGCAAAAATCTACAAGGCTATCAATGAGTCTAAAATTACTGACAAGGATTTGCCAATAGACGAGACGCACACATTTTTGAAATCGCTCGGGAAGTGGGATGCTCACCAATTTTTGGTACATCAATGGAAGTTTCTCGTCCCTATCTTCACGGAGGGCAAGCTTATGTACAACCTCGAGAAGGAAACTATTTTGCCCTTCATGGAGGTTGGAGACCAACAAAAAGAAGGCACTTTTGGGATCGTTTCTAGGGTTAAGATTCATGAAGCTCATCGGAAGTATTTCTCCGATTTCAAGGTGAGTGACTGCTCTGGTATTCTTATCGTCAAAGCGGTGAAATAACCCTGAGATATGTAGGGCGAATTAAATCATATAGCCGTCAAAGAAATGGTCGCGACGAATGCAGTTCACGCGTCTGATGAATTAAGCCTAGGTGATGTGTCTGAGGCGTGGAAAAAGGAGGCAATGATGCTGGGAAAGCTCAGCGAGATTAAGCACAGCAACGTGATCCAGTGCATCGCCGCGATAGACAAGAAGGACAAGTACTACTTGCTCTTCCCATGGGCTGACGGGGGAAGCCTTCAAGACTTCTGGGGAAATGTTCCTAGACCTCCCCTTAGCCCGAAATTCGTCAAGGGGATTCTGATCCAGATACGTGGACTCGCCGAGGCACTAAAGACACTACATAATTATAAGGGCGCGGGTGCCGACAACGCCAATTCCATGGGGGGCGGCATCCGCCATGGAGACCTCAAGCCGGCAAATATCCTGAGATTCATGCCACAAGACGATAACGATATTGGTATACTTAAAATTGCCGATATGGGCCTGGCCAGGCATCACGAGGTGAACACCAGACTCCGAGGAAACGCCACAACGACGCGGTTTGGATCAGCTCGCTACGAACCGCCCGAAGCAGAGCCGCCGAGCTTGAAGCCTACGTCTCGCCTTTACGATGTGTGGTCAATGGGATGCATCGTACTCGAGCTCATAATATGGCTTTTAGACGGAACCAAAAGGTTGGATGCGTTTAACGACTCCATCCGGGAGCATTTGCAAAATAAAGACCCCCCATACTATGAAATCAGGGAGTCAGCCGGTCACGGGAAGGTACCCAGAGTACACCCCCTAGTAGTTCAATACATTAAGAGACTAGCAACCGAACCGGCATGTGCCGCGAATACGGCCCTTGGAGATTTGCTCGCCGTCGTGGAGACGCAACTATTGGTTGTCAAGCTTCCACCTAGTAGCACGGGTGTTCATGATGGGTCTGCTTCTACCACTCCGGTCGATTTCAACGAAAAAAATGACGGCCAATATCGGGCATCAGCTGCAGCTTTTCTCCAATCACTCGAAGATATAATTAGTAAGTGTGAACATGCTGACTACTTACGGACAGAGCGAGGTCAACGGGGGGCACCGGCTATTCACCCTACTTCCAACATGGCGTCGAGTGGTACTGTTGACTTTTACTGGAATCCGTAAGCGGGTGACCATTCATGACGTAGCTTTAGGTCGCCTAAAGAAAATATATCAAGAAGTAACGAAGCAAAGAGTCATGCGTGGCATTTCTTAGGTTTTCCTATATCGCGCCTTTACATTATCATTTACAGTCATATGTCCAACTTGTCGTGTGACGTTCTGAATCAGGTCGTCGACAAATCCCGCCCTATGTCATCATCATTTGGCCTTCAGAGAAAACGTGCCGCCGGCCCAGCCGAATGCCCTCGTCAATCTTCTGCCGTGGCGGCGGGCTGTCGTAAACGGAATCTTGCCCCGGGGATGCGGCTCGTGAAACTGGATTCTGCTCTGGTAGCCCCCCTGGAGCCTCTGAAACTGCCAGACGGAGCCGTACAGCTTTTCGGCAGCAAACAGGCCTGTCGAAGTCATGGCATGGAGGAAATCGGCCCACGAGACCTCTCCGGGGGAGGATGTGACGGCAGGGTTGAAGAAGAGAGTGCGGAAGACTTTGAGGGCGCGGCCATCTACGGCAATGGAGACTGATATCGTTGTATCATCGTCAGATGGGATGATGATAGGCGGTTGAGCATCCGTATTTGTAGTTGTGGATTTAGTCTTTGTCTTCTGCTTCGACGTTGGGGCAGCGATGGAGCCGTCGGTTTCTATAGACTCGCCGATATAAATCGTGGAAAGGGGTTTATATAGTTCTTCGAGATCCGGGTCCAAGACGACTTCTTTTCCCGACTTCGTCGCAGAGGGGCTTGGTTCCATCCACTCCGGAGTCCGTCTCATTATACGCGGTTGGGTTAAAACACGCTGCTGAGCCGAACCCAAGAGATTCCCGCATTTGGCGTATACGAGACGGTCTACTGCTACCCAAAAGCCGTCAAGGTTCTCTTCAGCTCGCCGCAGGGCCTCGACGTTTTGCTTGGTCCGGCGCTTCTCGATTGGGTAAGTGAATTTCATATTGTTGGGATTCCCAAGCCTAGCGATTTGACGAAGGTTAGTCTCGTGGAGGGCGGACAGAACTATACCCAGCTGGTTAGTACGCTCGGCGAACTCCTTTTTTATGCCCTTTTCTCTGTCGACCAACACCGATTCGAAAGTTCGAGCCCATGGAAAATAGATCTCAAGTTGTTTTATACACTGCGAGATAATGGCCAAGTCGCCAACGATACTCGCGATGCGTGCAGATAAGAAATCCTTCGCGCTAGGTTCCGCCTCCAGCAGTCTCCCCAGCTCATCAACGACGAGAGTCAGGCGGAAGAAAGAAAGTTCCTGGCCATCTTCCCATAGGAGCCGAAGGAGCCAATAGAGATCTTTTTCGATATTGCTCATCTTTACGCCTGTCTTCAGCTTAAATACAATATTGGTTGAGGCAGGGTTTGATATTGGTTGACGGTTAAAATAGGACCGCCACGGAGTAGAAACGGCGACATTATGCTGAAGAGAGTTCAACGGACCCCTCGCTACCTGGTATAAGCAGTACCGAAACTTAAGTAGGGCGTTTAAGAACTCTTCGGGTAAGTGTTCGGCGGGCGATATTTTACTTGCGTGCTTCTTATACAGCCGCTGTAGTGCTTGGGCCTGTCGGTGAAGGTCCGCGAAGGCTTCGAGCGGCAGGTGGGCTTCAATTGCCAGTGTGCTACAGATACGGGCCCAAAAGAGGTCTTCGTGAGTTGTTCTCAATACAGGATGATCGCCACCGCGTGTATCTTTGAGCAGCTCCAGTCGGTGCTCTTTAATCTCAATAAGCTGCTCTGCAAAATAGCCTGGGTCTTCTCGCAGCGCCCATAAATGGTCTTCAGCAGCAGCGAGCCTGCCTCCGAGGACTAATTCAATCCGAGCCAGATCTAGTTGAGATGGTGGTCGGTACGGTGCTTCGGTTGCCATAACCACGAGCGAATCGAAGCCAGTTGACTCCTTTTCCGTCTTTAACTGTGGTTCAGGCTGGGCGGTGAAATTCGGGGCCAGAAGATGCTCGTGTGGAATATCGCTCAATATCTGCTTACAACAGCTGACTAGAAAACCTAACAGTCTCTCTTGAGCCTCAAGCACAAGCAAGCCTTCTCCGGGGAGGTACTGCTGTCGTGTATGCAGCCATTCGAAAGCGTCAGGGTGATCATCCCATGATATCAGCCGGCCGTATCCACCAGCATCTTGGGCGCCGTGCAAAATCATAACATAGCAGTTCAAGAAATCAGCCGTCAAGTTTTTCGAGACCAACCCTAGATGCATGGCTTCAAAATCGATGCTGGAAAAGGCGGGCGGTGGATTGCGGCCCCGTGCATTCAGCAGCAAGAGCATCGCCCTGGGCTTGAGAAGGTCCTCTTGGTTGATCTGTGGCCACATGTAGTGGTCCTTGAAGGCCTTTCCGGATACGTTCTTACCATCGGCCCTGTTCGTCCGGCGAAAGGCCTCGAAGTCCGGGCGATGCGTCGTCGGCATACCTGGCCAGTGGTCGAGCAGGATCTTTTGCCTCTGCTGTCGCGTCTTCTTGATCCAGCGCTTTTGGATCGTCGACTCGTGGCGGGCCAGGATTTCACGCAGGAGATGGTAGCTGGCATAGATGCTCTCGGACCTCTCCTTCGCTTGTGTCCGTACCTCTGTCGGAGATGGCATGCGCGCTTCAGGGCACATCTCTTTGATGAAGGCTTCATGATCGAACGAGTTCATGTCGAACGAGTTCATATCGAACGGGTCAGCCTGGCTATGGCCTGCCCCGACAGCATCGACCAGCTCATGCCTTCTTTTCGTCATTTTATATTTGTTGATATGAGTAGCGAGCGAAGACCCACGTGGGTTCGTTGCACTGCACAATGCCGTAAAAAGCGTAGGTCGAAAAGTGGCTGGGACTTGCTAGCCAAAGGAAAAAGGGGACGAAGCAGGTTGGATGGATGGCCGTGATTCGAGATGTCTATTGTAATAGGGCAGCACTGCGGCAGCACTGCAGCCAGCAGCACTGCAACAGCACTGCAACAGCACTGCAGCAGCGACTCGGGACACATAAATTACTTAGGTACTTAGTCGGAGAGAGTTTGGCTATCCAACGGCCTGGTGCTGCTCTAATCTATTGGAGCGCAGCAAACCTAATCGCACTGTAGTTACCCCCTCACCCCTCCCAGAAAAAAAGGACAAAATTGTTTGCCCGCGCATTGAATTACTGGGACTAACCAAGAACAAGGAGGATATATCATGATTGACACCCAACTTTATTTACCCAACGTTCAAACTAGCGAGTCAGGACTGGTCTTCACAAAGTATTCCATGAATGGTATCGCCGTGGGGTTCGATTCCCAGAGAACTGTGCATAAAAGCCATCTTGCATCTCGAGGTGAGGCGCCGATATTGCCGTGTCAAGGTCAACTTACGTATGCTCTAGCGTTATTTCAATTACAAGAGATGGGTAGATTGTTGACTAAAATACGCAGCGGGCAATGTTAATGTTGTATCGCAAAGCCGGTGGCGTGGCATAGCCCTAGCGCCGTCCCTTTGTTTGTTTCATCTCCTTTTTTTTTGGTACTCATGTTCCCCATCTCTAATATTTGTCCGTTGACTCCTCATTAGTGTAGATAGTGTACGGAAACCAGGGCCAACGCGTGCCATTTTTGATGCCAGATTGGGGGGCGTGGAGGGGGGGATAGGATAAAAAAAAGATAGACTGCCAACCACCACCTAGTTCGGTTTGCCAAATAACCTCTCTTAGCTTACACAGATAGCCTATAAACCACAGGGCCCGACTGGGGGCTTGGAGCCTTAGACGGTGGCTTCGTTGCCTTCGCTAGCCGGCTTGGGAGCCAGCATCTCAGCTTCTTTCTCACCGTCCTTACTCGATGACGCCTCCTTTGGTGCCTCGCCATCCATGGGGCCCTTCTTGGTTTCGTGGTTGGCCCCTTCAACATCTGGATGCGGAGGTGCGACTTCGACGGCAACTGGCTCGTCTGCAGGCAACAAAACTTCGTTGCCGTCGCCATCAATCACCCGTGTTCTCGTTTCATATCTTGTTTTGAACTCTACCTTTCCCTCTAGGGCCTTCACCTGTTCTTCATTGAGGAGATTGCCGTCCTGGTCACGGTACTCAACCTTTTCTTCACGCGCTAATACCTTTTGTCCTTGGGGCTCGAATTTGGGGGCTCCTGAGATGATCCCGCTGGACGAGTCCTTCTCGTTGACGGCTGCGGGTGCGACATTCAGAGGGCTTACGGGAGCCGCCTGAGAGCTTGGAACGGGGTTCGAATTGATTGCCGCGTATGCATCGTACTGTGAAAATCAACGTGTTAGCGCAGGTTCGGGGTAACATATAAAACACGGATCTAAGACGGATTCCATACAGAGACCGATTTATCTAAGCCCTTTGTCTGGATGGCATGCCTTGAGAAGGGATACTTACACTTTCTAAGAAGGTATTGCAGTCCCAGTCCCAAGTGTTAAATAGTTTGACGCGTTGGCATTCCGACTTGGTCCAAGCATTTCCGTAAGACAGCGGCGCGTAGAGTGCGAAAACAATGGCAGAGACAGACAGTAATGCTACCACACCGGCTTTGTTGACAATAGGATTCTCACGAACGCCTGGGATTGGGAATCTTGCCGTGAGGAACTCATAGACCTGGCAGAGTGCCAGCACTGCAAAGAATAAAGCTGGGAAATAGTGGTGCAAAAAGAGCTGGCGTCCCATTAGGAAGAATGGGAAATAGTGGAAGGCCCAGCCAAGCACCCACGTTCCAACTTCATAATCAAAACGCTTGAACGTGGTATTTGCGTAGTCATCGCAGCTGCGCTGCCAACGAAGGACTGCGATGCCTTTAACGACGACGTATAGAACCACGGCGAGAGTAGAGGACCACCAGACGACTGGGTTGCCGATAAGGTAGATTTGGCGATTGTTTTTGCCCCAAAAGTTGATACCCCGACGAAGAACGGGCCAGGATTCGGGGCGGGAATCCCATGCGTGAGACTCGACTAAGCCGGCATTGGTCTTCCACATCACCTTTTGCAGCTCCCAGAACTTGCCGAAAAATCCAGGGTTGACATAGTTAACCTTCTCAGCATCGCTGGACAGCGAAGGGTGCATATTAGACTCCACATACCAAAGGCTGTTCGGTATTGTACCACCCTTGGCGCAAGTAACTTCTTGTTGCTCAGATGCCCATTCGGGAAGCTTTACCTTATGGGAGAATAATACACAGCCTGTCATGACGTGGACAAGTCTGAATTTGGTCTGAAGTGTTCGGAGTCGCTCACGAGCTGCACCAGAGGCTGATTGCTTTTTAACAATCTCAACGCGGAACAGATCATTAGCGTCGCCGGCGAAGCCTTCATAACCGTAGGCGGAAACCTCGTTTTGCCACTCCTGCTCGCTGACAGGGGGGCGGACATCGTGCGAGTGGAGGCGCCGGTGGGTTGGTTGATGGTAAAGCCGAATGACGTCCCCGTTTTTGATGTAGTTTTCAGTAATATTCTGGACGTTGTCCCAGACGTGGATACCAGCCATCTCCTCGCCGTTCGCATTCAGAGGCTGAGTCTGATTTTCCATCAGCCAGATGTTGTTCTCATCTTTGTGGGGGTAAAGGGTAATCTGTTGTTGCTGGCTACCGCCTGGATACATCAGAGGATGCGAATGAAGGTAGCCTCCCTGGGTATTGACATGGCGAATAGATACTCGGCTACCAAAGGCGACGTCGGCTGGAACATCTTGCATCCCTTTGTTGTTCAAGGTGGCCTGAAACTCGGAGCTCATGAATCCGTCGCCATCGCCGGGGTTGGAAAGGCAGACGAAATGTATAGCGAACATGGCCATATAGAACGACACTGGAATGATAATTAAACAGAAGGCCCGAGCCATGAAATGCTTCGCGAAGATGCGGATGGTGACTGTCTTGGTATCACCCAAAAGCACCCATAATTGTACCAGGGTCAAGGACCCGACCCAAGCAATGGTGAATAAACCAACCCATTTAATACTGACAGTGACGCCAAGGCCGAGACCAGTCATAACGAGCCAGAACCACCAGGTAACATCAAATGCCTTAGTAGGGCCTTGTTCATGTTGATTTGTGAATGAGGTAAAAGCTAGGGCCGTAAAAGCGGTTGCGACAACGAGTGGAGAATCGAGTAATATCAGACGGGCTTGGGTCAGGAGGCCGTTTTCTACGAGGAAAATCATTAGGACTTGGACCGAAAGGATAGCGGCGGCTGGGGGGGATAAACTCACCGAAGACGATTAGCGAAGCACCAAGAGCTGCAGTAGCAGTGCGACATCCAACAGCTTTGAGCGTCAAGAAAGTAATGGGCACTAGGAAGATTCCGCAAATAGCTGGGAACAGGCGCATAGCCACGTATGGAACTCCCGGCTCAAGATAGTCCTTGCCGATCTCCTTGAAGTCAAAGTCACCGTTGAAGCCGGCCAGCCAACCAGCGAGGGCAATCAGCATTTTGGCCAGGGGAGGGTGGACATCCATGAAGAATTTGCCCTTGATATATTTCGTGGCGAAGCCGCCAAAACTACGCACGGGAACACAATGTTAGTTACTCCAAGGCAACGGACACTGGGGGTTGCGTATAGTGCGTACTGGACTTCGTCGAACACCACGCTAGTTGGCTGATAGATGCGGAACAGCCGCACGATGGCCCCTATGATGGTGACCAGCAGCATAACCTGATAGTCGGAGACAGGGAGCAGGAAGATATCGTGGTCATCCACACCATCGGAGGTGAAGTCATCGCGGGACGACTTTTTCGATAGCCGCAACGGTTCGGGCTTCGAGTCGCCGCCGGGGCCACCCGCCACGGGGGGCGGCTTTGTCGAGGTGGGTTTGGCCATGCTGCGTCAAAATGGGGGGGTGAATTGGGAGAAGAAGAGATGAGAGATGGGAAGAAAGGATGAGAAGAGGCGATGGTGGCCGGTTTTTGCGAAGCTCGACTCTGTCGCAGCCCGGAGTGCAACACAAACGCCTGGGCTAGGACCGAACAACGGGCCGAGGAAGAAAGGAAATTGCGGTCTGGTAAACGAGAGTCAAGAAGTAAGGAGAATGGGCATTATAAAGAAGTCATAAAGTGAACTGGTATCCCAGACAGAATGGCGAAGGACACCTGGAGCGAGACGAGGTGTGAAGAAAAGATGCCCTCGTGTTGCTGGCCAGGGCTGGATGGTTTGAAATGTTGGAGAATAAACGGTCAAGGGTGACGGGGAGAAAGGGGCGTGGACTCGTGAACGACCAGGGCTAGCAGCTATTTTGGAGCTCTTCCCGGGAGGGTCCAAGAGGTGATGCTACAGTGGCCTTATCCGGGACTTACTTGTAGTGCATGGCCGGAGAAGAAGTGGGGGGCCTGTCAGCCGTGCTGCCGACCAACAACTTTAGACATTTGCGACAGCTGAGGCGCGTCCGCCCAGACCGTCCGATCCCCTATGGGAGTTCGTCGGGGCATTGGAGACAGCCCCCTGATTGGCCAGGTATTTCGAAACAGGCGGCTCACGATTAGGTACGTGCCTGTACACTACTGTAGTCTGTCCGTACCTAGGCAGGCGCTAACCTTGGAACTTCCAGGGTTAAGACGATGCAAGGTTCCATGTTTTACTGATTTTGTAGCTCGTAATAAATTAGGCTTAGCGTGTTTGCCACTTTTGCTCAGGTTTGGCTTAGCTTATGGTTGGTTAAGTGGAGCATCTATAATTCATGCAAAGACCAATGAGCGTTTTAAACTCTGAGTCCTGGAGCAGTTTGAATGGGTCGGGCTCATACGGACCCAACCGCTCACCCCAACAGCCATGCGGCACTTGGGCTACGATCACCGGCCTTGTTGCGAAGGCTATCCATTTCATCGTGACAATACGTAAATCTTAGGATTAAGCCTGCTTCCTACATACAAGAGCTTCTTGTACGGTTGTCCGCTTTACTAATAAACGTTAAATCTGTAAAGTAGAAATTAATCAAGCATATACAGTTATGCTGCATATTAAAGCGGAAAACAGGACTTAAAGACCTGGTTCCTCATAGTAGTATAAAAAAAAGCCTGGCAGTGGTACTACTACTAGTCCAGCATCATTAATATCCCCTTTCTAACATGCGTCTCTAACCTCTCTATCACGCATTTTCCTCACACGTTTCCTTTACGCGAATCCCTCACCCAAGTCTTCCACCCGACTCTACTTATTGTTTCCCCTCCTTTTAAGAACCTACTTATCGGCGCTTATCCTTCATTCCTGCCTATAATAACAACATTACATAATTCGTTTTGCATATAATGGCGATGATGCAGTCGAAATCACCAAGACCCGCACGTCGCGAAACCGTTGGGGTTTCGCCCTTATCCATAAGGATCCCTGACTGGGCTATCACAAGAAGATACAGGTCGTTGTGGGCGAAAAGGATCGGCGACTTCGCAGCACTTAAGCACCACTTGAAATCGACAACCGCCTTCGTGTCGTTCGATATCGAGCTTCATCAAGATGGCCGCATTAGCGAGATCGGCCTGGCATATTTGCCTTCTACAGGCTATGAGAGACCCGTTGAAATCATGAAATTTGCTGCAACCCACGCTGTTGATGTTCGTTGTCTGAAAACGCCCTCCCTGGGACAAAAGGAGCCCGCTCGGGACAGAGAGAAGTTCAAATGGCGTTTCGAAGAACCGACTGTACAAGAAATCGATGCTGATTTAGCCGAAGCCAAAATCATCGAATTTCTAGAACACGTAAGATCCGTCTCTGGTGTTGAACACATCACTTTGATTGGCTTTGCCATGGGCGCAGAATTCAAGTTCCTCTTTCACCAGGTCCCTGCTATTATCCCGTATATATCAGCCTGGGTCGATATTCAACCTATTGTATGGGAAGTAGACTGGTTAGCTGGAACTCGGACCGACCATCATCATAATTTGCCGGCAATGACAGTTGCGATGGCAGGGTATGGATTTGAAAAAGGGTACCAATCTACAAAATTGAACCATTGTGCGGCAAACGACGCGGTTCGGATTTTAGCCCTATTGGCGTGTCTTGCCAATACACCTGCTTCCGGCTTCCCAATGGAACTCGAACGGCTACAGCACGAGCGGCCGCAACCGAAATTTCGCCCCCGAAAGGGACCACTGTCCAAAACGAATGCGTTCATTTTTGGGAACCACCCCTTTAGGTAAGTGCGGACCTCTCTATTCACAGCAATATTAAGTTTCTGGGCCAGATTCTTGATACAGTATCCAATCTACATCCATGCTCTTTTGAAAGGCGTTCTCTAACTCGCTGAAATGAAACAGGGCGGTTGTTCGAATGCAGGATGGCAACTGCCCTGGGCATGAGGTCCGCACCCCACTGAGGCTGGAACAGTTTTTTGCCCAATATCCCATCAAAGCGATCGGTCAGCATGGAAGGCATACCGATGGACATCCCATGGGCTATTGCCGACTTTACTTCTACGTCAGTTTCAGCAACGCAGATGAATTGGCTATTTTCGTAAAGGAAAATGATCAGAGGCCTCTCCGATGTGGACGTCAACTAAAAGTGTTCCAACATGTTGACAAGCCTGTCGATAGAAATGACATCGTGTCGGCGCGGGTGAGAGACAAGGCAAACAGGGAAAAAGTGCAAGAGGAAGGCTTAGGACTGGATTTTATTGGCATTATGGAGGATATGCCAATCGAATATTTTTAATGCTTCAATATTAACAAGACAACAGTACTGAAGAAAAATTGCACCATCTTACAATAATCACAAATGCAAACGATGACAGTACAAATCCACACTTCCTGGATACAAGATTAAATTACTCCAACTTGTCATTCCTAACTATTGTATAGCTTAGTCATCTACCTAGCCTGGCCCCCTAGGTAGTGGCTAGGGGGTAGCCTGGTTAGTCCAGTCCACCTACCTCTAACTATATATAGCGCGATGGCTGCAATAGTGGCAGTTGATACAGAGCCCAACTATACCTCTGTATTGGGAAGAAAAACTAAAGTATTATTTCTGCCTTTGTTTTAAGTAATCGTAGATACTGAAGTAAATAAATAAAAATTCAAGCTTGAATAGTTTTACAGGCTTATAGGAACTATTTTATTGCATAACGCTAGCGCTATGGTCTAAAGTTATACAACTAGTCTGTTTTATATTATATCCTAATAAAGTCTGTTTTTAGGTTATAACCAAGAGTATTCAATTAAAGCAATACTATGATATATATTAAAATTATGCAAGCTTATTTATACTAGTTTATGAAAAAGCTGGTTATGCTCAGGTCACGCTCAGGCTACGCTTAGTTCAAAAGCGGGTCCTGTCTTAGGGGTTGTCCTATCACTGAAGGAAGAAGTATTATTCCGCTTCCGTGCTACTGATGTAGGAGCCTCCTCCTGGCACCCCTACCCACCTAAGATACCCGTAACGACCCAAGTCCAACGCCTGTGCTCTGTGCTGCCAAGGATCGTGCTGCGCTAGGTTACTTAGTACCTACCTAGTACATACCTAGTACATACCTAGACTGGACTGCGTTCAGGACTCTGGGGCGCGCATAATCTTTTGTTACGACTCAGACCACGAACACCACTCCCATAATACACCAATACAACCCCCCAACCAACGTTCAACAATTGCCCTATTGTTGTTTGTTCGGTGACGGCGAAAAAGGAGGGTCTGTGATTGCCGATAATATGGCCGCAACAACTAACGGCGATGCAGCTGCGGCTTTGGACGACATCAAGCCTCCGCAGGGTGTTATCCTACCACCCAAGGAGTTCAGAGGTGAGCATTGCGAATCCCGTCTTGGTGCGCTTCCGGCGTTGCTAACGTTAGACCGCCTCGCAGTAATCCTCGAGAAGACAGCCGGATTCGTCGCGCGGAATGGCATTTCTTTTGAGGATCGCCTTCGGGAGAAGGAAAAGAATAACTCCAAGTTTAGTTTCCTCAACACGAGCGATCCATACAACCCGTTCTACCTCTGGAGGCTGAGCGAGATCAAGGAGGGCCGTGGAACCGCGGTTGCCGCCGGGCGGGCGGGCGAGCCTGCCGCTCCGGTTGACGAGAAACCCAAGGGCCCTCCCGAGCCCTCCAGTTTCCAGTTCTCTGCGCGTATGCCAAACATCAGCGCCCAGGATCTCGAGGTCGTGAGGCTGACTGCGCTGTTTGTGGCGAAGAATGGCCGACAGTTTATGACAGCGCTATCGCAGCGTGAAGCCGGCAACTACCAGTTCGATTTTCTCCGACCCAACCACAGTCTCCACAACTTCTTGCAGCACCTGATCGACCAATATACCATGCTATTACGGGCCAGTGGTATCGATGGCGAAGGCGGTCGCGTTCAGCAGGAGCGAGTAGCCGAGGTGCAGCGAAATGTCGACGACAAGTTTCATATCCTCAACCGTGCCAAACAGCGGGCCGAGTGGTTAAAGTATCAGGAGACCGAGAAGCAAAAGAAAGAAGAGGATGACGAGAAGGAACGTCTGTCGTACGCCCAAATTGACTGGCATGACTTCGTTGTCGTCGAGACTGTGGTTTTTACTGATGCTGACGACCAAGCAAACCTACCGCCGCCCACCTCCCTCTCCGAACTCCAATATGCCTCCCTCGAGCAAAAGGCCAAGATTTCTATTAGCTCTAACCTGCGCATCGAAGAAGCAATGCCAACGGACGATGACAACGCCTATAACGGCTACACGCCGCAATCTAATTACAATCTTCCACATCATCCCGCATATCCACCTCCACACTCGCTTCCATCACAGCCGTATCAGCCCGGCGCCGCCGCGCAGGCTACTTACGGTATGGCGCCACCACCGAGACCTAATGGAATCGTTGAAGATGAAGAGGCACAGAGGATTCGCGAGAGGGAGGAGGCGCGCGCGCGCATGCAGCAAGCGCAAGCTGAAGCCAAAGGAGGCGCCGCCCCGATGAAGATCAAAGAGAATTATGTCCCGCGCGCCGCTGCCCGGGCAGCGAACAAGCAAGGGACACAAATGGCCTTGTGCCCGAACTGCAAAGAACAGATCCCAATGAACGAACTCGAGGCACATATGCGGATTGAATTATTAGATCCTCAATGGAAAGAACAGAAAGCCAAAGCCGAATCGCGCTACGCGACGACGAATTTGTCAAGCATCGATGTGGCCAACAACCTAAAGCGATTGGCCAGCGCGCGGGCGGATATTTTTGATCCCATCACCGGGCAATCCATATCCGAAGAAGAAATGGCGCGCCGGAAACGGGCGGCGATCAATTCTTTTGATGGCAATCTTGAAGGACGAGCCCAGGCCCATATTAACCACATGCAGAGCGTCAACGTTGATGAACAGATTGCTCGCATCCACCAAAAGTTTGCGAAGGAAAACCAACAACAAGGTCATTGATTAGAGCATCGTAGCGTTGGGTGATGAGCGTTGAGCGCGGGGACACAATTTAGCGCTTGACATCCGGATGGGAATGGCATATAGTGAGTGCTTAGACGGGTATATCCGCCGCGCTGTATTAGTAAAATGACGGGAAAATGTATAAGAAGGACCATTCGCGGATGCGTCTGAAGGTAATCATCTATGGTATGATTGTATCCTATTCGAAAAGCCTATGCGTTATATCAGCTGCTTGCCCATCTAGCTTATATGAGATGAGTTGTCTACGTTTCGTAACTAAGATGAGACGAGAAAGGCACGAAATAACAGATTCCATGTACTATGTATTATGTATGGGCTGGTCAGAAAGAACACTTGGCGTATGAGTAGTGGTAATGGGTAGTCCGCGGGCAGTGTGCTAATCTGCCCAACTACCTACTTCAATGAGCGTGTTTGAAATCTCTCGTTTTATACGTATTTCGCTATCTGGGATGATTATGATTTCATCTTCCACTGCGCGCTGCATCCACCTTCGGCGTTTTCCGAAATGGATAAGATCTGTTACATGAATTGTCCGAGGATTATAGAGGATTTGTAGCGAGAGCGAGGAGAGCTCGAGTGTCAAGGCTTTTCGTAATTGCCCTCGTCTAATTACAACTATTTAACAATTCTATTGCCCACCGGGAGGATCACCGCCACCCCTGTGGCCGCGTATGACCGTATAACTCCATGAATGCGTCTTATACATGAATCATCTCGACATAGCCCTTCCCGTCCTTACGCCTCCTCCGGCTCAGACTCAGGATCGGATTCGCTAGTACCGAGCTCGATAATCAAATTTCCGGACCTACCGATCCGATCGCTAAGCGTGGCTTTCTCGTCCGGCTCGTAGACGACGCGAGGGATAGGGGAAGCGATCCGGAAGCTGTACTCATGAACATAGCCTTCCGGTTTCTCCGCCGAAAGATCCACTTCGTGCATTTCACCCGCCGCCTTCTTCTCGTCCTCGCCGTTCAGCTCTGGGTTTGTCGTCAAAATATCGTAGCACTCAACGAAGGCGTATAGCTCTTCTACCGTTGTTGCAGCGGAAAACCGACGCACAATACGTCCCACCGTCGGCATCATGAGCGCCAGCCGTACGACCTCTTTAGCATTCGCACTAGTTTCCGGCTCCGTCTTGATAGTTGTCGCACGCCATCTGCGCCATTGCTGTTTCTGGCGCTCGTGCAACGCGGCTGCTTCGGCCTCTTCCAGGGCCTTTTGTGCACTCGCCACGCTGGCCGCGGCCGCCTCCTTCTTTTGCCTAGCGCGCTCGCGATCGCGGGCCAGCGAACGCTCGTAGGCATCGTCCTGCTCCGAACGCAGGTTACGGGAGAATTGTTGTGCCGTCCGTTCGGCACGGACGCCGACAAGATCTGGCGCATACTTGTTGATGGCTGTCTGGATCTCTGCCAGGTACGTGGCCGGCGAGAGAGGACCCGCCAGCCTCTTAATAATGCTCATGCGTGTGCTCCCTTCTTTCGGGGTGAGACAAACAAGGCATGAAAACGGGAACTTTGTGCAATTATACTCTGCGGCGACCTGATAGGCTTCCGAATCGAGCACATTACCGCCCCATAGGACAATATTATTCGCTGGGTCATTAATAAAGCTGACTACTTCGGGCGCCAGAAGTGTGTCCCGTGTGAAAAATTCGGTGTCGTCGTGTTCGGGCGACATCAGCACAATGAGCAAAAACTTAAGGTCGCGCTTCGCCAAGTCAAGTGCTTGTGCGAACCCGCCTTCGTGAAACGGGAGTGCATTACTTCCATACTCCTCTTCAAACTCTCGCCGGAACCGTGCAGCTGTATCAGGCGGCATCAACATGCGACGGCCTTTGCTGCCTCTGAAACCGGCCGTCATGCTTGTTGTTATGGACCGCGGGCGTAGAGAAGGCGGGAGGAAGGCGAAAATGTATACGAAGGTGCGAAATATGGCCGACACCGCGCGGTACCCGAAATTGAATGGGGCGAAGATGACGGCGAGGAGGAACGGGGTTCGCGGGGTGGTGGTGCCCTGAGGCACTATTCTCGGGGCAGGATCGGGTTTCTCGCGCGGCTGCGGTCGTCCGTAGGAGCCCTGTGATGCCGCGAGACTCTCCTGCAGATTCTCATGCCGCGGCTGTCGCTGCGGAGCTTGGCTCTGTGCCGCGACAGCCTCGGCCACCAGGTCAGGTCCCTCGCCATCGAAGAATTTGGCGATAGCTATCTGAACGTTCCACTGCGATCTTTCAAGCAAAGCCACCGCATCTTTGGCCGCCTGAGCTGTAACCTGCGTGTATTGCTCAAGGGCCGCCTGCTGATCCGCCGAAAGATGGCTTATATCGATACCTGCATCACTCGCCATGGTGAGGATCTTAGGGAGCGAGTGCGTCGAACAAACAACCAAGTTTCACCCACAGAGGCAATTAATTAACCACCCATAGAAAATGAACTCGGATTGTCCGGAGGTGGCGCAAACTCGGAAGAGTGAATCAGTGGGAGATATGGGGACCAGGAAGACCGATTACAGCTCCTTCGAAGAACCACAAGCACCGGAGGCTTAAGACAGCAACAGCCTTGTGAGGAGTGTCGGGATGGGTTGCTCCTTGTCAAACGCCACAAATAAAGTCTTAATCCGGGCAAGGCGCCGGCTACAGGCTGACTAGAGTAGACGAAATGTTGCAAGGGCGTAAGTACACGCCAAAGTGGCTACAGGAGGTGTAGGTAGCTCAAGGTAGCTTAAATGGCTATGGGTGATTCTGCTGAAGCAAGCATTAACGACGATTGCCAGCTGCGTGTTCAGTTGAGTAGGTATCTGGCTGGACCCACTATCTATAGCAATGCAATGGCAGGAACGAACGATGATGTAGAGGCAATGAAGATTTACAGCAATGCTGTTTTGGGTTTAGTGACTTAGTTGTTTAAAGAACAGGTATGTTAGGTACCTACCTAGGTAAGTACTTATTTAGGTACATATGCTACTAGCTAGCTACCTGGTAATATAGTATATTAGGTGCCTACCCCCCTTCACAGTACCTACCTGTGGTATATATGTATGCATGTATGTAATTACAGTAAGGCATAGATACATTCACCCACTAACCTTAGTTACCTACCCGCAGTTCTCGATTACATAACGGTCCCTCTCTCCGATACGGCGACACAGACCTCCGCGACAACCCCCGAGGCTGAGATTAGTGACCTAGCAGGAAGTACCTACATAAGAGATCGGCCCCATATCTTTGCCATGTTGCTTGCTTGGTGATGAGGTCTTGGCGCTTGCCCTGGGACCACTATCCAACACCCACCAACCTTGCGCGTACAGTGTAGTGGCATATTCCGGCCGTCATCCCACTTCCCACTACCGCCCGCATGCACGGTGCACTTGACTACACTACGACTTTGTCCGCCCGCCGGCTTGCCTTGCTGTCCAGAGCTTCGTCGCCTTGTCTCGACAGCTCGCATCCTCCGCCTCCCGCCCTCTTCGCCCCCTTCGCCCCTTCGCCCCCAGCACCTCCTTGCTTTCTTCCCAATTCCCACCCGGACAAAGCGTTGTATGTGCCCATGGCTGTTGTCGGCGTGTAGTCAGACTCGTGCGTTGAAGCGGACGGCAATTGATGCATAGCGCTGTTCCATCGTTCGAACTCCTATTCTCTCCTCTCCCGCCTTTGACTCGGGGTTTTAATTCCATGGGTGGGCTGTCTTCCAGATACACCGGAAGATGGCACCGCTGTGACGTGCCTAGTGCATCTCCCGGTTCCTCGTGCGTTCGTGCCGTGCCTCTCGCGGCCTCCGCCCGGGCTAGCGACCCTGCGTCTCTGCTCTCCTCCTCCTCACCCGCTCAATGCGACGACTACGCCAGTCCTATACCGCCCCGTTCCCGCCCCTTTCGCCTGCGCACCCCGCATCACAACCCGCACCACAACCTGCACCGTCTGCAACCGCCAGGGCTAGCCGGTAGATCAGGGTAGCCGTGCCGAACAGGCTGGTGCGCACCGAGTGCCCGGCTCCAAGCTCGCGACTTCTGTGTGATCACAACACCCCGCCGTGGTTTCTGCAGCTATGGCGAGCACCAGGTTCGGGACTGCCAGCCAGGGCAGGCAGATGGCGTCGCCCAGGCCCAAGACACGTGGTAAGTAGCTACGTCCGACTGGCTACCTCTGATGGGCAACGCTGCCCTGCCATGTTTAAGCAATCCAAGTCTAATTGTGGTCTCCGTGGCCTGCCTTGTAGATTCTAAAGAGACTCTCTGTCGTAACGTGCTAATATATGGTCACTGCCGCTATGAAGACCAGGGCTGTGCCTTCAACCATGATCAGAATAAAAACCCAAATAACCCTAGTGATAAGTAAGTAGTGATTTCCTTTGCGTATTCGTGCTTGGTCTTTTTTTCTCAGACAGCCCCTTCCAAGCCTTGCCGTGGTTGCGGAAGATCAGCAAAAATATATCGTTGTGCTCGGAGAGCGTCTTCCCAGGTCCGGATACCACCTGCTATAGATATCAGACAATGACGACCAACTCTTACGTGCCTATTCCTCCGCGGCATTCGCGAAGGCTCTACATCCCTACCAGCAGCCTCTTCAGCTATAATATCGGAAGGATCTTGAAAACCTCGCCGTTATATCTGCCTCGCTATTGGGGAAAAATAATGTCGTCCGACGTCGTCCGAAGCGGGTACTAAAGGGTCGAGCTTGCGGCTTGCTTACTGGGAGCACCCGCCGATCTTCAGACAGCTGAGCATTCGTATATTTCACATTCCTACGGTGAAGCTCTAAAATGAGTATAATCCACGAAATATGTGCGGAATACGAGGATCGGATGGCCTACGGGACCCGGGAGAAACTCCCCAGCCAAGAAAACAACCTAGCGACACACCCTTGCCCTTAACGACAACCATACCAAGTAACAACCTACAGAATATTCATCTACAAGTGCCTTTAGAGCTGCCGCATATTCATGGATCAGCCGTACCGGACAATGTCGCGGCAAAGCGTGTTATGGTCCTAGGAGCTATGAAGTATGGCCTACAAGATGTTCGTAGACATCTTGCAAGCCAGCCACGGGCTCAGCGTAATTTGAGGATTTCAGGCCGTCTTGTTGCTCCACATGATGGCAGATCTTCTTTCCTAGTTACGACCGATCAACAGGTCACGGACAAGTCAGTTATTCATCCGCAAGAGGCCACACAGTTGCAGCGGATCAACGTACCCACCCTCCCTGATGATGCCCGGATTGGGGAATACGACGCATCTATTTTGACGCTAGGACCTATCAATTATTCTGTACAAACCATCTTTGAAGATCCTGTCATCCAACGGATCCAACAGTATTTAGGCGTTCCAGGTCGTCTCGCTACTCGTGGCCCAAAGCCATTCCCCCCGTACGTAAACCCCTTCGGTTTAATTATCATAATGGGGGGCGTGGCAACCTACAGCGGAATATTCATATTCAACCTTACTGGTAGCTGGCCGGGAGAAAAAAAAAACTCAAATATATACCGGAATCCCAGCCCCAATTAGCCTCTCGATAACGATACGCAACTGGAGATACAATCGGACTGTATTAAACCATATGGCGGCGCCGACCTTTCTCGCTGGACTTAGGATGGCGTCATTTGATTGACAGCCCGGCAATAAGGCAAAGGGATAAACTTTCCCCCCAGTAGATATGCTACTAAAGAGGCCAAAAGCCCGAGAAGACTGCGTTAAATTCTGGGTTTTCCCAAACTCTGGGAAGTGCCCACGCTCTCACGCGCTTGGATACTCCATCCGCGTATATCACGGCCAGTGTTTAGAGGACGATGGAACTTGCGTGGTCTTTTTCTGCCACTCAAATGATAAATTAACGCCAGCAGATCATCCACCCTACCTATAGTAGTTGTTAAAATAGCTCTTTTCGGAATGTCGCGGCTGTACTTGCTATAAATATACTCTGGATATAATACAGCTAGCTAACTATTTTCACAGCCAGTCTAAGAAATCACTTAATGTCGATTCCCCGTCCTTTACCCCCGCACAGCTTGGGGGCAAGAAGAGCACGTTTTCTACCAGTGCCGTTCCATTCACTCCTCGAGGGAACTCTACAACTAGTATGATTCACTAGTTACAATCATGGTGTCTTCTTAGTTAAGGCTTACATTCATTAGCTACATCGCCCGCCTTGCAGCAAGACATGGGAACGACCTTGTTTAAACCCGCTCCGTTCACAGATTTTAGCCAAAACAATTATGATCTGAATTCGACGGTATATTTATTCCACTTCCTACCATTGCTCTCTAAGATTGACGGAGGATAGGACGCGGTAAATGGGGCAGCAGACAACTCGCTAGGGTTTGATCCTTTCATGTCAAGTGTGCCCCAAGGACTCCCATCCGCCCAGTACAACCCATATGCGGAAGAACACAACCCATTAGCTGGAGCCGGAACGTCCTATTATGGAGCCCAAAACGCATACTCTACCCCATCTCAGCCCGTAAGTAATCAAATAACTATCTCGTCTTGAATCCAGCCGAGCTAACATGCATGTCCAGCTTCAATATCATCTTTACTATCCATTAGCCCCAATTCGAGAAACTTTGCAGCCTTATCAACGAGCGGTTTCCGATTTCTTTTTACCAGAATCTCTAAGAGAAGAACTACAAAAAAAAGCGGAGGCTGCTAGACAAGTTCTGGCAAGCCAACCAGGTGTACAATCACCCTCTCTTCAACAGTATCATTCCCTTGTACCCCTGGATATTAAGCTTAAGAATACTTCCGGTATCTTTGGGCTTCCTACATGGGTATGGAAAGCAACGTCGCGAAAGAACGGGAACGTGTACTGTCTGAGAAGAGTTGAAGGTAAAAAGGCCCCTTGATGTAATACAGGCATTTATACTAACCCATCATAGGTTTCCGCTTGACAAACGAGGATGCCATCAAGGCTGTGAATTCCTGGAAAAGAATCACACATCCAAACATCGTCACTACGGTGGAAGCCTTTACAACCAGAGAATTCCACGATAGCTCTCTTATATTCGTTCACAACTACCACCCACTCTCGAAAACACTGGCCGATCATCACTTTCCCACTACCATCAACCGATTTGGCCGCGTCGCGCCAGTGCCCGAAAAATTGTTATGGAGTTATCTTGTACAGCTCTCTAGCGCGCTGAAGGTAATACATCGGGAAATGCTAGCAGCACGTTGTATCGATATCAGCAAGGTTATTATAACCGATAAGAATCGCATCAGGCTGAGCGCATGTTCCATTTTTGACGTAATACTTTTTGAAGCGCACCGTGACGTTAAAGAACTTCAAGAGGAGGATCTTTTCCATCTCGGAAAGCTTGTCCTTTGCATTGGCACCTCGACTCTACCGAGGGATATGCAAGATCTACGCTCGCTTCTTGAAAAATTCGGCCGAATCTACTCGGCGGAGCTCAAGGAAAGAGTTGCTTGGCTGCTAGGAGTGCCTCAAGCACAATGCGATAAACCGGCCGAACAATTAATTCGTGACCTAGCGATTCATTTGGATGATGAATTCGCCGCATCCTTTAGCGCCTATGATGAGTCAATCAACCACCTAGGCCGGGAATTAGAAAATGGGAGAATAGTACGGCTTTTAGCCAAGCTAGGGACAATCAACGAGCGGCCCGAATTCGACGGGGACCCTAATTGGTCCGAAACGGAGCATCGATACACGCTGAAATTATTTCGAGATTATGTCTTCCACCAGGTCGATGCCCAGGGAGATCCTGTCCTAGATTTGGGACACATGATAAGCTGTCTAAACAAACTGGACGCCGGGACGGACGAAAGGATATATCTTACTAGTCGAGATCACCAATCTACCTTCTTGGTGACATACCGAGAATTGAAGAAGCAAATTCAGTCGGCCTTCAGCGATCTACAGAAAGGAAACACCAAACAGCAACAACAACAACAACAACAGCAGCAGCAGCAGCAGCAGCAACAGACCAATCGGGGGTTTTAAACCAGACGATACAAAGCCCAGGTTGCAAACCCCCATGGATAAATTAGAAGCCGAAATAGGCGGTTAACACGAAAGCACTTCACCGAACTCGACATAGAGAACCAACCTCGAGCATAGCCGCGATACCATATAGTCGAGACTAGAGTCAATAGCGCATTCGAGTAGGACCAATCAGATAGGGGTTGACCTCGGTAGGCTTGGACGCTGGTATAGTACGAAACTTGTATAGCGTGGGAAATGTCAATGATCCTATATATATTCCTAATGTCTATTGGATCCTGGAGCGATACAGTCCCTGTCGACTATCAGTAGCGCGTTGACTATCTAAGACGGAGAGTGGGAGGAAGAGAAAATAAAACAAACCCAGATAAACCATGAATGACAACAGACCTTAGTTAGCTAAACCTACATACCGTTTCCATGCTAGCCCATCGTGATATTTGACCTATTGTGGTAGATTGATTGGGTTATTTTTCCAGATGAGTCACCAAGGCAATGAAACGGCGTTTGTAGCCCCTCGCGTATGATGAAGGCAATCTCGTCTACCTAGTATACTTTAGTGGGCGGCTATGCCAGAAGTGTAGGCATCTATTCGGACGGGGGCTTGTGTCATAAGTCCATCATAGAATCAGGATCAGGCCAAGTTCATCACTAACCTCCCAAGATACTGCAGCCCGTACCCGACGTTTCCCCACCACGGACCCTTGCGCCGGGCATTAGACGATGAGGCTGCCGCTCACTATGTCTGATGATATCGCACATGGGGGGGGGACCGGCACACTCTATTGGTTAAGGGGGCGATCGAGGGCAACTTGGTTTGTCCCGTGGGTTACCTGTGGCTGTTTGTGGCCGTCAGGCGCCTTCGGCCTTGACTACTCGATCTCAGCCCCCCTTCCGGAAGGTCTCTCCCGTCGCGAAATAGACGGTGAGTGAGGCCTTGGTTCTTACCTAGGCGCCCGTTGCGATTACAAATTTCCGACATACGGTACTGCACCTGCGGTTCAGATCTGGGTTGGGTTGGGCCTGTGCCATTGGGCCGCAGCACCCAGCTAGCTATGTGTTGAGACTAACGAGCTGACGACACCGCTTGGGCGAGATAGGTCTAGGTTTGGTACGATTCATTAAACCAGTCAGTCCAAGGCTTTTCACTAGGTATGTTCAGTCGCGCGATAATAGTGGAGTCTAAGTTTAATAGCCTGCTCCCACCCGATGAGGAAGAATCAGGTACGTGGTTTCAGCATACAATGCTATAAACCCTACCTCGTAGCCCCCTTCTATGAGACCCGAGGGAATGGGCCAGGGGTATTTAGGCTATCCGAAATGGTTGAGAGGGGGAGTAGGTCTGACCCATTCATCTGCCTAGATGCCATAGCTCTTTATCTTTCTACCTTTGGGTAATAGTCCATGGATAGATAGTCTCCACTTCATATAAATAGATGACTAACCTCGAGCTTTCGGATGGCGTGGCCACAACAGCATTATCTTAGTGATTCGTTAGACCGAGTACGAAAACTCAATCGTCGCCTTGCTGGGCGAACGGATTCTCGATTTCCTCGCTCCCATCCAGGGGGCTGATAACCACTAACAAAGTGCCTCGAGCCACGACAAGACCTAGTGACCTCGTCGCCTCCTTGCCTTCGTCGTCTACCATCGCGATCCCTTGTCAGTTCTTGGATTCCAACTACTCATCTCTAGGCTGAGGGGGGGTGAGAGGGGAGTCGATGTATGGCGTGACCTACCTCGCATAACCTCTTGTACCTCGTCCAACACCAGATTCATGAGGGCATCGTACCCCTTTAACGTACCGGTGACTATATATCAATTGATGGGTCAGCCGCCGCCGCCGCCGCCGATGTTTCTGCCGTTGTGCATTTGACATTCGTTGGCAGACAGGAAGGGGAAGGGGGTTGGGAGTAGGATGGGTAGAGCAAGCCGTACCTTCGCGTCCCCCGTTGAATTTGACGGTAATCCTCTTGTCCATGTATTTGCCCAGGTCGAGGATGTTCTCCTTCTTGGGCCTCTCCCGTTCCTGCGTGGCCCCGGCACCGCCCGAGTCCCCCCCGTGTCCTCCTCGTCCTCCCCCGCGGCCACCCCGCCCTCCGCGGTGGTGGCCGCCGCCACCGCCGCCTCGACCGCCGCCGCCGCCGCGGTGATGCCCACGGTCGGACATGGTTCTATGATCGGGATCTGTGGATGTGGAGCGAGCCGCTAACTATATTCTCTCGCGGTCCGGAGATGAGGTTACGCGAAAAACAACTCGGGCCGCCGGGGACTGCCTCGACTGGTCGGTTGGCGACAACGGGCCGAGTCCGCAAACGGTGGAGAGGGCGGGTTGATGATGTAGTTATCCAGAGGGCGGTCGCCGGTACGTGTGCCTGATCCGCGAGAGGGGAAGGGGCTGCTGCTACTTTCGATGAGGAGCGGGTTGGGATCGTCAACGTCGCGCAATAAGTGATTTGGGTGATTTTGAGGAAATAAAATTAAGGTTGTCCAAAAGCTACCTAGGTAGGTAGTGTGTAGTGTGTATGCCTTCCTACCTATGGAAAGTGGAGGGGCGGAAGGCTGAAGTATTGCGGCGAAAGCTGCAAGGGCTAGTTCCGTGTTTTTGGACATTGCGCCGCTCTGATAGGCCAGAAAAACGACAGAGGGGTCAACACAAGGCTTATGCGGTTAGGTTGCGGGAGGTGGGTTGACGGGGTAGTTATAGCGGGGTTATGTGTTAAGTTATTATACGCCAAGGCGTGTTTTAGGTAAGCTTCGCAGGCCTATAAAATTTGTTAACTAAGATGGTCCAGCATCTACGGTAGATGATTCTCTACTGGACCTTACCGTATCTACTGTATCTACTGTACCGTATCTACTGTATCTACCGTATCTACTACCTATCTACCCACAGGAAGATACTTAGGTAAGTAGCTAGGTAGGTTAGGTTAACTAAACAGGTACATACATACACCTACCTACCTAATACCTCCCTCACATCGTACGACTTGAAATACCTCTCTACTTAAGCTCTCTCTTTGGCTGCGCACGGAATGACACTCCCGACAGAATGTCGCGGACCCATCCAGCCTATCAAAATGGAAGGAAGATGTTGTCAGATATCACGGGCCAGGCGTGGTCTATCCAGAGTGTCTGGTGACCTTGGCTGCTAGCAGTTAGGCCGCATGGGAGGCCTCGA
Organism: Rosellinia necatrix; assembly: GCA_021209875.1. Classification (NCBI taxonomy): domain Eukaryota; kingdom Fungi; phylum Ascomycota; class Sordariomycetes; order Xylariales; family Xylariaceae; genus Rosellinia; species Rosellinia necatrix. The sequence goes on from JAGYVD010000009.1 coordinate 3,071,012, forward strand.
CATTTGAGGATCTTCCCTTCGACACGGCAATAGACATACCGCGATAGACCGCCTTGTAGCTCTCCATTAATGGCTAGCTGCGGCGGTGTACGGCGTACTGTGGAAACCGCATCTCGGAAGATAGCACTAATAAGACTATCGATCGCTGAGCGAATGGGTTCTTTGGAGATGGCGGCTCTCATAGGAGAAAGCAGATTGTCGAGTAATCTTCCTTCATTCCCGTCGTCACATACAGTTCGCCGAGGCTTATAGCCGACATGCGGTACCCTCGGCCAACGCTGGTCCACTACGAGGCCGGCGGCGTAGTGGTCTCCAATTACCATTTCCGGAGCCAGGATGAATAGCCATCGCGCTAGACATAGCCACTGGGGCTGACCGGAGCTCCTTGGCCCCTATCTCGGCCCCTATTTCCCGACCCAACGATTGTTCCTGGACAGGGTCCCCGGAGAAAACAACAACAATATCGATAGCTACTGGGGGTATTGCCATTGCACCCAGTTGGTTGGGCATGGGCTGGCGACCGTCTTGGGTGCCGCCATGACGATGCAGGCCGCCGATCATTGCCTCTTCGGCGATCTCTGGAGAGCAGGCGAAGACCCCTCAGGACTCACAATAAATCATGCTGTCCCTACCACTCTGGACCGTCCCCCCTCCCACTGTACCCGTGAACGGCGACGATCTCTGCTCAAATCAGTGCAGCCTGGCCCGCGGGTTATAGGCATGGCCACCAGCGGAGCGCAGGATGGAGATAGGATCGGAGCGCAACTCGGGCAACCATCCCAACGTCATATCTTGATTTCGACGTTCTACAGCATACACGGCGTCATTCCGCTATGTTGGCCAACGAGGGGCCGGGTGTGGCATCAATGAATGCGCCAGAGCGAGGTCTAGGCGTCTCAAGTAAAAGAGGTGTAGGGATTAGTTATACAAGTCACCCAAGTACTGGGAACATGTTGTCGAGTATGTGGTCGCGAGAGCGCAAGAAGCTACCCAAGAAGCCACCGAGCTCTCTATTGTGCATGAGATATTACCTAATCCACGACCCCCATCTTCTGTGGCTTATAGCGCGTGGCTTTTTTTTACTTATTTATTTTTATTTTTTTTATTTATTTACCTGCCTAGGTAGGTAGGTAGTTGACCTCCTTATGTAGCTACGGTAGGTATCTGTTCACTAACCCTACATGTAATGGATGTACCCAATGTACGAGTATACATACTATAGGTATATGTATGTACATGCTGTATGTAGGTTCCCCGCTAGCGAGAGGAACTTTTGGAGTGATGGCACTACGTATTCAACATAACCACCACTTTCCATTGTTTCTTTTTCAATCACGTCTATTACTATCTTCCCTTGTTTCTTTTTTAAGTGATGCCCTACTCCTTAGCTTCGCGTCCCGGTCCACGATAGACCACACACTACCCACCTACTTATCTACCTTAGGAAGTAGGTATATGTGGAAGGTGGTAGGAGGCATCTCATGCACATAGGTAGCTTGCCATAGAACCGGAGACTAGGCATCAAGCAAGGTACAAGGCTCCATTCTTTGGCATATGTAGAGTGGTAGTGAACCCACATAGCTGGCCTTGCTTGATTCCGTCTTGCTCGATCTCACCGTTAACCTACCTAGGTAAAGCACCTGTCCAACATTAGCCTACGCCTACGTGCGCCTACGTACCTACATATGTAATACCTATCTACCTACCTACTTACCTAACCTTGGGTGAGAAGTAAATCAGTTGAGTAAACTAGTCTCTATCTACCGCCTATCTACCGCCTACCTACCGCCTACCTACCACCTACCTATCGCCTACCTATCACCTATCTGTCACATAGGTATCTGTCACCTACCTCTACCCTAGTGTATATAGTCGACATGAACTATCTGCTACCTACCACCTGCTGCCTACCTGCTACCTACCTGCTACCTACCTAAGTAGTAGGTACCTACTGTATGTATGATTGCTCATGACTACATACGTGCTTGGGAATCAAGCCAACATACCACACATACATGTGGTTGCTGCACACTTGGCGCGCTCCACAGCGCCTCGGCGGCTGTCGAGGTTACTTCGTTACGTCCCTACATGCTAGGTCCGTACTAAGCTCTATCGACTGCGCTTAGTAGCGTAGCCCAGGCAAGCCAGGTTAGTCATGCCGGGAATCTGGTAATGTCTCTGGCACTAACTTACGCCAGAAATACCTCGTACCAGTCTTGCGGAAGCCCCGCCCGATGGCCTGGGTACGCTTACAAGAAAACATATCAAGTGGTTACCTAACTCCGACTTATACGGCACCCCGGCGGGCCAGTCAGATTACCCGTCTCTACCCAGAACCATGCATCGAATTGTTGCGCTACCTATCTAAGGTAAGAATGAAAAGTAAGAAGTACCTTACCCTACCTGTCGATTCCTGGTACCCAGGTAGGTACCTAAGGTAGGTTGGTAGCGTTGCTCACCATGACCGCTGTAGGCGTACCACTGTAGGTGCCTTGCTGGCGTGCATCTCCAGGGTCGATTTATGGTGTCCGATAGCTGCGATGACCCCTGTGCGCGCGCCCCCCCGCCTTTTGATCCGCTTATCCTCTCAACCCCACAACGCAAGTGCAGCAGCAGCTCCAGCAACCTGCTCCTTGCCTGTCCTGTTATTTTATGTAAGTAGTTATCTAACTAGCGTAACTACCTATATAATGTACATATAATGTACATGCCTTATGTACATACCTCGCGCGCATATATCTACTTACCTACCTACCTACTACCTTGAGGCATGTACGTTAGCCTCAAGCAAGTTCTCCGGTCTCCACACTCGCGTCGCATGCCACAATACTTCAGACGATCGACGACGACACGGGACTTGCGCTACCGCTACACCACAAACCGTATCTCTCGAGCCCAGGACCCGGGACCCTAGGCTAGGCCAGTTTCGAGGACCCGTTCGGCAACTAGTCCCTTCTCGCGTAGACCGTTCCCCCTGACCGTCGTCCCCTCGTGCAAATTCGATTTATAGAGGCGTCGCTGTCGTTCTCTCGCTCCCTTGGCTCGCCATCGCACCCCGGCAACCTGGACAGGCGCTCGAGCGTGTGCGGACGGGCTCCTCTCCCTCTTGTAGTTATCGTCCGTTGCCCCCCTCTTGTATCATCGATTGGGCCTCTTGTATCGTCCCTCTTATATGCAACAGCTTGCAGCTGGCCCGCCACCTCATAGGCTACACGAGCCGACACGAGTCTAAGCGAATTGCCGGCGTCGTGCAGCTCTGGCGCTCCTCAGGTGCCATGTCGCTGTTGTGGTCACCCAGGATCTCGGGTCACCAATAGCGCCTCGGCCAATCTTGCACATCCAAGGCCGTCCCAACGCCATCCAAGGCTCCCTCTCCTTTTTCCTGCTGCCTCCCGCTCAACCGCGCCTCCTGCCCCCAGGACCCAGGACCCAGGCATTCCTACGCTGGCACGCTGGGCAGGCCTTCCTAGGCATTCCCAATTCCTCTAACCCCACATCCGGATTGGCGTATCCGCCTGCGGCACCCAAGGCTACCTACCTATCATACATTTTGGATACATCCCATTCTGTACCCATCTAGACTAATACGGCCCGCCCTGCTACCCGCTCTCCTGTCCTGTCCTCCTGCCGGTCTACGGGCTCCCGGTATACCTGCCCGCCGCTGTGCCTGTCCCTTCTCGGTCGCCAACGCCCCCCCTCACCACCACCACCACCCCCCCCCTCCATCCACTGGAACCAGAACCTTGGTACTCTTCTCGTTTATCGGCGGCACTGCCTCAGCCTCTTACAGCTCATTAATGTCCTCGCTTCGTCCTCCCGCAGCTCGTTGGGTGGGATATCCGGGTGCGCCAGGGCCGTTGAGGGTAGACCCGCGTCGGGCGTCTCTGCAACATCTCCGCGTCGTTCCTTGCTGGGGAACGGGGCATGACTATGGCGCACACTGTTGACGCCGACCAGCACAAACGGAAACGAGACGTCGCCGATGACAACGGCAGCCAGGTACATGACCGTATCCCTCAACCACCGCCTCCCCAGTCGGGTAAGTCACATTGCCCCCCCCCCCCCCTCTGTCCATCGACTATTGTTAGGGATGGCAGGCGACCCACAAACTAGAGCTACGCTTCTGCCATTATATAATGAAAAATTGAGCGCCGTACTCCATCTATTATTGCTGGACTTTCGTTCTCCTGTACGCCATGTTTCGATCCACACCCTTTGAATCTTTCCCATGTCTCTTCGGCCCAAGAAGATGGACACTGCTCCCCCTCTGCATGTACGCATAAAGATAGAGCCAGCCACTAACGAGCATGGAAGTGAATACCGTTCCTATAAACTACCTCTCGAGGTCTCCGGGGGGTCAAGCTCAAGCTTATTCAGGGCGACGGTGATACTTTCTCCAATGCGCTGGACTTGATCAGCGAATATGAAGGTAGGCCCCTCCTTCCGGCGAGCGCCCGCTCGTCACGCTCCCCATGGAGGCTATCAGCACGAACTAAAGCGCAGAACAGGTGTACTGAACAGACACGAAAGCCTGGCCTTTAACCTGGGCGCCAAACTCACCGGTTCCCGCCTTCTCAAGGCCATGGAGGGAGCATTCGAAGGGCCCATCACGACGACGCCTCCCCAGAACCAGTTCACCCTTGACCCGGTAACATGGCTTGACATCGTCGACTTCGCCAAGTCGCATCCGCAAGAGTTCCAATTATCAGCCACGCCGTCCGGCATGCGATACTGTCAGTTTCCGCTGAAGGATGTTCGAGTGGAGATTGGCGAAGACGACTGGAGGTTGATCGTCTCCGGTGCTCTAGATAGGTTTAGGCTTGTACCACCGCAGCCGCTCGAAGAAGACGAGGCAGCCGAACTTGCGACGGTGGAGATTCTCGAGCAACGCCTCCAGGTGCTGATCAAGAAAGCGGATGAAGTGGCACGGAGAGCCCGTCAGCTTAACTATCATCTCAGCGGCAGAAAAGCCTCCATCCATTCTCGTCAGCCATCCCAATCCACCACGGGATCTGTATTTCAACCCGTAAACGCCATCCGACAGGCTAGCACCAACCCCATCTATGACTTACACGCAGACCTCCTCCAACAATTCGCCGCCCCGGTAGCGCAGCCCCCAAACCACCGGATATCTTCCGCTAGCTCCCTCCCGCCTACTCCAAACCCCATGAGCACGGCATCGTCCACGCCTCGGACCTCCGTACAGCAGCATAATTTCATCAACAGCCACAGCAACCGCCCATCACCCAGCTATATTTCGGAGCCTATCACAAGAGACGCAGAGGAAGAGAACCGCGTATTAGTCACGTCGAGAATCGAGAAGATGACCCGTGGCGAGGTGATACGGCCTCCCTGCGATCGATGTCGAAGACTGAAGACACAATGTATCAAGCACCTCACAGCTTGCCAAGGCTGCACCAAAAAGCACACCAAGTGTACATGGAAGAGGCTGACGGAAGAAGAGGCGACGCTATTGAAGGGAGAAACAAGTGGTGAGGGCGACGAGGAAGAAGATGAGTCCAGGAGCGCACTTTGGAAGGGCAGCCTCATCTCGCCGCTCCGGCCGCCCGAGATTAGTGACCTTGGGGCCGGACCAGAGCGGGACGGGGGCGAACCCACGGTAGGCCAGCTGGGCCCGAGACTTGTTGTCGGCCGGCCGGCAGATGAGATATGGCGCAAAGGGCCTGGCCATATACGCCCCGGCCGAGACGACTCCATGGATATCGACCCGAGCCCGCGCCAGCCGTATGCGCCGGAGGAAGCTACGAACTACACAGCGATACACAGCCCAATCGTCGATGCCAGAATCAGGCAAGTTGCTTCAGCAGCATCTGCTCGCGCAGATGCAGCGGCACGCGAGGGGCAACACCATTCATAAAACCATGACGGCCATACTCTGTACTTATATACTTGAACAGGTAGGGGGGCTTGTCGCGGGATCTCGCATAGCAGTACGTATCTGTATATAAAATCCTCAGAGAGAGGAGGCACTTGGCACCCTGTATTTAAATTGTGAATATGGTACTGGGGGGCAATTACGGCGGACTCTTTGCAGTGTAGATTACACCCGATGTCTTTTCTCAACTCTATTCCTCACCACTCTAGTCGTGAACCCGAAGAGGCCTAAAGTAGGTAGGCTTTGGAGATAAAAGGTAAGTATTGCCGGTGGGGTGCTGGTGGGGCACAACAAGCCTTCATCGTGATGCATAACACGCCAAGAGGGGTAGATGACCTTCCCCATCTGGGGGGGGCCCAAGGGCATAGGCCACTTGAACTAACAAGGCCCCGGCCGCGGGCCGGCACGAAATTCACACCAGAACAATAATCTCAACTCACTCTACACCGGAAAACCCGCTTACTACCTGGCCGTTTCATATAATAAATCACGAAGAAAAGGAAAGCCACCTCGCCTCCACCCTCCTTCCCCCCTCAATTCAAACCACACCCACACACTACCCCCCGCGCACGATGACGGCGACCCGGTCCCTGTTCCAGGTGACGCTGGTGGTGGACGACTACGACCGAGCCAAGGCGTACTACTGCGACGTGCTGGGGTTCGAGTGCACGGCGGACGTGGACCAGGGCGAGGGCAAGAGATGGGTAGTGGTGAGGCCGAGGTCCGAAGGGGGGCAGTGGTGGTGGTGGTGGAGACGGTGGTGCGGCGCTCGTGCTGGCGCGGGCGGCGACGGCGGCGCAGACGGCCGCCGTCGGGAACCAGACGGGCGGCCGCGTCGGCTTCTTCCTGTCCACGGACGACATCGCGCGCGACCGCGCCGCGCTGCTGGGGAGGGGGGTCAGGTTCCTCGAGGAGCCGCGGGTCATGCCGTACGGCACCGTCGTCGTCTTCGAGGACTTATATGGGAATACGTGGGATCTCATACAGCCTGTGGAGGGATAAGGGGGGTTTTTGGGAAAGGGAGGGTGTGGGGGTGGGGGAGGGGGGAGAGGAAGGGGTGGGGAATAGGGGGGGTTTGGGTGAGGTTGGATGGGAAATCTATGATTGATCGATTGATCGATTGATTGATTGCTTCATTGACTGGTTGATTGGTTGATTGATGGATTGCAGTTGATATCTGGGGATGCCAACCCCGTTTTGAATTTTGAATTGTGCTCCTGAGTGTGCGGGTTTGTAGATTCAGTGGTGACATTTCTAGCGCAAGCAAGCATTCATTCACTATACATAACTATATAGTTATATGGTGATGTACCAGACATATATGTTGCAAAAGGATATGTGAAATAAAATCAGGACATCAAAATAGGACTTTTCATGTCTCAGAAAACTTGCGACAACGGACTAATCAAACACAAGTTCATGGACAAGTTGAAGTTTAATATGGTACCTACTTGGTAGGTATTATTATGTAAGGTACCGTCATAGCTACATAACTAGGGGTTTGGAACCTTGTGGATCTTATCGTAACTCTGTATCGCCGAGACAAAAGCTCTGTACATACGCACGGACCTTATTCGTCCCAGCATGCGGGTTCACTCCAGACGTTAATATCTGAAGCTATGCTTTAGTGGCAGCGGGCTGCACAGGACCCACTCCATTAAACCTTTACAATGCCAGCAGGAAAAAAAAAAAAAAAAGGTAAAGGCGCCAGAGAAATGGCAGCGATAAGCCGTCATTGACAACATTGATACCGACAATGTGATAGCCTGATAAGTGGTGAATAGGAAAAGGAAACGCTGCACAGAGCTCTCTCTATATTTACAGATTCTCATTCTAGGTTACCGACTCAGCCTTCTTTTCTATTTCCTACCTTATTCAAGTTCATACCTTCAAGTTCCTGCCTACCAGTTACCTACCTAGTTACCCTTCCTTCCTTCCTTCCTTCACTTCCAACACTGCGGGCAGGGATTCGACATAAACATCCGTTACACATCTCGGCGCCACTATCTGCTACCAGACAGACAGGCCCATTGTTTCGCACACTCGTACTTCAGTCCACCCTTACCGCCGGCAGATTGGCTATCACTATATGCGCCCGAGACTGCTGCTGCACCAACAACGACGACGCACATAATGGTTAGCATGGCGAAGAACGGGCGGGAGGGCGCCGCCGTCGCCTACGTACCCCAGCTGCCACAGTCGAGGGAGCTTGGCGAAGTCACTCCCAACCCGACTCCCGCCACGAAAATATCGCCTTTTGGCAAATCATGGCCGTATCTTGTGGCCGGAGCGTACGTGCTCGCCTTGAAGACCTGAAGTGGAACGGTTCTTTCACCATGGCGTCATATTCATATGCTCTCTATATGCCTTACATGCCCTATTCACTCTATTCACTCTATTCGCCCTACCTACCTTACCTGCCCTACTTGCCCTCTCCCAATGTATGCACCGCGCGCTAACTTACGCTATTAAAACAGAGCTGGTGGTATGACCGCCGCCGTCCTAACCGCCCCCCTCGACGTCCTCAAGACTAGACTACAATCCGACTTCTACCAGGCGCAACTTCGTGCTGCCCGTGCCGCCGCAGGCCACACCGGCATGAGTCCGCTGCGGTCAGCATCATACCACCTGGTAGAGACCATGCACATCCTGCGCGATGTGTATCGGTTAGAGGGTGGGCGTGCACTGTTCAAGGGACTAGGGCCCAATCTTGTGGGCGTCATACCTGCCAGGAGCATCAACTTCTACGTATACCCGATGAGCAAACGCACCTTCTCCGAGTGGACAGGATTAAACCCGACCAATCCAGCCATCCATCTGGCGAGTGCCATCACCGCGGGGATCGCAACCGGCACTGCGACAAATCCCATCTGGCTTGTGAAGACCCGACTGCAGCTGGACAAGAACAACGCTGAGCGCAAGGGTGACGTAACTGCTCGCCGATATCGGAATAGCTGGGACTGCATCAAGCAGGTTCTGCGTGACGAGGGCCCCAGGGGCTTCTTCAAGGGCCTCAGCGCCAGCTACCTAGGCGTCACCGAGAGCACCTTACAATGGGTGCTGTACGAGGAATTGAAGAGTCGGTTACGGCTACGCCAAGAGCGCATAGTGGCCAGCGGTCGGGAGAAGACGTGGTGGGACCACACGGTCGACTGGACCGGCAATGCCATGGGTGCCGGCGCTGCTAAAGGTCTGGCGGCTGTATTGACGTACCCTCACGAGGTAAGCAACATCCGGTCAACCCCGACTACAATTCATTCCCACATAGAATCTAAACTGACCGACTGTTTCTAGGTTGCACGAACAAGACTAAGGCAAGCGCCAATGGCGGATGGCCGCCCGAGGTACACCGGCCTCGTACAATGCTTCAAGCTCGTGTGGAAGGAAGAGGGCATGATTGGGCTGTATGGTGGCCTGACACCTCACCTTATGCGCACCATTCCTTCGGCCGCCATTATGTTCGGCATGTACGAGGGCATCCTCACATTACTCGGCGCGAAGAGCTGAGTTCGTCTGTTGAAAAACCCCGTCATTATATCTGGTGCCTCAGCTTAGTGAGCACAGCCGGAGCTTCCGAATACTTGAAGCCCTTGTAACAACACACGACATCTTTACGACTAATTCTCAAATCACAACTCATTCGACATGATCCGGCTGGGATATCAGCCCCTCCCGCCCGCGCGCTTTGGATAGGACGCTTCAGGTCAAGCCGTCACAAAGTGTATTCGTCAGTCTTACCACGTATGTCGCCCGATCACGACATAAATTACTGTATCAACATAAGAGCCAACTGTCATCACCGTAGATCACCTTCTAAAAATGCGGGTGGTCTTTTTTTTCTTTCTATTGCATAGATATGACCTGGGGACATACGGCGTTTTGCGAATGATGGATCTCCACGAGGTAAAGAGAATCGACATAGAAGGGTATCAGAGCCGAACAGGGCGCCATCGCCCACGACGCTACAGAGGGTATGAATTTCGTCTCAGCGAAGCTCTCAATGGGGATATGGGGATACGATGTCTAAACGAAACGAGCCGGTGTAACAAGATCAACAATGATTAACGAACCTGACCACGCCACGCTTGCTCACAACGTCACTATCCCGAATCTTGCCGCTCGGTCGTGTCTTCCGCGATCAGCGAGACGGTTACCGAGACTGTCGTGTAAATAGTAAAAGCTAAATAGCTAGCATCGCAATCATGAGAGCAGACCCCAAATGGCGGTCGCGATCGGAGGCAGAACTAGCTGTTGTGTACCATAACAAAAATTTACATACATTATTACATTGCATGACTCACAATAATCCAATCGTCCGTACATTCAAGCCTGTCGCGCCTTACCTATTAGGTACACCACATACCTTTGACACACCCTGCCGGGGCCGAGAATGACTAGGTAACGTCGGATAGGAGCCGGCGCATGTAATACAAAAGGTCTGACTAGAAGTCAAACCAAACGGTGGTGCTCATATGTATCAAACTTGAAGAAGAGAGGCTGAAAAGCTTGCTCATTCATTTGCGTTAGTTCACAAAAAAAAAACTATGATTTTTTTGTTTTTTTTTTTGTTTAAGTCAGTATCGAACGCAACCCCCTTTAACTACCTACTCCCCCCTTTTTTGGCGTCGGTCAGGGGCCCCAGATGTTCCATCAATATAATGGTGTGCTTTCCTTTCCACGTGCCGTTCGTAGTCCCCGTAATGACGTGCAGGAGAGATCCCCCCCCCCATCCCATCCTATACCATCCCATCTCATTCTCGATACTTTTTCCCGGAAAAAAGAGGCAGTTAGGTAATTCCTACTCGCTCTTTTCATCTTCGATCGCTAGGTCGGAAGGCCTAATGTGGATATATCCTCCTCACCATTTCCCCACCCCCACCCCCCACTAGTCCCTGTAGGTAGCTCCATCAACTACTCGAGTCGGGACGAAGTTAAAGAGCGCTCCCTGCTCCTGCTGGGCAAAACATCGTTTTATCCTCTCCTCCGAAGAAGTAGAGACATGAAAATAAAGTAGCAAAAAAAAAAAAAAAAAAAGACTTGAGTATTTTCTACGAACCGGAGCGCTTAGTCCGAGGCGATCCTCTCCTTCTCTCGCGGTGCTCGTCCTCTCTTCTTTGGCGACCCTGCCCCTGCTCGTTTCTCCATCTTTCATTGATTGCTCCCGTCGTTCTCTATCTCCCCGCTTGTAATGATCGTGCTAGTACTGTAATTTGTCTTCAGTCCAGAAACGGATACTTCCAGAGGCACATGGCGCTGTTCCTCCTCCACGTGGCGCGGGGGCAGGCGCCGCTTCTGGAGCTTGCGCGGCGTGCGGCCTGGCGACGAGGCGTTGGTCCACGACTCGACCAGGCGCAGTCACCACGCATTGCGGTCCCAGTTCGGGTCTGTCCTACCACGTCAGTATATAACCGAAGAGCGGCGGCGACAGTGCAGGGATAGGGGGTCGAGTTCTAGATCTTCCGGGTGGAGACGAGGGATAGGACAAAACATCACAAACCAAGGTAAAGATGCAAAGAGAGCTGGTCGAAGAAATGAAGGGAACAAAAAAAGGGACCAAAAAAAAAAACAGTAAAGCCTCACCCTGGACAAAAGCGGCCAGCACTTTACTACCTGTCTGCAGGAGCGGGTGGCCGACGACGATCTTGAGGAACTTCTCGAGCCCGGCGCGGCGGCCCTCGATGACGTCGTCAGAGAAGCGGTTGGTGAAGACCTTGCCGGGCAGGGGGGGTATGGTGACGCGGGCGCTCTCGCGCTCGAGGATGTCGCGGAAGTACTCGAAGTCGCTGTAGCGGCGGCGCACGTTGCTCTGGCGCAGCTTGAAGGCGGGGATGTTGGTGCGGCAGAGGATCTCGTAGTCGGTGTACATGTGCCGCGACGTGCCGTGTGTACGAGGATTGCGGACCTGCGGTTTTGAAAAAGAGGAGGGGGGGGGCATGTTAGCTCTTTTTCTTCCCCCGGAACGTGGCGCAAGGGATGGTAGGCTGGTAAGGGGCTCGCGACAATGAGCGGGGTACGGAAGGAGGGGTCAGGGGCGAAGCCAGCCGCCTGCGATGTTCATCCCTTGGGTCGCGTGGCATGGGGCGGCGCTGCGCCCGCAGATAAGACATGCAAGAAAGCTTCAAGAACGGATGGTAGCGGCGGCGCTTGCCGCAAACGTGACGTAACGGTACGCACCTCTATCTCGAGAAAGTTCTCGGGCGGGCCGTAGATCTCGTCGAAGGACTGGTGTCGCGTGTCCGGCATGGACTGCATCATCGGACGGGCCATGCTGGCCATGCCGCGGGGGGTGCCGCTCGTCGGGCTCGTCGGGTTCGTCAGGTTCGTCGTGGTGGCGGTGGCGGCGGCAGTGTCCTGACCCGGCGGCTTGGGCGGGACGCCGCCGGTCGGTTCCTGGGCGGAGGACGCCATTCTGGCTGGTTGGTTTTGGGGTGTTATGACAACACCCCAACTATTCACTCTGGCTTTTGTCCGAGTTCGAGTTATAGCCCAGGAGGCACGCAGGTAGGTAGGTAGGCAGGCAGGCAGACAGGCAAGCAGGCAGACAGGCAGGCAGGCAGACAGATAGACAACCGATCGGCTGGCTGGTCACGTGGTCACGGAGAGTTTGGCCTCGCTATCGATCGCTCTGTCGGTCGGTGGTGACGTCCTACCCGTGACGTTCTACCTGTGGCGTTTGAGGTATATGTAAGTATGGATATGGAGCAGCCGATCCGGAGTAACCGATGCCGACTTAGCCCGGGGCCGAGACTATCACCAAGGAGGGCGGGCGTTGGGGGATGCCGTGTTGCCAGTGCTGTAGCAGTGCTGTGTGGTGCAGTTTGATGTGTAATGTATTCGGATAGAGGTTGCATGGAAGCTGGAGCACGTAGGTTGATGGCGCTGGTGGGTTGCTGAGAGGGGAATTACGTAACCCGAAAGTACATAGCATAAGTACCTACATAGCTAGCGCGCCTCCTTGCTCCTTGGAATTGTTCGTCGGTCTGTCCAAACAAGGCAAGTGGGGTAGTGGCAGCAGCCAATGGCACGCTAGTCCAATCCAGTGCAGAAGCATCCAATCAAGAGGGTGAATTATGTTCCCCTCCAAATAGTGGAGCATCAATTCAACCTCATCCCATCCCTCCTATCCTCAATGTAATGAATGTATAAGACGCGAGGCTCGAGCATCATCGGGATTATCCACATCCTTCATTTTCGAAAATCAATGAACGATCACTCTCACAGAAGATCATAGCGGCAATTGGCAATTATACGTCAGACTATCAATTGCAAAGGCGTACGAGACGACTAGTCAAACTATCTACTTAGAGCAACTGCCCTAGGTAAACTGGCGTCCGTATCTTCATCGAACTGGCCATGTATATCCGAATATCCACCTACTCCAAGGCCCCCCTTCTAGATACGACCCTTTTTTCTATCTAGATGCCGTGAGCAAAATCCCCCCTCAAGCCTTTCAAATCTTCCAAGCCATTATTCGTGTATTAGCCAAGAGCGTGCCGTCACGTCTTCAGATATCATCATTCGTCCATTCGTAGCGTTAAGCGAGAAGAAGAAGTGTGTTGCGGCATCGCCCAGGTGGAGCCCATCACCCCAATGGCAAGCTGCTAGATGTCGCAATATCCTCCAGCCCCAATCCTAATCGTGAGCCACAGATTGCCTCGATGATCCTATTAATTCGAGAGGGAAAAGCAAAAAGAAATCCGCAAGGGAAACCGTTCCAACGGCGAGGAATAGTCATGTCAAGTCGCTAGCCCTTACCAGTAACAACCACAGCAGTTCATGTTAGCCTATCTGGTTAGTATCCGTTATAGTTTGTACGGACGGGTCTGTTCAGCTGTGCCGTGTTGATATGATGTGATCCTGTTGTGTACGAGAGTGGTATCGTACCACCCTGGATGGCGCGGGTGACAATCCGTTCGATAGCCTGCCACTCGATTCGGCTACACTCTGCGAGGCTCATGTCGTCCCAGGCCCGGCCAGTCGGAAAATTAGCCTCCGCCCAGAAAAATCCCCAGTAGCCATCAACACCCTCCATTCGTCCTTGAAGCGTCATTCTGTTGGATATGTCCAAACTTTGGACGACGCGGTTGGTCTCGGCTCGGATCGCAGAAATATACCACTACAGTAGTCGAATTAGTAGTCATTACAGCACCTCACGACAGAAGATGCAAACAAATAGGGCATACATACCTCAAGCACGTCAATGGGCATCCCGGCCTTGGGGACCAAAGTCCACTGGTGGCGCCACGAATCCGCGAATCGCGGCTGGTTGAACTCGCGGCACTTCAGCTCAGAAAGGCCGACGAGAGTGGCGATATTGTGCTTTTGCACGACAGAGAAACCGGCGCATAACATAGCCGAGGTCGCCAGACGATCGAGAAGCTGGGGGGTGAGGCGCTCCATCCCGGTGTTATCATCGTTGTTGCCATCCCCGATCTTATTGACGAGAATCCCAATCATCTTCATGCAGGCTTCGTAGACAGATTGACGCTGCCTGATCGTGATGTGTGCAGCCATATACCATGGGGCCTTTCGGAGAGTGCTGATCATGCACTCGTAGGGTCGCTCAGGGCAAATTCTGGCGTACAGAGACTGGAGGCTCAACGTTAACATTTCAATGCATCGGCTGTCTTTTCAGGGGAATGGGAACATACTCTTTGGGGACTCTCGACGTGTTTGCTAAGCATGGCCATCTCTTCCTCCGTGAAGAAGCTCTTGAAGTTCTCCCACGGGTTCCTGGAACCCGTCTTGATCTGCGGGGTGGTGCCTTTCCAGTCCACCGTGTTTCTGGAGCTCGGGAACAAGGTGGTCATCAAAACCGACTGCGAGGAGAGCTCTATCTCGACGAGGCGATTGCCAATACGGCCGACCCGGCCGTTCTCGGCGCCCTTCGTGAATCTATTCACCACTTCCATAGCGGCGTCGAGGTCGGAGATCTCGCAGAACGCATCCTGGGTCTTGCTCGTGACGCGGTCCATGATAATGTGGATGGGCTCTTGGCGGTCGTTGAGGATCTTGGAAGATTTACCAAGTAGCGCGATAATCTCGCCGCGCGTGGTCTCATATGGGATCTAGTTTAATAGCGACGATTTGTTAGTCACGTACGGCGAAAGAAGAGAGAGAAATAGGCAAATGGAAATAGGGAACCCACGTTTCGAATCACCACGACTCCATTTTCCTCGCCTGGGGTTGAGTATTTGTAGCTCTCGGCAAATGGGATGAACTGCGGGCTCATGAGGTCGCTAAGGGCAGGCTGTCCCTTCTCCGTAAGCGCCTGTAGCATCTCGGAACGATTGATCAAGGTCTCCCTGGTGGGCATGCCGAGGTCCAGAGGGCCGACGGTTACTTGGTTGTCGGGCTGGGCTACTCTTGGCGCGCCGTCGAGCTGTCCATTCGTGTAGTATTGGGACATCGACCCATCCGAAACACTACCCGGCAGACCGTAATTATACCCCCAGATGTTGGGAGCTCCGGGGTTGTTCTGCGTATCAAACACTCGCGAAGATCGTCTCTCAATAGCAGCCCTTGCGTTATCAGAGTTCTGGTGCTGAGGCGATAGGTAACTAGGCAAGCGAGAAGCCCCCGCACTGGATTGATCATTATAGGCATGATCGCTTTGTTGCGGTTGGTTGTAGGGCATCAAGTTGGCTCGAGCCCGCGCCTGAGGCGACTGGAAGTCGGCGGTATAGGCAGGACGACGCTCCTGGTTATCAGTGATGAAAGTAACCGCACGTTGGCCGCGCTCGGGCTCGTGCTCGACCTCTCTGCCAGAATGGCGGTCATATAGGGCTTTGGAGGGGGATTGCTGGTCCTGGGGAAGCTGGCGGTTGGCATCGGAGAAGAATGGACCGAGGCGTTGATTGTGCGCGGTCCCAGAACGGCTGCTGGGAGGCCACTGGATTGGTTGCCGCTGATAGTGATCAGCCTTAGACGGAGATCCTATCAAGCGCACATCACTAGCAGTAGCGGGGCTCCCAGTATTAAACAACGCGCCACGACTTGGGGACTGTTGATAATCAGAGCCAGATCCGATGGGCCTGGGCTTGGCAGGGGTAACCGGATTGCCATGCGCTCTGTTGTTGTGAG
Organism: Rosellinia necatrix; assembly: GCA_021209875.1. Taxonomy (NCBI): domain Eukaryota; kingdom Fungi; phylum Ascomycota; class Sordariomycetes; order Xylariales; family Xylariaceae; genus Rosellinia; species Rosellinia necatrix. The sequence continues at coordinate 3,086,991 of JAGYVD010000009.1, forward strand.
ATACGGCATTATGGTTGACAGCAGGCGCGGACATGGGCGCTTGGGCATCATAGCGACCTTCAATACCGTAACTGCGCGGGGTGCTGTTAACAGTACCTATGGGCTGAAGCGGGACATTAAAGTTGTCACGCTCTGCCACGCCGCTCAGGCCATCTCGCGCAGCTCCATCAGCTTGGAGTGGTCTGGTCGAGTGTCGATATGCAGAGGGCGAAAAACCGGTGGTCAGCTGTTGAGCCGCGCCAACAACATATCGTCGATCGTTATCAGTCATACCGGTCTCTGTCTCCATAATAGTAGTAATATGACCTCGATTCTCGGCCCTGGTCGGGGATGAGTATGCCGCAGAGAATCCATCTCGAGAATGGCGACCATGATCATTATGACCAACATACTGCTGTTGTACCGATGTGGTAGCAGAGCGCGCACGCTGCTGGTTGTACATGCCCATAAGAGCCGAAACCGCGTCCTACAGTTTATAATAGCGTCAGTCGTCGCGTACTTTATCCCTACTATACCAAGCGATCCGAAACCGCTTCGGTCTGGATGCGAATAACATTCCTAACTAAATCCATCCTTCTAGGATGCAACGTACCTCGTGTCTTCCATCGGCAGTGCCTTGCGGCAGTTGGGAGGTTGCCAGCTGGGAGGCTACCGGTTGCGGGGAAGGAACATAAACAAACGGCTTCGCATCACCGCGCAGGTTGCTGCGTCCCACAGCCGCTTGGCTGGAAGTGGTGCCCATGTCTTGGGGGGAGGGAGAGGAGGAAGCTCGACCGCCGTCGTCGAAGTCACTCGCGGCAGTGAGGGAGACTCCGCCGCCGCCACCGCCGCGATCGTCGCAGTCGGACGATCCGGTCGGGATGGGCCTCCGGTTCCAGCGGCTGGATTGGGCCGCAGACGTGTACATGAGTGCCGCGGGCACTCTGCCTGGCGCTGACATCTTGTCCAAGAAGGCGGGTCGCCGATATCGTCGTCAAAGGTATAATCCTACGGGAGTCGAGAAAATTGGGCTCGTAGATAGATAGGTGCTCAAGCTGGCATACAAAGCTGTGATGATATTATTAGAACGTAAGTTGTTGTGACAAGCTGGAGCTGTGACGGAATTGTATCCGGGTAGGAGGTAGCTTGCGAGGTTACCCTTGAATGGTAGGCATTGGAGTAGAGAGTAGAGGAAAGAGGGAGGGAGAGGGGCAAGAGGGGGGAGGTAGGTGGACGAGTATGCTGAATATGTGCGTCGTCCAAGATTAAAGTGCTCGTGGCAGGCCGAATACCAGCCTGAGTGCAGATATCTTGAAAGATTAAACGACGCAGAAATAGCGCGAGTACTTACTTGCAAATCCCGCAGATGTTGTCAATTCAGGTGCCTAAATATCGTAAAGTACAAGAGCGACCAGAGTAGATTCTTGTTGCAAGATTGCGGACGGAGGTTACCAAGTACCTTAGTAGTTACTCAGGCAGTTATAGAATGGTGTGGTTGTCTCAAAGGGAAGGGCCAATATGGGAAGGGAGGCGTGAACAAGGGGCAACTCTCAACCTTGTGTAGGGAGTAAAGGATGGATTAGACCACCATTCGCGAAAGTGTAAGATGGGAGTCTTAGGTGGGTGCGATTTATAGGATTTGGGCGATGGAAGGTCAGAAGGGAAGACAGGTCAAACTGGTAATGTTGAGGAATTAAGGTACCTGGATGCCCCTGCAGTCCCTGTAGGCTGGGTTGTTGAGGGTACCTAGGTAGAAGGAGCGGCGGGTACGGGGAGCTAGTGAATACAGGTTGGGAGACCAGACTGCCTTAAGTTGCCGTTAGTTGAACTTGTTTTGTGCAACTACGGGGTAATTTAGGTAGTATGCGATGGGTTAAACAAGAGTGGTAACGAGGGAAGGCTGGTTGTGAGCAGGATAGAGCGAAATAGAGTGGCTAAGGTGACCTATGGGGTTCAAGTAAATGATAAGGAACTTCGGAGGTAACAGATTCATCGAGCACAAAAGTCAGGCGAAAGAAATTAACGTACCTAGAAGACGATAATGGGCTGCTTAAGCGAGGCTAAGCCTGGTTGACGGGACGGAGAGTGAAACAGTTGGGAAGGGACGGCGTTAGGGAAGGTGGTTTGGTCAAGTTAAAAGATCGATCACACAACATATTGTTGGGAGATCCGACTCGTGCGGAAGATAGAAGCGCTGGAAATGTCCGTATTTGTGTGCCTAGTATTAGGGTGGGCGTTAATGCATACAAGCGCATACCTATGCTTGCAGTTGCTCTTTGGGTGGGTGAATGTAGATTGTTAGTGGCAAGGCTGTTCCGTATTGCTTAGAGGTTATTTTGGGGCCAACGGTCTGGATATCCAGAGAATAATATAGAAAATAAATAAAGATAGGGGTTTCTTCGAAAATTAGTATCATAGGTTATGCATATATTTTACACACCTTACGGGTTGATAATGTGTCTTTATGTGGTCCGGGAAGGCCAATAATAATCAACTACCATGATTAATTTATTGCTATGAATATTTACAGCTTATCTAGTTGCGATTAATAAAGTATTCGTATAAAGCGTCACTACGACGGCGTTATAGCACTCCATATTTAAAAATTCAAAAGCCGGACCATGGAGTAACGCCGCCATAACATTATTATCTCCTATAGCTTTGTCCGTAATATGTAATCGGTCGTAGAGACTAGGTATTGGACTTATTAGCGTTCTATATTTTCCACCTTTTAAATTCAGACATATTGTGGTTTGGTACCGTGGTCCTGTTCCAGAATATTATTTTATAATCTTGGAGGATTCCAACAATGGCTGTTAAGATAGATATCAAAAGGCAGGGCCTCCACCGGCGTTCTCTTGGGAGAAGGCCCAGAGGGGAGGAAACTTCACCTTTTGAAATAGTAAGTGGTTTACTCGTGGTTGGACATTGTGAAAACTGGCTCCCCCGTCTTATACCTAACTCTTTGACGCGGTGTGCACGAAACTGTTTGACGCAAAACGCAGATTTTTAGCTAGATAGGAACGAGATTTATTCCTATTTGATCGTAGAGGTCATTGGGACTAGGCTGCGGTCTCTGTATCATACACATAGCATCAACGCCGAGTTGGTGAGGGTTCCGGTTGTTACAGAAATATCATACGCATCGGGGGGGTATGCAACTGGAGTAGAGGGTATGATATCTCCTCTCCTATGGCATTTCATAGACAGCTACGTCGACATCGGCTTCTAATAAAAGCATGGCTTTACTTTTGGAAGTGTATACCTTCTAACGATAATCCCCTACGACCATCTTGCGTGGGATGAGGATGAAATTCGACTGTCTGAACTAAAGCGTTTCGTCCCGGTTCTTCATCCAGCACAACAAGATAAGCTGTTCTTGGGCGCTGTCAGGTAGATAAAGCGCATGGCGAGGTACCCGCTACCCTATGGTGTAGCTCGAGAGGCATATTTGTGTATATAAGGACTGAAGGCCTCCCACCTAGATGGTAGGCCCAGGAATCAATGATATTGAGCCCTACCCCTATACTCAGCTATCTACTTGCGACCCAGCTGTTACCTCCTAGTGACCAGACCTCACTCTGGGCATTCTCCACATGACAAGCCCAAACCAGTCATCTACTGGCATCTGTATGGTGGAAGACGCTCTACATATGAAAACTCTAAGATGTAGATAGGGAAGCGTGGAGGCGTGGAAGTGATGTTTCGATACCCACCGCGGCCTCTGGGGAAAAGTTATCATAACTAGCCTCGAAGCCTGTCGAAGCACATCTCTCCTACATAGGAACCTGGAAAGGAGTCGCTTCCCCTCTACAGTGTGGCATGGTGTGGTTGAGTCAACTGCAGATCATGGTAACTATCAACGGCGACTCGAAACTAGATCCTCTAGCTGTCAAGATCAACACAGTGGTCTGCATCTGTATAGCGACATTCGCAACTGACTCGAATTTTTCCTTCATGCGAACGTATATTCATGGTTGCTAATACGGGGCCATAATCCTCCGAAACCCCAAACCCAAATGAGCTTGCTCGAGGGCTATCAGCGTTCTGGACGTGCCACCTCATGCCTTCTACACGTCTATTTTTCTTCGAAAAAAGCTGAGACCAGCAACTCTCACTAAGAATCGCGAGGGGAAACGCGGGCGAAGGTGGGCGGAGCTCGTCATCCACTCTTTGCCCATTTATCCCCCACCCTCTCGCCGACTTGGCGAACCGGCCGCCCCGTCTAAAGATAGATCCCAGTTACTGCGACAAGAATTAAACTAGGGAAGCCTTAGCTTCAGCTCGGGTTCGAGCATAGCCAGCCTAGGGTCACTCTCGAATCGGCTGACCAGCCGAGAAAGATAGTAGTGGATGAGTTCCATTGAGGGAGGGGGGAGGGGGGTGAAGTAGGGCTGCGCCCGTCCCCCGGCGGAATTACGCGGGCGGCGCACCATGTAGCAGATAGATTAACCCTGCCGCGGTGGGACATGATCGATTTAAAGCTGACGGCCAATTTTAACTTCTTTATGTTCGTGTTTTACATCATGATTCAAACGACTATGATAAGATGAGTGATAGCAGCGTGGCTACAAATATAGTATTACGAACGTCATAGATGTCGCGCGTCCCCCCGCGTTAACTACTTACTATTCTGAGCGACAGTGCCTCAAAGCTCAACCGCCCACGTCCACCCGAGAAGGCACAGTCGGCTGGTGAGAAATAGAAGGGCTCCGGGCATAGGGTTCCGCGAATAAGACGCCCAGGGGCAGCTTTCAGCGACGGGGAGCGGACCGTTTCAGGAACCTCCCCAGACTAAGGCGGCCAGATGAACATGAGGAACCCGGGTCCTCGCTAGCTTGTACCGGAATAATTGAGAGCTATTTAAGGAAGAATGAGCGGGAGTTGACGCACTGTGGGGTTGAAGGCATTATCTTACTTGGTCTTCGTTGTATGGCGTATTTATTGGGGTAGGAATGTCTTGGGGAGCGAAGGGGTATTGTAGTACCCCCTGGTGAGGGAGGGGGGGGGTGGTGGTGTCGCCGGAAGGACAGATATAGATAATATGAACTCCATCCGGTATTCGCAAACGATGCTTACTACCCAAAAGCTACCTAGGTAGGCGAAGGAGGGTCGAAAGATCGGCTTCCAAACAAAAAGGAGATATTTTGCTGTTGTCGTCGGGACAATGAGCACCACAGCCAGGAGATCTCACATCTAGCCGGGGTTGTATCCCCTATAAAACGCTTTGGCAAGGGTCAAACCGACCCACCGCCGTGATTCGTCGGCTCTTCCTCCTGCCTGCTTCTGGTGACTTGGTGATAGCTTCCGGGTTTCGGGCGATCGCTGATGTGCAACTGCACTTGCTGACGTGTCGCAGGCGGGAGGGCGGTCCTATGGAGTCACTGCGCCGTGGCACCTTCCCTGAACACTCACTCACTTAACCTGGCCAGCTGACAGGTAGGTAGGTAGGGGCATGCCCATTGCAAATGCCGTGGTGGAAACGGCCCCGTGGATGATTCCGCAATGGATGCGTTAGGCAGGCAGGAACCTACTCTGCTGGCGTGATATAGGCCAGCCGTCTGCCGCTTAACTTGGCCTTGTAACAACGGCAGATAGGCGAGTTGGATTGGAGGGCGAGGCTAGAGTTTGTGAGTACATCGCGTCTGGTATAGGCAGGTAGAAAATTCTGTGGCAGTCAAGCGTCCAACGCCACAAGAGTCATCTCATTTGTTTTGATTTGAACACGATATTGATTGCTACTATCGTGGTTCCTAGACTACACTGGTATGTATGCATATATTGCGTTTTTGTCGTATATCAAGGTTTTCGCATATGCATACCGTCTCGGTTACTCGCTGATTGCGGCCCTCGCCCATCCCACAGGTTGAGCTAATATGAATATGTGCGCTCTCCTCGGGAGGTGTCGTCGATTCCTGTCCTGTAAGTCCAATGCCAGACTCGCTAGTGGGACTCACTCATCACCTAGCATGCCAAGCGTGGCCATTTTTAGTTCATCCCGAGTCCGCTTCGCATATCCCGCCCGCCGGGGTCTATGATGGGTATGCGCACTGGTATGATTTTGGGCATGGTATATGTGCGAATCTCCTATCGGTTTGCTTGTGATGCCGTGCTAGGTGAATCGACATCATAACAAGCGTTCTCAGGGTTCTTCTACGTTAGACATGTCATGATAATCTTCGTAGTATTAGTCGTGCAGCTCTGATGGTAAGGAGTGCAGAGATGTGCCAGCTGGCACCCCATAAATGATGGGCGACTACTAAGCGCTGCGGTAATTTGAGTTAGTTAAGCGGTGCTTGGTGTCGTCGTCGTCGTCGCCGTGGTTGTCGTCGATATCCGGGTCTTTTTAACCGGTTTGGCCTTGCTGGCGACAGCCGCCTTCTTCGACGCTTCAGTTGCTAGCGTTTTCTGGGAGAAGTCTTTCCACTTCCTCCAACCGTCAAAATCGATTAAGGCTTGCATGCAACCCCATTCTTTAACCTTTCTTTGCAACCAGTCAAAGTGGACGGGCTGTCCGGATACGTCAGCGCACGAGCTCATCAGGGATCAGGGGGCGCGCTTATGAAAGTGGGCCTAGCAAAGACTGACCTTGGTTAAGAAGTCGTTGCATCCGGCCGCCAGGGCCTCGTGTCGATCGCTCTGTAGGGAGCTTGCCGTCAGCGCGACGATAATGACAGGGCTCTTGAACATCTCGGTATTCGCAAGCTTATCTTCCTCAGCGGGCTCGGGCAACACCTCATCGGGTGGACTGCTGGCTGACGAGGAGAAGACGCCGATTGAATTGACCTTCTCAATCCTGCGGATCTCGCGTGTGGCGTCGAGGCCGCTCATGATGGGGAGCTGGATATCCATGAGGACCAAGTGGAAGCCGCCGGCCCGCCACTTGTCGACAGCTTCCTTTCCATTCACGGCTGTCTGCCAGCGGACTTTCAGCCGCTTGACAAAAGCTTCCAGCAGTCGGAGGTTGATCATGTTGTCTTCCACGATGAGGATGTTGATGGGTGGGACGGCGGTATCTAGGAGGCCGGACGGCAACGACGGCGGCTCAAAGGCACGCTTCTTCTTCGTCCGCATGGCGGAGAGTGGGGATGAAACACGCGGAGGGGGCGTAGCCGTCCGTTCGACGGCGGGGGGAGTAGGGATCGGGGGAGCCGTGGGCAGGTGGTTGGATTGGTCTGAAGATGCACCCGAATGAGTCCTCGAGTGACCTGGTCTAGAGTACTTGTGCGTACCTGTGGGTGCGGCCGCTGGCTGGGAAGTGTGGGTGTTCGTGATGGTAGAGATGGGCGATACTGTGTGCGTCCTTTGCATGTTGGGGCGGTTGAGGAGCGTTCGTCTACCGCTGCCCGGAGAGGGCAATGGCGGGAGCGGGTTCCCGTTCACGATGCTCATGGAGGGGGTGAAGTGGAGGGTGTGTGGCCCGTTGATCAGCGCTGCTGGAACGGCGTGGTGAGCGTGAGCGTGAGCGTGTGCGTGAGGAGGAGGGAAGGGCGGGAAGTAGTCGCTTCCGGACTCGTGTGGTCGGTCGTCGGTGTAGAACCTCGGGTTCGGTGAGGCTTTCGGGGTTCTGCGCGAAGGTATATCGATGAGCAGAGCGTCGTCGACCCCCTGGCCGTTGGCGAAGTAGGAGTCGATGACCTTGGACATAACCTCGTCAGGTTGTAGGAGCCGGCTGGACTGCTGTTCCCGGTTCAACACTTTCAGGCTGAGATCGGGGGCATCGTATTGCCGGCCAAGAGAGTTGGCATATTTCCGAAGGATCTGCTCCCGGACATCGTCAACAAGATCGTCCTCATTGATAGTGATCAGCGTAGCCGATGCCAGGGGCCGCTTGACCCATATCTTCCTGGTGACCATGCCGGTCAATGGATCCAGTTGGTCGGGGTCGTCTAGCTCGACGTCGTGTGCGTGGCCATTGAGGAGGGCCCGGACGATGTTGTTCTGGTAAGCCGGCAGTATGCTCTGTCTCCTCGGCGGTCCGCGGGGACGGGGAAATCCGGACGGCGAGAAGAAAGAGCGCAATGGCGAGGTGGCTGTTGATGGCGTGAGAAGGGAGGGGCTGTGCGGATTGTCGTCGACAGGGCTGGCGGCGGTGTTGTACTGGGCGTGAGCGTGGGGCTGGTCGGTGTCGATGATGGTGACGGGTCGGGGTTCGGGCGACTGAGGTTCGAATTCGGATTCGGTGTAGGCCGATAGGAGATTGGGCGGAGTTGGAGGATGGTGGTGAATGATGGGAAGCACGGTGCCGGTGCTGGTGGCGGCGGTGCTACTGGTGATGGTGGTGTCGGCGTCGAGGAGGGGAGGGGCGTTCGGGTCGTTTGTCGGGGTTGGTGCTGGTGCAGGCGCTGGTGCAGGCGCTGGTGTCGGTGTTGGTGCTGGTGCTGATGCTGGTGCTGGTGCTGGTGCTGATGCTGGTGCTGGTGCTGGTGCAGGTGCTGACGCTGAGGTTGGCGCTGTAATCGTCGGAGGGTGTCTCTGTAGATCGTTTCCCGGGAGAGCTGTAGCATTTAGATCGGGTGCTGGTGCTGGTGGTACTGCCGCTGCTAGATCGGGGGGTATTAGTGGAGCGGCATTGGCGCTTGTAGTGCCGTGGCAACCTTGTGCTAGGCCCGGACCTATCGCTGGCACTAAACTCGGACCTATAGCAGATCGGCCTACCCTTGCTCCAGCACTCAAGCTTCCCGCCTCGTCTGCCTCGCAATCGCCGCCGGTGCTGGAAACGCGCGCTTGCCCCTCCGTCGATTGACCCCGTGGCCTGTCTGCGTGAACAGAAGCATCAGCATCGGGCCTGGGGACAGAGGGGTGTGGGTTATGATGGTGGTGGTGGTGATTGTGACCGTGACTGTGACTGTGACTGTGACTGTGACTGTGACTGTGGTTGTGGTTGTGATTGTGGTTATGGTTATGGTTATGGTTATGGTTATGGCTGTGGCTGTGCCTATGGTTGTGATTGTTGGAATTGTTGCCATTCTCCCCGTTGCTACGTAGAGGTACAGGTACAGGGATGGGTATGGGTATAGGCAGAGGCATAGACATAGGCATAGGCATAGGCATATTGACGGGGTGGATGTTGCTGCCGGGGACGCGCCGCTCGTGGCTCAAGCCCCTCTCGCTTCCACGGACTCCGTGGTCACTACGCTCGTCCGAGGCGTCATATTCGGGCTGCGTCTGGGTGCTGACACTCGAGGCATCGTCACGTCCGAAGCTGTTCTTACTGGGTGACTTGGACAACCGGCCACTGTCTCGTCGGAGCAGCGTCGCCTTGATCCGCTCCCTGAGGTTGCCCATTGCCGGTGCCATCTGTAGCGCATAGCAACAGGAACTAGGCGGCCACCGGGCATCCCCTCGGGTTCCGGGTCGTGGAGGGAGCTCTGATGAGACGGGGTTCTCTTAGCATTTGGCAAACAAACAAGCCGCTGCCGCCGCCGCCGTCGCTGATGGTGGTTGTGTGTTGTGCTGTGCTGTGCTTTGACCGGACCACACATCTGAAGTCTACAACATCCACGGTACGCATTTATGTAAATAGCCAGGATGCATAACGGCGTAGAAGGCAAACAGGTAGGTACATGGGGTACATAGGCATGATCCGTGGTGAGGTAGGTAGGTAGGAGGTAGGTAAGTTGGTAGACTGGAGGTGTACGGTACGTGAGAGGATAGGCAGGCGGATAGGTATTATACCTATTTCCCCAGCAAAACGGTGCCATCAAAACGACTACTTACCTACCAACCAGTGTAAGTCAGTCAGTAAGGAATTTGCACTTGCAACCCATCCATCATCCCATCCATCCCCATCCTATCCTACCTACCACCTAAGTACTTATCCTATCCCACCCCGTCTACCAACCCATAACCCATCCATCCACCAATCCATCCATCCATCCATCCATCCATCCGTCAACCACTCCATCCCCATCAGTCAGTCACTAATCTACCAGTCGGTCAATCAGTTATTTAATCAGTCAATAAACACAGAGATGCTGGTACTGCTGCAACCCACCACACCGGCATGCGGCACCGCGTAGAGCGTATAACATACAGCGTACCATCCACCCTCCTCCCACTTCCACTCCGTAACCATAAATCCCTCCCCGGTGAATCCAGCGAATCCAACTAATCCGACAATGAGCCCCAGTCCAGGGTTGTCGCGTGCAGCACACACAGGGTCCGAAGGAGACAAGCTTGGTTTGCACGGCCAGACCCTGTCCATTGGGGCTGGCCGGGAAGCTTATTCGACCAGACGTGCATCGAGATCGTGATCACTGATGCATACAGCAACAAGCTCCAGGGACCGAGGTCGCACGATGATAATTACCCTCCCCCCGACCAACAGGAGCTCGGGGTAGCTAGCTAAGCAGCTAACGCGCAGAAGTGGTAGAGGTGGTAGAGGTGGCTAGCTCTCGTGGATTAGCACGGCTCTGCAACAACCTGCCAATCCCCCTTGTCAAGCGCCCAAGATCGAGTGTTGAATTGTTTGAATGGGCATGTGGTGACCTATACAGCAGAGACACATGCGGCGCTAGGTCGAGCAGGCAGGCTAGGCGGATGGATGCGTGCTTGCTACATAAGTGCCTATGTATTTCCTAATAACCAGACGCGATGGGATAGGCTTAGCCGCCTACCTATCAGCCCAGGTAGATTATCTACCGACTACCTACTACCGACTACCTACTACCTACTACCTACGCACATAACTACCACCTCATTAGGCTGTTGCTTACCCGAGTGCTCGACTTACATAAATACCACCGTTTATAGGCCTGATGTCGGGCTGTCAAAGACGTGTGTCGGCTCGTTTAACTACGGTACATAATGCATCACCGTCACTTGGCAGTCTAAGGATACCTAAGTAGGTACCTAGCCGACCCAACAACACTCAAAGCGTCAGATGTTGTAACTTGTAAGAGCAGGTGGCTTATATTGTCGATGCTACCTACCTAACCAATACGAAGAGGGGCCAATTCGCCAAGCATCGTTGGGCAATCGCTAGTTCAAAATGTCTGTAATATGAGTATCGTACTTGGGTAGGTACCTCTCTAGCACAATAGCAATCCTGATGCTGTGTTTGTGGGAGGCTCGAAAAAGGAAGGAAAAAAAAAAAGGATAAACATCGGAAAATTAACGATGAGTAAGGGATAAGAGACTGCCCCAGCGTTTATTCCTGGTTAAGGTCCGAGGGTAGGTGGTTTGCTGAGGTATAATTCAAGGGTGATGGTTTTCATGGTGATTGGTAGAGGTAAGCTACCTATGGAACTTAGCACCCATATTCAGTGCCCAGTGAGAGCCTCGATATTAGGTACCTGGGTAGGTACCTGGGTAGGTACCTAAGCCTAGATTGCAGCCGTAGCTTTACTTACAACTTACAAGTAAGAGGTACCTACCTAGGTTCCTACTCACTTTGCTTGGCCGGTTGCCCCCCCCCCACCAACAGCCAATCGACAAATCATTAATCCGAGCGCCAACACCAATTTTCCAGACTAGCCTCGGGAGCTCTTCCAAATCCCATACATAAAAAGCATCACATCCTCGAGCAGCCTGTCCCCCCGACCTTTTAGTTTCCTGGTTCCCTGGGGAGTTGAGAGGTGTCGCCATGCCACCACTAATTCCAACGCCGGCGCCGGCTCCCTCGATAATAGCAAGGGTGAGTGCCGGCGCCGCGCGCCAGGCGGCCCCGTCGTCGTCGTTGTCGTCGTCGTCGTCGCCGTTGTCGTCGTTGTCGTCGTTGTCGTCGCCGTCACGGGTTCCCGTCGCCGCGAGCTTCTCGACGACGGCGAGCCGCCCGAAATTCAGCAAAGCTCGTCGTCTGTTCAGGGAGTGGGAGCGGAACCAAGGAGCCGTCTTTCGCAGACACACCACACCCGGTAGACCTACATACCTGGTGCCATTTGGAGCAAACCGGGGCTCTGCTCGTTTTCAGGATGAGGGCCCCATCGGCCCCTTCCCGCTCAACCCGCACTTTAAGAGCGTCACGGTCCTCGACGAGCAGGCGCGCAAACTGATATGGCAGAAGGTCATGCGTGACGGCGAGACCATCAAAGGCGTATCCGCCGAGTTTGGCGTTGACATCCGCCGGGTCGCCGCCATTGTGCGGTTGAAGGAAGTCGAACAGGATTGGCTAGCCAAGGTAAGCTCGTTCCACCCTGTTTTCCTTCCCGCCCGCCCTCTTCTCGGTCCTTATATGATGATATCAACATACCAATTCGATAAGTCTTGAAGACATCTACATGGTTACAAACTGCTGTTGCGAGCCTCTCTGATCCCAAGTACCGCCACTTGTCTCGGTTGCACTGAACAAATTCTTGGCTTGGGATTGTATGTGCTAACGCGTGTTTTCTTCATGAATAGGGTAAACCACTGGCGAGGCCGTATGCCAGGGCTGTATTGTCAATGATGCACACACATTACATACATCCGAACCAAGCCAATCCACCGTTCGAGCCCATCAACGAGCTGCACGTACATCCCTACACAATGCAGCAGATCTTCTGGCCGACATCCGAGTCGCGCCACTTCACCAGAGAGGACGCCGCCAAGGCATTCCACGCAACCCTGCTCTCCCCGGACAAGAGAGTGCCGCATCCCGAACTCATAGAGATGGAGAGGGAGATCGAGCACGGTCGCCCGCTCTGGGACGCATCCGAGCGATTCAAGCAGGCCGTCATGGAATCCGAGCGCAGGGCTGCTGAGAAGCAAATAGCACGAGCCGCCCGCGAGGAGAAGAGGACTACCCGTATCAACACGGAACGCTTTGAGTTCCGGTTCAAGCAGTTCAACTCGGAAAATGTCGGTCGGGATGGGAGATCACGCCGTGCTGTAGGCTGGCGGTACGGTGCGCCGCACGACGACCGGTCCAAGGGCCACCAGATCAAGATTCCTACTTCGGTACCATGATTTAGTATCTACTATATGGCATTCTGTGGGCTTTGGTGTGTATCAATACTGTATTATGAAGTTCGGGAAGTGAATATCCATGGACGACAAAACATGCTTATGGGCTTTGTCTATGAAAATACACGTCTGCACACTCTCAACGAACGAAGCCAGGCGCGGGGGGCTCAGTTGCTATTCAACTATCCATCCGTCTATGTATAGATGCCCCGTATCTACCCTTGTGCCTGACATTTGTATAAATATGCATATACAGAGATATATATACTCCTTCGGGCCACAACCTCACGTCTAAGATAGCATACCGTGGTGTGGTATCATCTCGCCAGAGCGTAGGCTTAGCGATGCTCTTACCATCGGATCGCCTCGTCTTCATAGGCCTCAACAATCATGTTCTTTCTCAACTGGGTTATACCTTCAGGCGTCAAAAAGCCTAGATCAAGGACACATTGCTCGATAGACCCGTATCGCGAGCGGATATGCGCTAGAGTCCCGAGCATCGCCTCTTTCCTTGAACATGAATGTTTATTAGCCTAGGTCTCATGTTTCTCATGGGTCACATATGTAAAGAGGAAAATAAATGAAGGCCCGGCAAAATCGGATGACTTCACCAACCAGGCAGAGGCAATAACAAGCCAGCATGCCTTAGTGTAGCCCGTACACGCTTGCCTACGGCCTATTCACCGGCAACGATGAACAAAAGACCTTCAGTTGAGACCAATCGCAAGAAGCTCTTCTACATTCCGTATTCTGCATCAGCAAGCAGATTATGGAAGTATAGGGAGCCAAGCCATATCGGCCATTCCCGACCTCTACTAGCACGATATGCGCGACGCCGCCGACGACCATAATTCATGGGCTCGAGGTCTTGTTCACTCTGCTCCTCCTCACATGTCCGCCCGTCTTACTCAACCGATCCCGGGTGAAGGACCAGCCTTGTAGACGATCGGTCGGCTAGGCGTCGCTACTCGCCAATCTCCGAGCCAGACGGGCCAGCCCCTGAGAAGCCCATTGAAAAAAAAAAAAAAAAAAAAAAAAAAAACGATTATTCAACCGCGGAGTTGCAAAATACGAAGGATCGGGCTAATAGAATGGCGGCAAGGAAAAGAAAATCACGGGCATGGAATGTACGGAGAAGAAAACGTGGTGCGGATGCAGAGAAATCACGTACCTGGCGCCCACCATACGCCTCGCTCCCTTGGCGTCGATGCCGATCTTCGGGTTGCTTGATACATGCTTTACTAGCTCTTCGAGGCGAGAGTGTAGCCCAATTTCAGTTAGACTGATCCCCCAAGAAAAATACGCAAGTCAGCAACTTTTTTTTACAGCTCGGTAGCTTCTCGGGGTCATTGCGCATGGGAAAAAGAACTTGGGCAAGGCGGGAATCGTGATTGGCTCAAAGTATAGGTTGTCCAGGCTTGATGAACTAGTGGGCCACTCACTTATATTCATGCACGACAGCCTCGTCTGGCACGCCGCACAAGCTGAGTGCCAGGGCGACCACAACACCTGTACGGTCCTTTCCTGCGGTGCAATGGACAAGGCAAGGGGAAAGAGCTGAAGGAGAAGAAGCACTGGGGAATGCGGCTAAGTGGCCTAGAATCGTTTTGAAGGGCTGAAACTCATTGGCCGGATCGGCGGCAGCCTGAAGGATATCCTTGTACGCCTCAATGAAGCCCTGGCGCGTCAATTAGTAAATGAACTGATCCGGCAAGTTAAACGTGGTCAACGGCGCGGAGGGGGGCGCCACACGTGCATAGACTAGGGCTTACTGCAGACGAGCTGACGGCGCTGCACCCTTGGTGCATTCTGAGGGACGCCGGTGTTGATTTCGCCATGCAAAAAAGAAAACGAGGATGCAACGCATTACCCACCATGATGTCACTGGACATCGTGCTAGGCATGCTTGGGTTGCGATGCCTTGCGGATGGGTAGTTACGTTCCAGTCGCATTGCCCAACGGGTGCGCTTAGTAGGCGTAGAACCCGCTGTGCGCGTGCTCACCTATCGGTAAATCCGAAAGCCTCTTTGCGCCCCAGAACACATCATGCTGGCTCATCCTAGATCATATCCCGGCTCGGCTCTACTTGCTAGCCGGTAGCCGTTTCTCCCCGGAGTACATTTTATCTGTCTATCTGATAATGTTACCTTTCATATTCGGCAATGGTTCTAGTCTAAAACAACCTGCAATGGAACCGGTTCATCGTTCTCATATGCATACAATGGATGCCAAAAGGGGGCGCAGATAAGTACCGTACATTTCGTGTGTCGTGCGATCTTTTGCATCTATTGCTACCGTTGCTATAATTGGTGCCGAATGGAACGTCACCACTGCGATGGCCAGAAACGCAGGTGACCCATTGAGGGGAACTGGGTCTAGTGCGCTGCCACACGAGGGAAATCCAAAATGATGTGGTTTTGGTACTACTAGCAGCAGGAAATTTATTTTGGCTCACCTCGTCACTGTCCGAGGCATAATTCTTATACCGAACGGCTAAGGCCTCCGGTGAATAATCCTGGTCCAAGAAGACGGGAACAAACTTGCGCTCTGACCCCTCCCATTCACGGAGAGGGAAACCGCGAGCAGAATCGACGCTCCTCGCAATCTCAGCGGCGGAGCGCAGATCGTAGACTAGCTTAATACCAAGCTGCTGGCTTAATTGCGCGGCTCCAGCATCTGTTAGTTTGGAAGGCTACTTGGCGATGATACGGAGTCAGTAGTTGCCGTTTGTGATCACCGTCGAAAACTGAGTTAAGGATTACCAAATGATAGAAAAGGAGCCGGGGGAGGAGGATGGGGAGGGGGAAGGGGATTGGCTTAGAACACCAGCGATGGAAAACACCTAGCTAGCGAAAACGCTTGCCCCAAGGACATGACGAAAGGCAGTACACAGTACGAGGACACCAACCTCGGATGAGCGAAACAGTACACCTCGCTTGATAATATTGATTCTGCGCCGTCCTTCGGCAGAGGGGGCGATAGGCGAGTCAGACACCACCTCATAACCTCCGGCATCCCTGAAGTTAGGGAGGCCTGGCACGGAAATGAAGGGGGGACATGGTAGGACCGGCGTTGGAAAGCTGGGACCGTTTGCCGTCGCCATGCTTCCTGCCGCGCTTGTTAGCCCTGTTCTCCGCTTCCCCATCCGCCATCCGCCAGAATCACTAATTTAAGCTTATTCCCGCTGTCACAGGGATCAGGTTGCACGATGATGGCTAGCCGAACACTCAGCTGCCCTCGGGGGCGCTTCGCGCATACAGCGTGTAGCCTAGCGTGCAGCCGAGCGTGTAGCCTAGCATGTAGCCGAGCGTGTAGCCTAGCATGTAGCCGAGCGTGTAGCCGAGCGTGTAGCCGGGCGTGTAGCCGGACGTGTAGCAGAGGGGTGCGGCGGAGGGCTGATACAGTGGGTGACTCACAATCTTCAGAGGCTGTAGACCGACTCTGCGAAGACGCTGCTTATGGCAAAGGGTATATAAGCAAAGCTAGGCTGTTCTTCGAAGTATCCGAGCAAGCGACGTGACCGAAAGATTGGTGTTGCCAGGAATAGAAATCCCAACGGTAGGTATTGGCAAAGCACGAGAGGGGAAAAAACGAGGGACTAAAGTAGATAAGGTCTCGGCGGAGCTTGCTCAGCTTCGGTCCTGACGTGAAACACGGTCGGGGACAGTGGAGCCGAACTGGATGTATGTAATCGACTACCCCCGACCGATAAGAGAAAGCAAGGTGAAATAGGTAGCCAGCCATCTAGGTAATCATTACAGCTACATATTACGAAGGTACCCTTTAGGTTACCGGTAGGTATCTGACCTTGCTCTACCTACCAGGTAGGTAAGGTGAGCAGGCAAAACCTGACATCCAACGAATATACCGGCAAGTACCTATTAGGTAGGCAGGAAGAAATTGAAACCCAATGCACCGCATCCTTCTGGCTATGAGTACGGTGTTTTATTTATTTTGTTTGTTTTGGGGGGAAGGGGGAATGGGTTTCTCTTCTTTCCCCCCTCCTTTTGATCCCCAAGGAAATTAGGTAGACATTTCATTGTGGTAAGGCTCTGCTGACGGTTCTTTCCAGTACATAGAGGAGTACATAATCGAAGTATGTAGGTAGGTATGTATAATGTATAGTTAGTTAGTTACCTTAGGCGACTGAACAAGTGGATCCTTGGCCAGCCCTGTTGCCCAATAGGCATCTGCAGTAACCCAAAAATCACCAATATTTTCTTCCTCTTTTTAGCAGCGAATCACAAATCGCAAACACCTGCCAAGGACAAACGGCGCAGCAACCTTTCCACGTGGCTCTGTTCTTCACTTTCAACAAACCAACAAACACTGTCAGCCACCCCCTCCCCCCGCCTCTGGCGGGCCTAATCCGCGACATGCAGCAGGGGAACTACATACATACATACATATGTATGTAGTCGGCTAGGCCGTTCAAGCTAACTATCGATTCATTGCATCATGTAACTCTGACCCCCAAGCAAGGCCGTGTATCTCAGCCCCCAGGTGGCCTTGGCCGTGGCTCTAGAGCCTGACAGTGACGGCGTCTGTAGGCAGGCTGTCCTGCGCGGCGACACACGTCAAAACCCGCCGCCCAGAGCCCAAAGCAAAGCCCAGCACACTGGTCGCCAGGCGCTTGCCGAGTCGTCGTAGTTATATCGGCTATATGGCTGCGAGGCTCTGCGGCCATCTCCGATGCAACCTGCGCGACCTCGGTATACGGGCATGGCCCGTATGATAGGTGCCTAGGCGAGAGAGGTCAACGGTCCTTTCGAGGGCAACCAGCGTCTCTTTTTTTAACGTCCACCACGCAGGGCATTGCACAAGCCTATCCGGCCACCCAAGACCCCGGTTTCCCTGCACCGGGTGCTACCACGGCCCCTCTGCCCGCTACCAGGTCGGTTGACCGAAGCACCGTATACACGTCCTACGCCGGCCTAAGTAGGGTCGATGCGGATGCTTGTTGCTGTTTCGGTAGTAACGCAGTTTCGAGTATGGTCCTGCTGTATTTTCCCGACAAGGCATGCGACGGTGTCGGATAGTACCTAAGATATGCTAGGCAACGGATACATTTTGTGTGACTACGCTTTCCGCTCGTTCTTGCATGTTTCTTTGCCCATGCTGTCTAAGTATCAACAATGGAATGCTCGCTGACCTCTACGTTAGTCTCAGCGGCGGGTCAACTCTAGCATCTGCTTTAGAACACACGTATGCTGATGGCCAAGGGGTTGCTGCCTTGCTGCTCAGCCAGGTAGGACACACATGAGATATCAGTCACGCCGTACTGAGCGGTTGGGGCTATTTTCATGCTTTGATGTACTTACTTGTGGGCATCGTCCGCGCACCACCCGCCGCCCGCATGAGTCCGGCCAAGCGTGCGGTCATCATCCAACTAACCTCAACTTACCTATCAGATAACGAAGCAAATAATCACTACGGCCGAATACCCACTCACGAACATAGGCGCAAGGCATGCTAGACTGGAAACCAATGTTCAACCTCTCCTCGCCACCCCCTTACGCTTTCCGAGAGAAAGGCTCCCTTTCTTTTTAGCGGTCTGTACTAGTCTACCCTTTCGTCGACCAAACTAGGCAAGGCAAAATAACACACCCTATCAAAACCCTAGGAGAGCGCGGTGCTACCACGAACAATGTCAGTGCGAGCTATGGATTTTTAAGCTCCGATTGGCTTCAAGATTTGATTCAAAACCCTCGCGTCAAATCCCAATCACCCCCCTTTTTTCTTTTGGCAGCGTTTGGTCCATGCTAAAGCCAGCCCTCTCGACTATCCGCGTTGTTCCCTGATCCCTGCCACCATACCGTCACCGGCAGCCCGTGGTGGCCTACATGGCTCCCACATGAAGATACCGAAGGTATGCCCCAATCATTCCTGGTCCACTCTTGGGGGCAGTACAAAGAGTCCTAGGCAGGTAGATAGATGGGCGGCCAGAGTGACCCAAGAAGAGGAGTCAAGATGATAGTGGCTCAAGGCAGTTCGTGAGTCACCAGCCGTAGAGACCCATCTGCACTCTTATCCCTGGCGATGTAACTAACCAGGTAGTTAAGGCACTTGTGGTTTCCTGCTCTGCCTCTCTCCTTTCGTTTTGCTCAGGCCACATCATTAGAACGCCTTATGCCGCAGTTGTGGCATTGCAGACTGAGACTTGTTAAGAGAATCGACCGTGTAGCTTCCTCCAACTCAGCCATTTTGTATTGGCTCTGGTGTCGGTGACTTAGTTGCTAAAGTGGCATTAGCACCGGCAACCAGGTACGGCAGGTTGGGAATCCGAGCCCTAGGTGTAAACGACAAGAAGAAAAGCATATACTACTTAGCCTCAACTGTGCCTCATATCCCCACACCTTCTACTCGTCGTGGTGGCGTGCTCTACAATGAGCCCAAGACGGAAGCAAGAGAATGGTACCCTCGAACCCTTCATGCCGGCTTCTAGACCACCCACCGTCTAGTAATGCATCATGCAAGGTCTCTAAAGCCCTGTCTCAGGCTGCCTCAAAGATTGATGGCCTACAGTATCAACGGGCCTAAACACTCATAAAGATCTTGCGATTGGGGGGAAATGAAAACTGGCATTGACATAAGATCTATCTAAGGGCCGTGGCCGAGGCCACGGCAAACGAGTCGAGTTGAAGAAAGCGGATCATCCAAAATTCAAGGGAAAAACGAAAGACAGAAATGTCTACGCCATTCTATCCAGGGCGGCCCGAGCCATTCCGTGTATGTGTATTCTTGTTCAAGCGCCGACGTCAAGCAAGTGTCCTCACTCCATAACACATTGCACCCAGTATAAAAAAAAAGCCGCGACAATTTCTCGGCGGCTTACCTCGCAACCAACCGCCGTTATTTGCCACCCAGGATCCTCCCGTATGGAAGAATCCGTTAAGCCTTCCTCAGCCGCAGGCCTAACCAACCCCATCCGTGCGGCCAACTAGCGGAGCCCCGTTGTAAAACAAGGGCAGTATTGGCCAATGACACTTATGAACCAGACACCCAAACACGGCAACATTCTCCGCGCCGGTGGTAGCAGTCCGTGCAAGCATCATTGAAGCGGTACGACAAGTTCCCGAATTTGCAATTGCACTATGGACGTGATTAGTTGGAAGCAAAATCCCAAGGCAAGATATGGAGACGGACGCAGGACCACCTCCAATTGGACTTATCTTCCTGCCCTCCGCTGGGTTGGGCATTGCCATGTCTGCGGCTTCGGCCACTATGACTAGATGAGTGCGAAGAAGGCATCTTGATGAAGAAGTATTTGTGGGTAAACGTCTGAAGACTCGTCGATACAGGTTGATGTGTGCGTGCGATGGTGTAGGTGTTATTTCGAGAGACCAAAGCGCAATGAGGTTGTCTTATATACACCACCAGACACGCCTCTTGCTTCATTCTTGCTTATATTCGTTCAGCCTACGACATGGCTCGGTCCCTCTGCGCTGCATGGGTTCGGTAAGCATACCGTCCATTTTAGCTAAATGGTCACGTTGTAGTGATTCCCGAAGCTGGATTGGCAAATGTCAGAAAATGATCCGAGACGGCAGTAAGTGACTTCGGATTCTGCCCTCGAATTCTGCTAATACGGTAGCAATAAACGCCGTGGCGCCACAGCTAGTGTAACTGGTTTTATGCACGCTCGGTGAACATGAGGGTAATCTCTCAAGAGGCCAGGAATGTGATGCTTCGAATTACTGGCCTATAAAAATGCGTAACTTCGGTGAATGTGCGAGATTTTTTTGTGGCAAGATCCACTTCGAGTGAACATCTATACCTTGACACAGGCGCATGTAGGGGTCAAAAAAATCCCATGAACCGAGCTGCTGGAATCCCCCTGCGTCAGATGGTTAAACTCTGCAAAAGTTCAACGTCGTTCGTGTTTCATGCCTCAAGATGCTCCCAGCAGAGGATCGGCCCGTTTACACCCGCCTAGGGAGAGTGGACGGCATACGAATACAGCATCATAATCCTAAATGCTGAGGGTCGGTACGTTTTGGCATCCCTGACCGCTCATCTCGAGTAGCAGGCGCATCCAGGCAGTTAAATTTCTGCCTGGGCGAATACTCCGGTTTCCGATAGCTTGTAGTAGGTAGCATAGCCCGTTAAACCAAACCGTATATCGAGGTCCGTCAGCGGCTTTCCGACTTGGGCCGGTCTATCGTAGGACAACTTCGGCGGGACCCGAACGTTGGGGTTCAAGGCTATCGACCGTATGAATAATAAATATCGTAGTCTGCCTTAACAGTAAGCATTGTATTATGGGAAAAGGGGGCCGTTCGCCCCGGTCAACGTTTGGATGACCATAGGACTCCAGGTTCAACTTTCTGTCCGCAGAACCCCCTCCCTTCCTCACTCCCTCCCTTTCCAACTCAGTTCCATCTTGCAGCAGTCGGTCGGTTTACATCTCTAAAGAGACAACCTGGGCTAAAAATGCGACATAGCCCTACCATGTCTTTGACGGCACCGGGCCATAAGTATATCCACGGATGATGAGTGGGCATCCCAAGTTCTACCCATGACAACAGACGCGATCGTATTTGCTCCCGCTAATATCCAACCTCGGTTTTTTTTTCCTTTTTTCGCTGCACCCACCCGCGATATCGGCTACACGTAAACCAAATCGCGACCCAGATCGAGAATATGGGGTAATGAGGCATAGTAACCTCATATGCGGAAAGTCGAGCTGGAAGGAGTAGTCCTGGTGACCCCGTCAGCTAGCGAGCGATGGAGACGGCGGTCTTTTATGTGAAAGCATCAGACCAACGACGTCCAGTGAGCAAAGGGGGCATTGCCCTGCTCTTATGATCGTACCACTTCCCGCATCTTCCGATAGTCATATGGGAAGTTGCAGAGTCCCAAATGGTTCGTACCGCCCGATTTCGCTGACGGAGGCTTTAGCGAGGGAGGACTGTCCTTCAGCACCAGCTGTGTTGTGCGGCTGAATCCTGGAATCGATTCCTCCCGCTGATACAGGACTTCGGATTTAGGGAGCAAGTAACCTTGAAGCTGCATTTCCGGTAAGGGGAGGATTTGGTTATAGCCGACCCGGCCTCAGCATAAAATCGGGCTTGGAGCGGTCACACAAGGTAAGCCGTCGAAGAGCCGCATATCTCGTTATAGTCCTTGTTACCCAGATGAGAAGTAGGTGCCCTGCCACCGGAATACGAAACTGAGATGGCCATTCATAACGATGTATATCTAGCAAATACAACGCGGCGCGATACAAGGCGGCAGAGGCAGCACGGGATGAGGCACGGGATGAGGCACGGGATGAGGCCCATGACCAAAATGGGCTTTTCAGACTAAGAATTATAAGAAGAGCCGAGAGAGAGGGCGTTCGGCTACCACACACCCACGCACCCACGCATCCACGCATCCACTGCACCGCATCCACTATGATGGCCTCTCGGTTTTTGCACTTCGATCTTGACGCAAAACCCCCTCTTGCCAGCTCCTCGCGAGGAGCGCAGCCTCGACGACCAACAAACAAGCTGGGCGTTACGTGGGTGCCGGGTCGGGTAGGCAGCATACCGAAATACAAAATAGCGAGAAACGGAGGAACAGGTGATATCAGGCCCGAATTGAAACCTGCAGATTCTACAATGTGCTGTTTTGGCTCTACAAAGTGCCTCGAGATGGTGTAGGCGGTGTTATGTGGGCCAGTTTTATTTGCTGCCAGTGACGGTCGTTGACGGGGGTACTGACTCATGCCCGTATGTACCTCTTACCTAATTTGCCTAGTTTCGCGGGCCTAAGACGAACCAATCTCCTTTCCTAACATCTGCGTTAATGCTACACTACCTGGTGCACACTACTCCCTATCTAGAGGTAGCGTTGGTGCTGTGCAAATGTAGATACATATGTATATACATATGTAGGTAGATTGTATGCTTTCTTAGTGGGTAGTATCGAGCAGCGTCGAGGTTTGGTACAAATGCACAAGTAGCACAGGACAGAGTGCGGTTTGCTAAAGGAAGCTTGGTCTATCTAGTGCAAACTCTATTTGGTGTAGCTCGGTTTATCTACGTCATGCTGCGACTCCACCGTTCGTCTTTGTCGTGGCTTCTTGGCATCATTTCAAAGTGCCCGACACTAGGTACGTGATCGCGTTTGCAGAAACTTTAGATACTACGTATGTTTTGGGGAAATGCCGAAGGCGCCCTTCGCTTGCTTGTCCTCAGATAGTCGTTCTCATTCCTCACCACGAGTATCTATATTCTTTACAACCCTCTTGCATTTGCTGGTGGCCTTCTCTTCCCACCACTACGTTCTTTAGACGTACAAGTACTCACTTTGCACCCCTGCTTTCGTGCTCGGCCCTTGTCAGCTATACTTGGTCAAAACAGCCCCGCGTCTTGCGTCATTTCAAGATGGGTCTCGTCGGATTGGCCACGAGCTATGTGCTCTTCGCCGTATTACATTCTTTTCAATTTATTCTCGCTATCGCGGTTATTGGGCTGTACGGCACCGATATTGACCGCGCGCGGAAAGGGGGGGTCCATGTTGATGGGAAATGGGTAGGTGAACCGCACGCACTCCCTAACCATCTGGATCTGGCCTGGAGATATTACTGTACTGACCAATTTCGCATTCTCTGCGCATAGATCTATGCCATTGTCGTTGCTAGTCTCTCGGCTGTGACCGCTATTCTCTATCTGATCCCCTTTATCCTCCGATTCGCCGCTGTGCCAGTATGGAGCTTCGTCCTTTTCATCCTGTGGATTGCCCTCTTCGGTCTGTTTGGCAACATGTACATCCACGAGAAACCTGGAGGCAATGGCGATATCCAACGAATGAAGAATGCGGTCTGGGTTGACCTCGCGAACGCGCTGCTCTGGCTGATCGGGGCTGGCGCCGCGGCTGTGTATTGGTGGCTCCATCGTCAGCGTAATAGCCGTTTTACCGGCAGGGCTCAGCTATGATCGAATCCCTTCTCCGCATGACTGTCGGGTGGGAGGCGGCTGCAAACTCAAAAAAACAGACCACATGGAAAGTCGGACACAGTTGGGAAGGCATAACGTGGAGTGAACAAAGATGATGATATCTGGAGGCTTGGTTGTGATGGTTGGGTTTTGAGTATTAGCCAGGCGTTGTGTCAAAAGGTTAAAGATGGTAGATACCCCTACGGCTGGCGGGAGTGCAACGCGCGAAGCGCTCAATTCGAGAATACTATAATCGTAATCAATAACTTGAAAGCAGACAACTATATACCTATACGTTTCAGGGCATCAAAGCGTAATTAGCGGCGATCTGGTGCCTCGTGCGCTCTCATTTGTGTGATTTAATCGCAGCACATGCCTGTCTTAACCACAAATATCTGCCATACTTCGCGCGCTGGCAACCCCGAATCTGAGGACTAACGGATTAAGGTGCAGATCCGCCGCCAGCTAGACGAGCTACTGTATGTTAAGTCGTGAGCGACCAGAAAAATCACCAAATACGCTGTTGATATGTCAACCCGGTAGTTTTAGAGGCAACCCGGATTGGAGCATTTGAACCTACGGAGCCGGGCATGTCCTTGCTCATTAAATCGGACAACTAACTTGATTGTTTGACTAGTGTATTATCGGCAAGAAGCAAACTCCCGATCGGCCAGTTTCAAAACTCCAGAGTCTGTAGACTACAGTACACCCTTAACGGCACACGGGCAGGGATGTTGCATGTTGTCCGTTCATTGGCCTGTCCTAGCACCAGTTAGCTAGCATGGCGATCCCCTCTATGTACATACATTTTCGTGTGCACCAACCCATACTTGAGTACCTGCAGCCTACGTCATTTCCCCCCGGCTTCAATTTTGTGATCAATGAAGGGTCATGTATGTGGAGATGGCAATGTGGGTCTAGGTACCGACTGCCTTTCGCTGTTGCAAGAGATACATTCCTCTTTTACTGGAGAGCTGTTCCACCACCTCGCAGGTTGGCCGTTATAGCCGAGTCCCGCGCAATACAAAGGGTCGTCCGTTGCCATTTACTCTCAACCCCCCTCAGATCTTGAACGGGCCATCATTCATGAGGACGATGGAATACCAGTCAACTCCGCCACACTAGAGGACAGTATACCGCACCTCCAGAAACCGGGTTCATCTCCAATTCGCCATTCAGCATCGCATCATCTCCTCTATCCGAGGTCGTGGCATGTTGGGGACGTGCTTGGTGAAATGTGAAGCCCTGACCGACATGGCATGCTGGCAGACATTCGTCATGAGAGCAGCAGGCAATGTGGCTGGATCTGTGGATATTCCTTGGGCTTTCCCGTCCAGTAGCGATCGAGGATTCCCCAAGTGCATGCACTGCTGAGGCTATCCAGCCTGGCACAGTCAGGGGAGGTTAGTGGCTGATGGATTTCAACATCGCCCTGATAATAACGTCCACGCCAACCATAGCGGGCGACTTGCATAGTGCTATCTCACCACCAGCATTTGTGGTCGCAGCAAATGCGGGCTTGTCTGGTACGAGAGAGGTCGCCATTCTATGAGCGTTGTATCGGCTAAACTACCATTAACTAGCTTGTTTCTCGCTACCCAACAAAAGGCGAAGGCGGCGTTGGGTTACCGGAAATGGAGGAATCCTGGGGCATCCCTGGACATTCCCTTGGTCCCCTTTTTTCTTGTCATCACGTCCGTCCTACACCCCGTGCTCTACAAGAGTCGACTTGTAAGGTTATCTGTGGGGCTAGGGGACCCTTCGGGAATAAACTAGGCACTCTAACTATCAAACGGTGGCGGACATGCTGGCCTATCTCATGTCTGTTCGTGTGTCTCAAGCGCAGTAGCACTCCCATGTTGAGTTGTCGTGTAACATGGCGAGGATATAGATGCTGATCGCGCTGATCCGTACTAACGTAGCCAACAATTTCGACGCCTTCTGGAGGTTCTATATAGTGGATAGATAGTGGACGTGCAATCGCAACCCATGATTTGCAGGAGTATGGTAGGACCGTATGGGATGACATGTCTGAGATGAGGTGATATTGCCGCCATCGTCCCGCCATCGTCCCGCCCTTGCTGCAGCCGCCAACGAGGCGGCAAGGATCGCAGTTATAGCTGCGGTTGTGCTGATGTTTGATGGGGCATCACAAACTGAAGGATTCCGTTTGGGAATGGGGTAGTGAAAAACCTGATGGGGGGATGGGAATCCGATATTCGAAGGCTATTGAACAATCCCAGGCAGAGGTCGATCTCCCGGCGATGTGCAACAGCCATTACTGTTCTTATCATTCGCCAAGGCATGCTATTAAACAAGATAAACCGCATTTAGCGCGAATCAGAATACCATGGTCGATAATGATAATAAGGATCAAGAACGACAAAAAGACGCCCACTCTGGGTCGTGTTGGTTTTGCTGACAAGATAGATAGCCAACAGAATATATCGGGCAGACAGCAGACTCAAACGACAATGTTATTTTACTTAGTTAACAAGCCCACCAGTGGCGACGAGGAACCATCAATTAATTATCTGGCTAGGTACCTGCGAGAAACCCAATTGCCCACATCAATATCACGTGTGCGTATCTACAGCTGGAGGATGGGAGGAAGGGCCAAAACACCTGGCGTGCGCTCAATCCCTAGATGGGCAAGCTCAAGGACGATCAACTGGACGATCCACGAAATCACGCCACAGCTAATACAGGTTTCAGGTTTTACTAGGACACCACCTCTACAATACCGTGGCGGCATCCTCGCTGTGGAAAAAGGATAGTCACTCTCTCTCGAGATAGAGGGTGTGTGTGTGTGTGAGAGAGAGAGAGAGAGAGCCAAACCCCGCGGGCGGGTGCTGGATCCGGCCGAAACTTTAGTTCGATCATCAGGGGGTATAATAGCACTTATGATGTAAATAATAACACCCGAGACCAGGTGTCTTAGATGGGTGGTTCGGGTTGCAGTTGCACACCTGTTAACTCATGGATGTAAAGTAGCTACTACCTACTAGGCAGTACGCAGCTAAGGTTAGGTAGGTAGGTACTTGGTATAAATGACCTACCTTGCGGTACATCGAGAGGTAGAGGTGTGCACCCCTTTGGGCTGGAAGGTCTGCCTATCGTGCTCGAGTATCCGTTGAGTAAAAGGTTACCTATCTGTTGAGTGCATAGACAGAGTTCCCTAGGAAGGTAGTAGGTAAGGTAGGTAGGTAAGGTAGGTAGGTAAGGTAGGCAGGTAAGGTAGGTAGGCAACTTTGTAGGTAGGCACGGCCGCAACCCTGTCAACTGGCCCAAGCGATACTGTGTATGATTAAATTAGGTTGTCAAAGTCAAAGGAGCTGCGTCTTAGCAAACGGGACATCCATTGCCCATAGCATTGCACGTTGGGTCTCTCCTTGTACTAACTAGCTAGTTATTCCTTTCCGACCCAATATTTCCCTTTCAAGGCACATATTACTAAGAGATCCCGCACTTCAACCACTTTCTTCTTTCTTCGAATGAGCCCATCCTCTACTAATTCCATTCCCGCCTACTCAGGTATTTTGTCTACGCAGCCCCTTCACGCCGCGACCACCATCACAACCAGCACCAGCACCACCACCACCACCACCACCACAACAACAACCCACAAGACGCCGGTCTACCGCAACAACCGCCCTATCCAGGACCCAAAAGCACCCCGTGGCCCTCCATTGATCGCAGGGGAGTTGGGAAATCTAACAGCTTCCGCTTCCACTTCTACCTCTACTCCCCCTTCTACTTCCCCTTCCACCTCGACCTCCACCCGCACCCGCAACTCCACACCACCTCCGAGGCCATGAATACACTCTCCGGCTCCAGATAAAAGAGAGTTTTGGGTAGCGAAGAAGTGGAAGTACCAGGTGGAGCTGCAACGTGACAAGCCTTGGTTTCCGGCCAGGAGAGTTCAGGGCAGTTTCGCCTTTTCGACGCAGCTGGTACAAATTACCTCGAACCGGTGGTACTTACAAAACTGTCGGCAATCTTGGATCCTGAAATCTATCCAAGGCTCTGCCGGATCACTAGTTAAAAACATATCGTCACTTCTTCTGATCGCCGGTTTGATATTAATTGAGGTATTTCACAGCCGCTAACTACGCTACGCCATAAATACACCACCAGCCTTTGATGCGTGAGATTAAGGTAAGCCATTGGTATATCCACATTCTTCGCAACCTTTGACCGATAATGCCGTCGCGGGAGAGACCACCTATATATATAACTATATATGTGTATATGCCTTATATATGTGTGTATATATATATACATACATACATATATGTGGGATACTTATCTGACTCTCATCATATCCCATCTGCTTCCAAAGATAGACTACTCGGATACTTTCTCTCTCTCACTCTCCTCTCATCCTCTCTCTCCTTCTCTCTCTCTCCCTCTCTGTCCCGAGAAGGCGGTCTGGCTGCTGACCTGGCACTCAACCACTAGCGAAGGCAGTAGGCAAACAACTCCGGATTCTTAGGCCCTAAGCGAGCCGAGAGCCGCAGCCTTGGAACCACCAGGGGGTTAATTTCGAAGAGGCTGTGCATCATCGAGATACCAACCATAACGCCATTCGTGGCAAGACTATTCCTAGTCCATCACCCGATCGGCTAACGTATTGGTTTGGCACAGCGCGCCGTGTGGGCCCAGAAACAACCCAGCCGTTGCCCAGGTGGTATATTAAATCATCATGGCAAGTCTAGGACGGTCACTCAAGCCCTCGACGTATTTCTCAGCGGCGGCGAGACGACCGACAGGGCCAACGAGAAGTCTATCCAGCATGTCCAACTCTTCCGACGTGTCACCGCTGTCTTCCCCAGACTTTCGGCCCGACGACATAGTCTTTTCGGCGAGACCCTCGCCAGGACTCCCGGCCGACAATTCGCACTCGCCCCGATCATCTCCACAGCGGTACTTGAGAAGCAGCAGTAAGTAGACATCTCGCATCGCTCGTCCTTGATCGGGCCTTTGCTTTGACACGGACACGGGGCCTCTGAACATCCCTTTCCTCGCTTTCCTTCCCACGCACGTTTCCTTTCAATCCCATTTCTGTGTTGGGTATATCGCGACGTGAGTTGCGGTCTTCCATCGGAGTGTCCAAGAGCCTGTTTGCAGGCCCGAGACAACGTGGAGCATGCATTGCCCAGTGGGCGCATGGGCTGAGATGTGCTGCCAACTTTGGTTCGTCGGCTCAGGCGTTGCGGCGCAAACCCTGTTGCTGCGTGCCCTGTCGCGTCCACTCGCGTCCGCTCAAGCCCAAAGACAGCACAGCGGGCTTCCATGCCACTTGGCCCCAGTGGGCGATAATGCACTATAGCACTCACTGTCCAGGCACCCATAGCGCTCCCACAACGACGCGTGCACCACCTATACGAAATTCCCATCAGCCGCCTGCAACTTGCAACTTTACCATCCAATGTCTTAGACAAAAGTCGAACCTCGCCCAGTGGGCTATTCTTCTCCTCATGATAGCTATTATTACCCACCCGCAAGCACCTAATAATAAGCCGCCAAGCTACATCCAATCTGGGCTGGCGTCCGACCTTAAATCCTCCGTTAGCTCCTTTCGAAGCTTGACATTTGCGTCATCGCCGCATGCTAATGAGTTTGCCAACTAAACCAGGCGCCCGCTCGTCTCCACACTCCTCCAACGCCGACGATGCCAGTTCACCTCTCGCCCGAAGCCAACCGATTGCCATAGAGCTCCCTGCACCCAAGAAATTCAACAGCGCCCCTGTATATACACCCCCTGCTCCCCTGTCTGCTCGTGGGGACCTGCCTGGGTATGTTATCATGAAAACCTGAATTGCGACAGCTTTTTTCTTTCCTTATTTACTTAGCCTTCGTAGGGGTTATTTTCCTCTTCATGAGGAGCAAAGCCGTGTCTACCGTCCTCATCCGTTTCAGCTCGACGCTACCAAGGCTCGCCTAAAATCCATACAACGCGCAGCCAAGGGCAGTTCATCTAGTAGTCAGGCCTCAGGTCGTGCTGTTACAAAATCAGATATGGGGCCGGCCACAACGAATCTTCCCCCAGCCAAAGCCGACCGGGCTATGGAGATTCCTCAGCTGAATGTAAATAACCTCGCCCGGAACGAGGCAACTCCCGTCTCAACTACTCCCGTCGCCTCCTACATGCCGCTTGGAGATCGGAGTAGTCCCTTGCCAATGGGCAAATACTACCCCTCCAATTATGAGCGACGGAAAGATGAAAAGAGAGGCAAAACTCGCCGCCCTGCAACATTTGAGCCGGGGACGTCTCCATCGGCCAAATCAGAGTTACAAGTGCCAGCTATCAACCAAGTATCCAATATGAGTCACTCGCGAAACGAATCGGAAGCGAAGCGCCGACTGCAACAATATCAGCGCGATATGATTGCGCAAGCAACTATAGCACTCAATCGTGGCAATGCCAACGAAGCGGCCATGGGTACTATGCGGCCATTGGGGTTCACCAGTATGATCAAACCCAGCAAACCACGTTTAGCTCCCCTAGGAAGCCCTGGTCCCGTCACACCTATGGAGCTGGAGGGCTCTGATAATGGATACCTCGGAGCACATGGGGGACCCGGAACCCAAACCGAACTTGCCCGCACAAGAACCGACGAGGGGCTACGACGAGAGGACAGCCCTGGTGTACTAGACTTCGGACATAGTACCTTATGAGCTGCCCGGAGCCCCCGACAATGGGCCTTGCTCGCTCGAGCTTTTCGATCATACATCTCCATCTGGCGGAAATGAATTACTCCTAGTGGTATTCACAACTATGTGGAGTAATATTTAACTCGCTATTAGAATCTCGTCATTGTCTACCGGCGACGACTTATCAGCTATTACTACTTTTTCGGGAGACAGACACGCCATATTGAGCACACGGGCGCACTCAGTTGCCAACATCTCTTTATCTCTTTGATGATACCCCATTCCATCCCACCTGGATGGATACCAAGAGCTCATTTTCGAGGATGCATATAAAATGTAAAGACATCCAACGACAAGGGAGGATTTCACTTATGAGGAGTACGGCTTTTGGTGAACTGCAGTATCCAGCTTACGCGTGAACGGGGTTGTTTGCTTTGGTTCATTCCGCCAATAGATTTGCTTTGCTTTGCGCCAGGATGAGGAACACTATGTGAGGCTGGTTCGGAAGTCAAGTAGACGAGAAGCGAGGGGAGGGACCTGGGTCGGAGAGCCAAACTCCCACCCCCCTCTTATCCTTCTTACCGCCGTTTGCTGTGCTGCTTATTTTTTTTTTTATAACGGGCCTGAGGCGTCATGATTGTCTCAGTCTCGTAATATTGTAATGAAGAACAAGAAACAAATGAAAAAATACGTAAACGCCTGATTTCTAGAAGAGAGGTGAGGGGATGGAGTCAGAATCAGACAGATAGAGATAAAAGAGAATGAGAAATGTAGACTGGATTTTGTGAGTTTGACACTTCGATTGACTGTGGTGCGTCTATCCTATGTCTGTCGTACCTTGGATGAGTGCGTTCGGATGAGGGAATTGGGCTCATTTTAACTACAGGGGAATATATCGCGGTGGTTACTAGACAAGCATATATACAGACATCGAAGAGCCTTCTTGCCCGGCTCCCTTTGCCTTCTTGTTCACAGGTTTAGGGATGTGGAATATGCCAAGATAAAGGTGCTATTACGAGGCGTAGCCATATAATTCATTAGGTGCTGTATATCACTCAACTGGATGTAAAAGCGCCGTCAGCTCTAAGCGAGGTTGATGCGAGTAAAAGTTTATTTGGATGAGCGCTGGTTCTACATTAAATTTCATGATTAGTGAACTCTTCTTTGCGCTCTAGTGGACAAGGCAATCCGCGCTTGACACACGATTCGTCATAAAACACCGTGTCGTATAAATTATTCCGCCCCGTTGGCAAGCTTTTCCCAGAAGTCTCACGAATTGACAGCATCATGCCTAACGTATAAAATAATACGTTTTAGAGGTGCGAGCCCTTCATCCTGTCTTGCAATAATTTGCGGGGAAACTCCCTTTTATGCCACCTAACTCTCCCTCCCACCAGTCATCAAGGGTATCCGTTTTCTTGATAATTTTGATCTTGTCGCCTTCGCGAAACGACAGATCGCCTGCCCCCTGCCCATGAAAGTCATACTGGGCTATTACAAATTGTTCAAGCGAATTGGACATGATCCGTTTCGGTGGTGGCGGCGGCGGAGGCTTCTTCTTTGCGGCTGAGAGGAATCCCGTGCTAGCCGTTGTGTTTATGGACGCTGTTGAGGTTACGGTAGATGAGATTGATGGAGAACGGTTGCCGAAATATTCTGGTCGTGGCCCTAGAGAGTTGGGCGAAGCGGCAGGTGTAAATTGTTGTCCTAGTTTCGACGCTGTGGTGAAATCGGTAGGTACTAAGTTACCCCCTATGTAGGATGGTGGTGCGGGCCTAGGGCTCGGGTTTAATGGCAACACAGTCGTTGATGGAATACGATTGAGCCGCGGTGGCCCACTATTGCCGTTGGCTGAGGTGAGCCCGGAAGAAGAGCGCCGAGGGCCGTTCGCCATGAGAGCAGAAGGCGACGGAGGACCTAATCGACCCCGATCCAGAAGGCTTGGGTCGTCGGGAAGCTTCATAGGTTGGCGTACGGCCTTGCCTGTTGCGATGCAAGCGATGGATTCGAATTCTCTTTTGGCGGGTTCATATCCTGCTGACCATACAGCTATCACCTCGTCCATAGGTGGCGGCGGAGAGGGAAACCCATGCTCCTCACAGTAATTGTGCAGGGTCGTATAGTATAAACCGAGGAGACGATTTTGAAGTGCTACAACTGAGTCGACGAGTAGCGGTATGATGTTAAAAGCTGCGGTCACAATAGGGGGTAGGGTCTCCCTCAAGTGCGCATCAGCGGCATGAAAGTCTTCGGATAGTCGGGCTAGCTCAGCTTCTAGTTTTGCAAGCGATGCTTCATCCTTTGGTGTTTTACCCGGCTTCCTTTGGAGCTTGGTGGTTTTGTCTTGGACCTTTTCGTAATCCAGTCTCTTGTTCTCCCTTTTCTTGATGGTCTTCCGCATTGGATCGAGGTACTCACGGGCAGAGCTAGCGGGCTTGACAACCCTCGCTTCTATGAACTCCAACTCCTCTAGAATGTCGGTCTTTAGTTCGGTATATACCTCCTTTAGTCGCAAAGTCTGTTCCAATTGGAGCTGCGGCGTAGGAGCCGCTTGTCTGCCCAGACCCTCAGACGCGCCGACGATGGGATCCCATAGTCCGTCATACTCAGCGACAACACCTAATTGCGTCGAGGAGAGGCTAATCCACGACTCACGCCACGATTTTGCCGCATCAATGATCTAGTGAGCCGAGTCAGCCAGCAACTCACGCCAATGCCATCGTCTCGCGGGCAGATACCCAGGGAAGGCACTGTAGAAAGGGGACATACCTTAGCAAGGACTCTATCGACATCTTCATACTAGGTTAGAATATATAGGGTTAGCGGTTGTGACATCGTGACAGAGTCTTAGTGGCTTCGGAGTATGCACAGCTATATCTCCCCAGGCACCTTCTTGGTTGATTGAGACAGAGTTGCGACTTGGATCGGAGAGCACTCACATCGGTGAGCAGCACCGCCACTTTTGCGTTGTCGCCCGGACCCTTATGGAGCATGCGACCAAACTGTCTCTGCATCGACTGCATCTTGTATGCTTTTCCCACCTTATTAGGGCGTCTTCGACCATGGAATGGCGGGTGGGCAAGCTAAAACTTTTGCATATTGATGGGCAATGGTCACAGCGTTCCGCTTATTATTATGGTCAGAGGCAATTGCCGACCAAGAGGCGCCCGGGTCGGAGGGCCGAGGGGATGGGGAGGAGGAGGGGGTGAGAGGAAAAGAGTGTGCCGGACAAGACCAGGTAAAGCATGAAAAGCAGGGAAAGCAGGATCAGAGTGTAAGGGGTAAGGCCGTGGAACACGAACATGCCTGGAGGGGGCAACGGCGCCTAACAGCAGACCCTGCGGCGCGACGTAGATGTGCGGCGTGGATAAGTATGCGGCGTGCTTGAGTAGGGTACCTATGTATGGATGTAGGTAGGTGGTCAAGAGCTACCGGAGCTCGGTGCTTAAGGTACACACACACCTACCTTAGGTAGGTTAGGTAGGTAGTACCTTGGTAGGCAGCCAGGCATCCACCCACCTATTGACCGTAACACTGCATGCATGTAGATCTAGGTAATTCACCTATTTACCTACCTGCCTCCCCATCTAGAGGGGGGTTGTACTTGCCTACCCCGAGACCTGGTGTGCGGGATATCTTGTGTTTATTATTGCCATGCTAGGAAGAGGAGGTGAGAGAAGATTGTTCTGTTGGACTAATCCACACGTATTCCTACCTATAACCTACCAAGAGGCAGACACATACCTGGAGCGGCAAGGAGTTGGATAATTAGTTACCTTGCTCTTGGATCTATATCTAACTACCCACCTACCTACTTACTTACTTACCTCCCTACCCGCCTTCCTACCTATCTATCTACCTACCTAGGTACAGACTGGGTGAAGAATACATGCGTACAGTAGTGGGGACAAGAGGCAAAATATTGGGAGGGTGGGAGCAGTAAGTGGCAACCATGATTGCACTTGTACCCTCTAACAGCACCTACCTGGCAGGCGCCGCATGTACAATACAATACCTACCGGTACAGGCAATCCAAACCACTTTGCGCATGGGTAATGTTCTAGATTTGGCTCTTCCGAGCAGGACATATGGTTGGTTAATACCTACCTAGGTAGGTAGGTGCAGGCCTTTCACAGGCGGGATAAGGTCTAGAGAAAGGTATGCAGTGTCCAAAGTAACTAAGGTAGGTAGGTTATGCAAATAACTCCCTATAACGAGGCTGCGTTTTACAGGGAAAGGTAATAGCAGTGGTAGATTTGTCAATCATGAATATAACCAATGTGACATCAAGTTCTGGGAGGACGTAATATTTTGTGCACTGAGGATTGGATAGATAGATTTACAAAATAACAACACAGGCAAACTTGTGGTAGGTTAGGTACCTTTATAGAGTGAGTAGTTACCTTACTAAACCTTTGAAACTTGAAAGTGGGGCAAGATTTAGCCCCTCAATTTACCCCACGACCTGGTTTGCCTTTGATACCTAGGTAGGTACCTATGCCTACCCCTGCTAACACAAGCCGAAAAGAAAATGTCACCCCTCTAAATAGCACTCAAACGTTTTGAATGACAGCTTAGGTAATAACTAGCAGTAGGAAGAACAACTGTGGGAATTTGAAATCAATATTATTTATTCTAGATACTTATATTCAACCATCTTTGTATCTATAAAACTACTTGTCTTGAGGGTGAGACATTTCGATCCTGACCCACCTGCACCGGGAGTCATTTATCTAGCGTCTACCTAACACGAGCCCCTAGGTACTAATGTAGGCAACTTCGGCCAACTACCAAGGCAGCAGCTGTCAAAGGTGGTGCTGTTACAGTGTTGATTGGACACCTACTCAAGGCGGTCTTGGGACATATTTCAAGTGGTCTCTAGCGGAAGAACAACATGAGAGATCAGTTGTAACCAGTCAGGCAATTAAACTAATAATCATGAGGATTTATGAATGAGCATGAAGAAATACTTGCACATAGGTAGACACATCACATTTGCACGAGCACACAGATACACACAGACACATACACATACACGCAGACAGACAGACAGACAGACAGAGGGGTATATATATGTGTGTGTCTGAGTTGTATGTGTCTGAGTTCTGGGTGGAAGGTACCTTGACCTATCTTCTCTCAACCTGAAACGGCACGTGCAAGCGCGACTGAGAGGGTCGGGTAACAGGGTTTATAGTGGTGAGTTGTAGTGGGGCAGACCCATGGCGGATGCCGGCAAACACGTCTAACGTGTCTTGCACCACCTGCCATCAAACCACGATCCACGATCCCCGAGATCTTAGCATTCTCAACAGCACCCAGATCCGGAACCATTATCGGCACAGCCATCCGGACCATGCAAAGCCCTGCGTCGGCGGCTAATTCTCCTCCCTCCGCCACTACCGCGACGGTCCATGAACACACCTGTCTGTTCACCCATGATCTCCGCAGGAAGCAGAAGCGATGGCAGGATGGGCGACTCAAATACCACACCTTCAACCGGCGTGTTATGGTCTACGACGAGCGGGGGAACTTCATAGGTGACGCACACTGGCGTGAGGACTATGATCTGGCCGATGGTGATGATCTCGAGCTGGAGCGAGGTGGTGTCATTATCCAGGTTGGGGAGTGTGTTGGGAGCCGTGACCAAGATCTATCCGACCTCATAGACAAGAGGGCTCAGGAGAGGGCTCAGCGTCAGGCCGCTGCCGCTGCACGGCGACCACCTACCACCCCGGCTGCAACGCTACATGCACATCTCCACGAGGTGATTGGGACGCCGTCCGGTCACCATGGCCGTGCTGTGGTCCCTAAGGAATCACCTTATGAAGAGCGCCAACAGAGACAGGCGCTCCCTCGGGGCGCCGATGCCCACCCAGCCAAACGACAGAAACGAGACAATGCCCCTCCAGGAAAGGCAGGGTATGCTCAGAATCTTTTCGGTGCGACCTTAACACTCTCGGGGCTGCCCTTGAGCCAGGGTCCTCCTCGCCATCGTGCCTCAACATCATACCACCCCCGAGAGGAAATAACCTCATCGCCATCTTCCGATTCAAGTAATCATAATGGGCACCAAAACTTCTTGATTAACGCGGTACAGACGCTACCCACCTCACACTATATTCCTGGCTGTTCCTTGGGTGAAGTCCCTCTAGAAACAAGCAACGCACAGCTATCCAGGAAAACCTTCCCCAGCCCCCATGGCGCCTTAAGGCGAGAGTCACCTCCGTGTATCCACCTAGACAGGCTTGACAAGTTAAAGCAAACCCCAGTTTCTGGAATGAAGAAACTGCAGGTGGGAGCTTCAAAGGACAGAGGAGCGACAAGTCTGTGTTCAATTCTCAAGTCCCGCTCTACAAATCAAAACACAACCAAGTCGAGAGGGATTAATCCAACTCTTGAGCAAGCGAACCCGGATGGTGATCAGCCTGACCAATCACCGACGATAGAGGATCCAAAAGTAATCCAGGACAAGAACAAGATCGGCCCTGGCAATAGCTTCAAAGGACATAGACACCAAAATCTAAACATTATTGATGCTACCAATAATCGAACTATGGCCATTCAAAGTTGGCCTGCTCATGACGAACCCAGGACAGAATTAAAAATCAGGCCTAGAAAGAAACGCGGTCTGTTGATGATCTCCGAGCAACATACGATGCCAAGCTCTTCGTCAAAATCCAAGCTAATCGAGACAGGCCTTGGTTCTCCTACGTTATCCTCGCCAAAAGCTCAGTCTATTGATGATTATATTGGGAGTGAAAGTCAACACAAAACAACAGCTTTGACCCAAGGAACACGGATAAATACGCTACAAGTAGTCGGACCGGATCCAAATGGCGGTGACAAAGTCGATGTTCGTGGTGATAGCAAGTCATCTAGTTTACATAATGCACAGCCTTATGTTGAGGGTGATGAAATCAATGAAATTCAACCCCACGACCAACCCAAACCAAATTCTTGCAAGACCGAAACAAGAGGCATAATCAAGCAAAGCGACCTCTATATGACAGAAGCGGATGTCATAGAAACACGGAAGCGTTTGAGGCCTAGAAAACAGCTTTTGGCCGACGATCACATCTACTTAGGCGGTGGTGAAGAAGATCATGAACGAGGGACTTCAGCAAGAAAAAATTGTCCTACGGATGACGAAGTACCTCCCCCTCGCTTGGCCAGGCTAGGTCGCAAAAGTATTAAGAGTAGAGAAGTGATCGGGTTCGTCTTTGACGATGATCCAGACCCAACCATCAGCGTTAAGCGGAATGGGTATGCTCCAGAAGAATCCGCCTTGGAATTTCAGCCGTGTCAGGGCGGCGGGAACCGGCACCACAATATGAAGAATAGATCCAAAGACCATTCCGTGGCAACCAAGACGCGGCTGGATTCTAAATCGCAATTTCGAAAGGAGGAGTGCTCGCTAGTAATGGAGGAATCCACCGTACCAGAGCGTCTTAATAATGGAGGAACTCTATTGATGCAGATCGAAGAGTCCACATCAGCAGTCACGGCGACTACCACAAAGCAGCTGGTTCCTCCCATTAGCAACCCAGCCTCACGGGGCAGGAAGGCCGCAAAGCCTTCCGATGCCGCGGGTCAGATGCCTATATGCCCTTTGCTAACGGAACCAGCCGGGAATTCATCGCGGCACAAAAATAGTGAGAAGGCGAATACGCATGGAAACTCAGATAATGAGTCCACAAGTCCACTACCCGGCTTCTCCAGAGCAAACGGGGGGCCATGGAGCAGGGAGGCTCACGACTTGTTTGACTTCAAGCGGCCGTCATAGCTTCGAATGCGCCTGAAAGACCCACAGCGCCTTGACTCTCAGCTTTCTGCTTTTACCGTATGGGTGGTATGCGATGCACCTGCAGCTAGCAGCCAGAGAAACGCCGCTACGACAGCTGTGGCCTACTCCATGGGCATACGCAGACATCCACCCCCCCCTTTGGAAATAAAAGGCAATAAGCGTACAGCATCTCGTACCGGATCTGTTGTGCGAGTAGTAATATGCGGCCACAGTCGGACCGGCCGAGCCAAGAGATTGGGGGCCAAAGAAGGGATAACACCCAATCCGGAAACAACCTTGTCGATCCCATCATGTAACCTAACTACTTGCTTACAAGTACTGGAGGATGTCACTTCTGATAACTCTGTAAAATGAAAATTCAGAGGATAGATGGCGAGAAACAGTCTGCATGGGTTCCAGCGGCTGTGACGGGAAAAGCCGGGGGAAAGGAAGTCTTCAGTCCAAGTCAGGATCATTTCTCTTGGCAGGCGGCGTACCAAAAATGACGGTCTGCATGGGAGCAACAACAATGTTGTCAATTGCCCCGCTTCCTGCTTCGACGCCTGGGGAAACACAGCGACCAACGCACCCCAGTCTGTCAACGTAGAAGAAACAAGCGTCCTACAGTTGTCTGAGGTGATGATACTTGCTTGCACGCGTACCTCAGAGAGTCACCCCCTGCGTAGGCCAGTCGTTAGAGCCAAAGTAAGGCCGCTGTGCAACTCTTGGTACACGCTATCCCTCGATAATTATTACGAGGCGGCCGATGTATGGGTAAGTCGACGGCTTTGGCCTCGCACTAGTGGATGTAGGGCACTCACTTAACTCTCCATCATGTATCTACGCGTACGCCCGCGCTCTGCGTCGATAAGGCAAGCGACCTTGCATGATGACCTGTGTCAGCCTCATTTGCTGGGCACAGCCATCCCGGCACTTGGTTCCCACGAGCCCCCATTTATTCTCTATACTTATTTCTCTCGTGCTCAAACACAGCGCTGCGTTCCCTCCCTATTCCGTATACCCCTTGATTCGGCTGGTTTGAATATTGATTAATTTGAATTTCTTGTTCCCGCCGTATTAATTCCTTCCTCTTCTCCTTAACAAGTGCTTAAAAGATCAAGGCTGCGTACCACTCAAGCTGGGTCCTGGGCTCCAGACTCGGCTTCCGCTTTCCGACTTCAGGCTTTCAGGTCCAGACTTCAATTTCCCCGCACGCTCAACCACGTTCTCGCGCGTTTCGGATTTATCTGGGAAAATGTCTTCGCCCACCCGCGGATTGCCTATGCGCAATCCGCAGGCAGCCAACCACTCCCGGATAATGATAGAGCCTACTCCAGAGTACCAGAAGTTCTATAACCAAACCCGTCGTGAGATGGACAGACAACAACTCGAGCTCCACGTTGCGGGACAAAACAACCTTGGGCCGCCCCAGGCGGAGCCCATGTCTCGAAGCACCACCAGTGATAGTCTTCGTAGCCCGAGCACAATCTGCTCACACACCGGTGACAGCAGTGTAGCTCTGTCCCCTGACGCTATGAGTGACACGAGAACCTCAATCTCACGCCGTGGCAGGAGGAAAGGCCCTCTAGATATGGAAACGAGAACCAAGACTGCGTTCAAAAGGAAATTTGGGCTCACCTGCGACTTCCACCGGCTGAAAAAGACGTCTGTAAGTCCCAGCTCGCCTCAGGGCACATCGGACAGGACTTGTGGAGATGGGCACGAAACTGACGAGTTACAGTGCAACTGTCACGACTTCTCCAAATTAGAGGAAGGCTACCAAGAACGAAAGGCTACAGCTTCTCGTGGTGGGTTAGTAAGGTCGCCTGGGGATCTTGTCGGCACTGGTGGTGCTGGCGGCGGCGCTCCTACCCCTACCGCTACTTTTCCTACCTATCAAAACTTCGACCTCTCTGGGCTCCCTACTACCAGTCACGAATCACCGCCTCGCGTGCACCCAGGCTTGATCCCGGTGCTTGGGTTAGACATTGAATCGGAGGCATCGGTAAATGCAATCGTGTCAGCTTCCCGTGACAACCCGCCCTATATAGCCTCGGCGCCACCCGTATCCCTCCAGAATTGGCAAGACGAGACAATGGAAGGCTTAGTTGCCATAGGTTGCTCAATACCGTCGCCTGATGATCGGTGGGAATGCCGGTATCAATACACGGCGCCCGAAGAAATCAGATCGCCGATGTCTCTGGACTCATGCACATGGACAGGCCTCTTCCACCAGCTCGCCGCCCATTACGCTACCTACCATCATCAATTCCAAGAGGCCATGATGCCGCACACTTCCATATGTTCGGATTGTGGGAGTATCGGGATTGGATGGGTCGGGGAACGCACGTGCGAAAAGCCGGAGGCGTGTTCACCAGCCTCATGGCGAAAATGGTACTGGGGTGTCCCGGTACGCTGGACTATCTATACACCACAGAGGTCCATAGCGTCGGAGGCGTCTGGGAGTCGGCCATCGTGGGTCGGCCCATCATGGGATAGGTTTACACTGGGATCAAATAATACGGGGCAATATATACCTCCTTACGGCCCCAATGCCGGTATGCCGGGCTTCTATGAGCACTCCGCTAGTGGGAAAGAGAACAGCGAGGCTGGTGATGACGAAGCAAAAAGTGATACAAATCCTATATGCAGGGACGGAAATTGTTGTGACTATCGACTTGATGCGAGCAATGTCATTCGTTGTTGGTCTACCCGAAACTGTCGCTTGCCGTCGAGGAAATGGAAATATCGATGCGCCCTCTATAAAACCTCTGCAAGCCTACCGATCCTCCTAGGCCTATATCCGCATCTTTTCTTTTCGCTACTAGCACCATTCATGACCTCGTGCATTTGGTGGGAGTCTTTATTCCATCGGTCGAGGAGTACTTTACCCTCGTCCTTCGCGAGCGGTCATTATCGCGCATGGCTTCTGGCCTTAATTATCCTTGGGCCCCTGGCAGCATGGGTTGTCGCAGGTAGTCTCAGGATTAGGGTAAACAGAGAGGTAAGCTAAGCCACGCTATATGGGGCACTTGAGTTGCTAACGCTCTCCAGGATGGTTGGCGTACCTGGGTTTCAGCTATCTAGCAGGTGTTTACTGGCGTTTAATGCTATTCACCCCCACTAATAGAAGATATATGATAGGAAGTCGGCAACGCCCTACACTATATTAATAACCCAGACGTGTGGTGCTCTCGCGGGATATGAGTAGACGAAATCAACGGTGGACATGAATCCACTGCTATATAGGTTATTTACAAGATTAGGGTGGTGGGTGTAATGTTTGGACGAGCAAAGGTGCCAGCCGAAGATCATACGGCGTACGCGTTAGATGGATATACCTGGACTTCCTCGTGAAAGAGCTTTCTAGCATCATAAAGCTAACGAATGCCTGGACTGCGTCTCAGTCATCGCCCTCCTCTCTGCGTCGGTGCCAACAGCGCGGCCCGCGGTTCACGTAACCGCGCGGGAGGCTACTTGCTGCCCCTAGAAAGGCGTCACACATCAGATGGGCGGGCGCACCAGCCTACCGGCGCCGCCACTAGGCATTGTCTATTGTGATATTTTATTGTATCTGTGACCAATACTCGGTGGAACGGTCGGTCGGGTCACGCCTAAGTACGAAATCTACATCGCATTGTGACGTTGTCACTTCGCTCACTGACCTGGCAGTGATTAGGGCGGAACGTGACACAAGTCTGGCAGACAAATGTACCATGGTCCCGGCTTGCGGCCAACTGTACTCCTACTTCCTCCCTGTTACCTACGTTGATATAGCACATATGTAGGTACTTAGGGATCCTATAATAACTCTCCGGATAAAAAGCCTAGCCCCTCTGTCGGCCCCCTTGTACCTACCAGCCGGGTTTGTGCGGGGTAGGGATGATGGTGATAGGTTGAAGGTCGGTCGTCAATCTATCAGTTGTCATGACATCGAAGACTAATGCACAAGAGAAAGGTGCCGGGGTAGGCGGCGCGTTAAGGGTACCATATCACGGGGCTATGCACCGCATATCTTGTATTCGGTTGGAGGTAGCATTGGCTCTCAGGCGATGGGGGACCCGGGACCCGGAGCCTTCTCTGTGGTCTGTTGGTTAATTACCTAGGTGACATATTGAACAGAGATGTCATCGGAGATGCTTCCTATGCTGCAGAGACACTCGGAGAGGCCCGCGCACATATGGCACACGGGGTGCGCGGGACTTGGCCGATATGGATCCACGTGTCCGTACCGGTGCTGTAGCCTGGGGTATGATGATGATGATGATGATGATGATGATGATGATGATGATGATGATGATAATTATGATTGCAGTCCTGGCTTACTTACAGATGTATGTACACCTACTCTGTCCTACGTATCGGCGGGCTGGCCGCTCAATTGCTGCCGTCTCACTAAGCAGGTCGTTGGGGTCGGACGCGGCTAGAAGGACATCATAACTTATGATTCATAAGCCTCAGCCTAATTGGTGCTCTCAACTGACCCAAATCAGAAGGGATAATAAGAAGCAAGCATCAAGCATCAAGCATCAAGCATATAGATAACAGTTGATCTCGGTTCGCAGCGCTACAGATTCCCCAGTTACGGGGAATAACTTTGTACATGTATCTCCCATACTACCATACTACGTACACGTGTAGCACAAACTACTACGCTGGATAGGGTTAAAGACACAGTGGATATTCGAGGAACCAAGCAAAGCGGGAGCCCACCTCGCATCTCGGTTTCGGCGCTAGGGTGGGGGGTGATCTCGGGGTGTAGGGAGGAGGAGATGACAAGATGGGCGTCGATGTGGGTCGTCTTTGACTCATCCTTAGGATTTTTAAGCTCGCCGAAGCGCAAGTGCCTCACGCATCTGCGCTGACGGCCAGTGGTCCAGCCAGTACCCCGGCCGGACTCCAGCTCCGTCGGTTATCGGGGCTCAACCTGTTAGTGCGCCGGGCGACGCTGCAGCGGAGCTGTTAACAGAGGTACACCCCGTGTTGGTTCTGCTGGATGTCTGGACGGGCAGGCCGCCCCACAGGCGAGACGCCCTCATTGGCCCGGTCCGCCGCCAAGCCTCTCTGCGCTAAGCCTAGTTCAGCTCGCCGTGTTGCACCAGGAATCCAGTTGCAGATGGCGCCGTGCTTCGCCCTGGTTCCTCCATTGCATTGCCTCAAAGTTGCGAGAATCCAACCTCAGTCTGAACCTGAAATATCGGCTTGTGACTCCCTCTCCGGCCTCAACCCTCTTCCCTCCCTTCCTCTCTTTTTCTCCCGCGTTCATACCCACCACGACACACACAAAGCCTTTCCTCTCTTCTGCCTTGGAGACAGGGCAGCGGTAGTCATCGCCATCGAAGCTTGACACCCCCCACCCCCCCCTGACCTTCCATTGACACCTATCCACTCCTCCACCGTCCTTGTATAGCATTGTATAGCATTGTATAGCATTGCACGGCATTGCACGGCATTGTACGGCACAGTGCTGCATCTGCCAACCCCATCCCATTCTTGACTCCAGTCTACCGTCAGCCCCGCGAGTTGACAACAATCCAACCGCGAACCCGGCCACTGTGAGATCTCTGCATCTCGGGTCTTGCCCACCGTCCGCCCGACGGCCAGTTCCGGTATGTCTTCCTGCTCTCCAGTGGGTGGTGATCATTCCGCTGAGAAAAACCAGTCGGCTTCATAGAATATATCGTGAAATTGTACACATATTACTCAGACACCCCCTAACCACGCACTATCTCATCCCCGCTGCATCTTCGGGTTGGCGACACTAAGCTTGCTCGACACGTGTGGGTGTGCGCTGGTGCGGGTGTTACGATACGCTTTACCTCCTGGAGTCATCTTGAGACCGTCGATCCAAAGTGTATTCCAACGGCATTTCCCACATGACTGATAACTCCCCTGTCGCCATGTCGTCTCACAATAACTCCCCTGCTCCCCTCATGGGATTCTCGGTCCACCAGCCCACCGTCGGTGCCCCTCTGCGATTCTTTCCCGCAATGGGGTCCAAGCAGCTGGATGAGATGATTAACGCCTACATCCCCGGAGATATTTCAATTCTCGACAAGAGAGCCGCGGTTTCTATGGAGTTTTTCCAGTATTCTATGGCTACTGGTGATCTGTTCAAATTCTTCATGGTTTACCCGACTCTTAGCTCCGCCAACCCATCACCTATCATGGATTCCGGGTGCTACTCTAGTTTCAGCACGTCTCCCGCTATGTCCGACAGCCAGTGGGCGAACTCCACATCCCAGATTGCGTCTCCTTCATTCTCAAGGAAGTCTACGTCTGCCAGTGACTTTAACAACCTGCCGGGGATG
The DNA here is from genome assembly GCA_021209875.1 of Rosellinia necatrix. Taxonomy (NCBI): domain Eukaryota; kingdom Fungi; phylum Ascomycota; class Sordariomycetes; order Xylariales; family Xylariaceae; genus Rosellinia; species Rosellinia necatrix. The sequence goes on from JAGYVD010000009.1 coordinate 3,131,531, forward strand.
AAAATCATGACCAAAGACGGCCGAGATGTAACAAATTCCGCCTCACGTGGCTGCAAAACCAAGGAGCAGAGAGACCATGCCCATTTGATGAGGATAATCAAAGCTTGCGACTCTTGCCGGAGAAAGAAGACGAAGTGCGACCCCAGTCACAAGAAGGGCTCTGCTGGCACGTCTTCTGGAAGGGTAACCAAGAAGACGAACAGGAATCCCCGTCCGGCGGCAGCTCCTCCACAAATAGCCTCCAGACAGATCTCTACCACTCCTGAATTCGACCAACTCCTATCAGGGTCATCCTCGTCGCTCGACTCCCTATTCGTAGAATCTCTCAACACCCCTCCCACAGACAGTTTCTCAATGGACTGGGATCAATTCATCCAGTTCGATGAAGAAACAACGAATGCGATCCCGTACGATTACGATATCCTCCTTGACCCAGCTGGCTACTTTTCGCCTGCTGCTGTGTCCTTCTCATCTTCTTCGACCTCGCCTTCACAACTACCAATTACACCCATCGACCAGGATGTAAATATTACCGACGACACTACTATTCACGATGCTCACAAACCACTTCTACCTTACCTACATCCTAGAGGAGCCGAGCCTGGAAGCAACTACGTTGATTTCAACCTGTACTCTCCTCAGTCATCATTCTTGGATGAGGAGCTCGGCTGGGCCAATGAAGTTGCCGCATCGCCTATCCGACCAAGGGGATTAAACACCCAGCAAGAATTCGTCAGCAACACAGTGGCATCCGGATTTAGCGATAACGTGATTGGCCATGAACTCGCAGACTCACATCCACAGGGTGTAACATCTACCATCGCCAGAGATAGGACCCTGCACCATGCATGCGACCACGCACAGCAGTGGCCAAGGAGTTCGCTAGTACGCGGGATCGTGAACAATGACAAAGAACTTCTACGCGAAAGTGATAACCCATCATTGCACCAACAAGCTGCGTCTAGTAGCGCAGGGGCGAACATAGCCCTTGCAGCGTGGCCGACCCCTCACGTTGTTTCTGAGGGCATTACCCCAGAAGGCCTCTACGGGCGCGATGCAATAGGCGAGCATAGGCTCTCGACACTGCTGCCTGGCCGTGTCAGGCTAGCTCGCGATAGGCCAAACCCGACATCTGCAGTGCGCACCACAAGAAATGCTTTCGCTGGACTAAGTCAAGAGGAGGAAGTAGGACATGGCTGCGCCCTCAGCCACGCAACGTCTAGGGACGCTGCGACGCGTACTCAATCATCAATAGCTCGGTCTTGCGGCCAGGATGAGCCTACCAGCGCTGAACGTGGCGCGATGGATTTAGTGGCCAGGTCGTTTGCCACTCAGGCAACCGGCCGGCTAGGCGATCAACCTGTAAGCAACGTCCCTAGTTCCATAAAGGGACATGAGCTAACCCCCGCCTCTCAGGATAATATGCAGACCAATCCTGGGACTAGCGTCATCCTACACAGTGTTGTGTATCGGGCTCCGGGTGCAGAAACATCACCGCCTTCGCCATCGCGAAAAATGGCAATCCCACCATGGAATATAAGACCGTCGAGCAGTAGATTAAGAAACTCACATATGAGATCCAGTACAGAGCAGCGGATGACTCAAGCCCCAACCGTTATTAATGCCGGGCGCGCTCTAGTCGAGCCAAATCATACCTCAGCCGTAGAGCAGAATTTTGGTTGTGAATCCCAATATCCTGCTGGTGAGAGGCAGAGCTTTTCTGGCGGAACTAGCCTGTTGGCGGCCTCCGATATACTGCCAACGATATCCGCGGTTGCGGGCCTGATCTTGTTGTCGCTGGTTATGCGACCCACATCAACCACCACCGCCGCCATCAGCAAAAGTCTTATTAAAGAGACGCGGTCTGTTGTGCCGGGTTGCGCTACGGGATCTATGCTTCTTTCATTATCCCTTGTCCTATACCAGCAGTGGCCTGTCGTCACATCCGTCGCAATCAGCATCATGTCGATTGTTACTTGCCTTCTTCGACTTGTACTACATACTGCCTCTATTACCAAGGCAGAATCAACAATCCCCCCTCTCTCGAACAAGCTTCTATGTGTGGAGTTGTTCCACACCGACGCAATCCAACTGTGGATGGCATCGTCTACTAAAGCCCTCCGCCTAGTAAGATGCGATCTCCCAAGGAGGCTAAAAGCCTGGACGCGCCCTCAGATTCCATCGGTTTCTGGCTCATCGCTTCGAAGGCCGTCTCGAGGACTGGAGAGACAAGCTGTCATACCCTTTGTATAAACAAAGGGTATGAGTTATTGTGCATAGGCATGATGCAGCTCTGCGCTATCATGCGTGCCTACGATATTGTCTTTCAAGAGTCACTTATATAGTTAGTGTTATCATTTCTACTTTCGATCCAATATTTCCCTTTAGTCAGATGATACCCCGAATTGGATTGACGGTGTTAGAGAAGCTGCCGAAGAGAGGAGCAGTGATTGGGGACTCCGGTCTAGCTTGAGTCATCGTCATGCGATTGTGGCGTTCTTCTCTCTAGAAAGCGATACTTGATGGGTTAATGCTTTCAAATAGCCTTATAGCCCATCTATCCGCATAGATTAGATCAATACGGACCCCCAATTGCCTTTATTAATCCCATTTGCTCCGAGTTGTGCCAACCTGACGATGCGCCGTATATTACACAGCGTACCTGTTCTTAAAGCTTTAGAATAGTTGTTGCATAAGTTCCTGATCGACGACAGTAACGTGGGTTACATACACCGTGCTCAAAGCTGCGAAGGTTTCGGTAGCACTAATCACCAGCTCCACTACATTCTTAGCAGTTGCCGTTCAATTCTGGGCACTATACGAATAAGAAATAACGAGTTAAAACTATCATCAAGACAGTAGGTAGGTTATGTCACAACGCAATATAGGCTTTACCCCCCGCTATAAAGCCGAACAACATCTCGAAACACAGTTGCATAAATATCTCTAGCTTTAGCTCAGGCGTAATTGGCTCTGCTAAACAAGAGGGAACGACACCATGTACACTATACTCCCTTCCTCTATCACCGACCCAGAGAACCGCAAGATTCGTCGCATGCCAAGGGGTGTCGATGTCTACTACGCCCCTTATCACGCCGTTCACGGCATCGACGCCATTCGAGAGCCCGCTGCCTCGAACGAGGTCGCTGGGTCCCGGCTCTGGTGATATTCGTTTGCTTTGATGGTTATGGCATCACGCCGTCCCCGCTTCATTATTCCAAGACCAAAGGTAGTGGACATGGGGAAACAAATGGGGCGTTTGGGCCGTTTTTCGCCCAGAGCGCGCGAGTAGTTCAGGTAGGCCTAGGCATCGAGGGTTATTGACTGCCTACGAGCCCGTCTGTCTCTGGGTATGCTGAATCACAGATACGTCCACTGTAGTTAATCTGAAATGGGGCTTATATATTAGCCAGCCATGGTCTAGTTCTGTCGGCGCTCAAGCTACAGCGTCCCCGTCTCCTGACAGATTATCAAAATATATAAAAAGCCAAGGCATCTCATCAGATCCCCACTCAAGAATGCTATTAAACCCCCCTACAGGGTATTTCCGGCTGTCGACGGAACGGTGCTCTGGATGGAGGACGCGGACGCGGCAGCTACGATGTTGGTCTTGCCCTGGAACAGGTTCAGGAAACTGTTATCGTTCCGGCTGAAGGCGCCCGAGTTCGAGAAGCTGTTGGAGACGCAGTTACGGCCCAGGTACGAGGCGCACTGGGATACCGTGCTCGAATCCGAGCTCATCAGGCGGCCGCTGAAGCCCGACCCCAGCACCGTCGCACTGTTCAGGAAGTAATTGCCCTCGTACAGGCCCTTTCCGTCGCTGTCGCCCTCGATCAGATGGCCGCTGTTGGACGACCAGACGTTGTTGACGGCGTGGAAGAGCGTGTTTCCCGAAAGGGCGGGGCTGCGGCCTGAAGTGTAGTAGACGTAGTTCTCTGTCGGGGTTGGTTAATCATAGGTGGTTACGCCCCCATCATATTGAATGGTGGGTATCGCTGCAGAACTCACTATAGAAGGTGATCTGGTCGCTCGATCCAACGAGCTCGAGGCCCCAGTAGGTGTGTCCGTCGCAGGTAGCGGACTGCGAAGTTCGCCCGTCGATGAAGCTGTTGGAGATGGTGATGCCGTTGCTCGCGCCAGTTCCGAAGCTGTAGTGCTGACGGCCGAGGCTAGACGTCTGATACGGAAGACTTGGACTCAGCAGACGATCTTGAAAAGGTTGAAGGCGGAAGAAACGATCCAGGGGCTCACCGTGACGTGGTCAATCCAAATATCCTTAGAGTCCGTGATGGCAATAGCATCGCCACCCCAGACGTACTTCGGGTTGAGCTCGGTGATCTTGATATTTTGAATGATGATATTATTGACACCTGAGAGCCGGAAACCCTTGCCCTTGATCGTCGCCCCGTTCTTGCCGACGAGGGTCTTGTTCGACTTGATCCATAGCGCCTTGTAAGCGGCCGTGTCGACGTTCACGTTGTAGGTCGCCTTGGAGCCACAGCCGCCGAGTGTGTTGAGCAGGGCCTGGCCACCGTTCGAGGGCGTGCAGGAGTAGGCATCACACGCTGCGAGAGTAGTCGTGCCCTCCGACCCGGTGAAGTCAAATGTACCAGAGATGACGATATTCTGAGGCGAGCTGGAGGTGAGGTACGATGTCAACTGGGCTATGGTGGTCGGGTATACAGTAGCAGCACTACCACCGCCAGTTGCACCGGATGCGAACCCAATCGGCGTGCCTGAGTAGATCGCTCGTTTCTCCACAGGCGAAGCCGAGACGGTGCCGATGAGCAGCGGCAAGGCAACTGATAGGATTGATCGGACAGACTTCATGTTGGCGGCGGTGGTGGAAAGATCGCAGGCGAGGACCCTAGCCAAGAAGCGCCTTGGCTATCGGCCGTAGGCTGATGGCATGCACGCATATATATATACGTATAGTTTCACATATAATTAATGCCATACCTCCTTTCATCAACCACAAGCCCCGTCGGTCCCATACGCGTGTAGTGGAAAACCGGAACAAATACGCCCGCCTGCCGCCTGCCACTCGGATTGTAGTGGATCGTACGGCTCTTGACCTCCGTGTATCCATGGCCCGTCTGCGGTTCTTGCGCCGCTATTTCTGCGCCCGGTCAGCGAGATACATTCCTCAAAAAGCCGTCCTGGCCGACCACCCCTTCGCCTTCTCTATGCTGCGTGCGCATAACGACGCGCTGCTATCCAAAATAGCCCACTGTGCAACGCGGCCGCTCCGGACCCAAACGGGAAATCATCCCCGTCTCGGTCCTGGTGGCCCACCTATAAAAAATATCCCGGCCGCTGACGAAACGTACAGTACGCTATTACGCTGTGGGCACATCCCAATTCCAGGACGCCCTTTGGGATGCTCACTGGCGTGTATATTAGCCTCCACCTATCAGCGATGCGCCTTCCCCAGGCTAGCAGGCCTGTATTTAGTGTACGGCCGAGACGTCAAGCTTCCGTAAAAGGGGGCTTATGCTGTACAAACGTTGACCCCGAACTCTGCCTTATGGAAATGCTTGAATATCGTATAGCTGTGATTCCTATTTCGCGCGCACAAGAAAATATAGCCATGCAGAGAGTAGAACAGGGCAGAGTAGGGCAGAGTAGGGCAGGGCCCGTAAGCAAGATGGAATCCAATTGAAATGTGGCGAATGGAACCGTCGGTATCTCAAAGCCAAAATCGAGGGAAGCTCATGCTACCTAAGAGGATGTCTCGCGGTTATGGGAATACCTAGAATCCAAAGTAGCCTGTTCCACGAGCAACGGGATTACGCTGTAGGCCTCGAACTGCCTGGTAATCCATGGTAGTCATACCGCCTGCATACTGTATAAGACGCGGGAAAGCGCCGACAAGAAGAGATATACCTGCCTATATGACACATCCTGCAGCCTTCTTGGGGGATGATTAGAAGTAGGTACATTGGCAAGTGGTTGTATGTAATGCGATATAATTGGCCATGGGGCGAGCGAGGGATAGGGTGCGGCACGGTGATGTCAAGGCAATATTAATCAAAACATAGTTTGACATGTTTGCCAAGAGGCCGGGGTGCCAGGCTATGCGTTGCGTAGCATATTGACAGCCCTCTGTTTCTTTCTTGCCTCGGGCGGCAGAGGCAAGAACCAGGCAATGAGGCCTTTGAGGCGTCACTTGAGGCCAAAAGCCCCCGTGCGGTGGAATAGAACGACCCCAGCTCGCGGTGGTATGACCGGGCTGAACCACCACACTGCCTTGGCCCATTCTATGACAAGATAGATGGCAACTCTAAAATAAATAAAAATAAAAATAAAAAATAAAAATAAAAATAAAAATAAAAATAAAAAATAAAAATAAAAATAAAAATAAAAATAAAAATAAAAAATAAAAATAAAAAATAAAAATAAAAAATAAAAATAAAAATAAAAATAAAAATAAAAATAAAAATAAAAATAAAAATAAAAAATAAAAAATAAAAAATAAAAAATAAAAAATAAAAAATAAAAATAAAAATAAACATAAAATAAAAACCTTCAACACGAATCTGTGGAATAGGAGCCGATTTAGTATACCTATCTGCTGTGGGTTCAGTGCAAGGCGTGCTGCTCAACGCTTCCGAAGCGAGAGCTTTCCATTCTGTGACGGCTCTCGTCTCGATGAGTACCTACCTAGGTACCTACCTAGGTAGGTAGATTACTGACTGACTACCTGGCCGACTGCCTGCCTGACTACGTCTCCTCTGGCGGTGGATATAATGGGCACAATAGAACATAAAACTTAGATGTGGTAGGTAAAGGGGTCGTATGCAGAAACAACCTTGGAAGTACAGTAGCAGGGTGGAAGCTCTCTTTCCTGCCGGTGTCAGTCAAGCCCTTAGAGGGGCTTTCTTTCTACACTCACCTATCGCGATAAGATTCTAGGTTTTGGGCCGCGTTACTCGGCATAGCCCTAATCTGCGAATAAATATCCCTTTAAGGGATATTTTCACGTTAAAAGTCTCATGCATCTCCCCACATCCCCCCACCTCCCCACCTTGGGGTTCGTCAAACCCCCCAAAAATATCCCACCTCCCGATCAGCCTCAACATAACGGCTTGGATTCCCGCCACGATTTCCACAAGACCACCACGTACAAGATCGTACATCTCATTTTACAGGAACTAGATTACATATGAATCCGTTCTTGTGAGTAGATTGGCACTCTCATCACCATAACTAGACTCCCAATTACTACCGGTCGCTCCCAGCCACCCGCTCTGCCAAGCCCAACAGCTGCTGAACACCAACACCCCTTACCTCGAAGCCTTTTTTTTTTTCCGTATTATAAAAGAACCTACCAAATCCCATGATATGGCGCTTCAGGCCCCCGCCCCGGCTCGATAACAATCCCTATATTATGGTTTAATTACATTACCATACTGGCAATTTCCATTGATGACATATGCTAGCCAAATTATTCCAATCGCACTGCACCTTGAACGTCGCTCGATACCCACACCTACTACTTGCTATCGCCTATCACCTGCCTCCCTCCCTGCCTTGCCCTTTGAAAGTACCTGCCTAAGCATTCACTCAGGAAACCTAGCACTTTTAAAATCCATCTCTGGGCGGGGAGCTCCTGCTAGGCAGGTTATAGGGCACCTGCTAATTGCTTACCGGTACCTCCCTACCTACTTACCTAAGTAGGTAGCAGGTACATATCTTGAACAGGTGCCCAACCTGCAATTACAGTGTGAGAACTGCGGGTGCGGGTGCGGGTGCAAGTAGCTTTGCCCGGGGTTGTTGAGGTGAATGGAAAGAGCGGCGGTGGCAGAGGCGGAAATATAGGCAAGTAAGGAGCAGACCAAGACACAGGATACAAGAAGTCGCTCCTTAGGCAGAAACAAAACACAATGGCGGGCCACAATTTCTCGCGTTACCTGCCAGACTTCTGGTCGGCACCGTTTGCACCTTTCCACTTCCTCTTCTCCCGCATCTGGCGCATCTGGCATTTCGTCGCCCAGGCAATCGAACCGGGGAACATTGCATCTCCGCCATCACCCAGACCTCCAACACCCTCAACACCCTCACCACTTTCACTGCCCTCGCCACCGTCTTCCGCGCCCGGTTCCGCGCCCGGTCCCACGCCTTGTTCCCCATCCATTCCAGCTACATCTACACCCAGGCTTCCACCAGCAACGACAGCAACAGGAGCTACAAATCCAAATCTTCCCTCTGCACCGTCTGTACTGCCTCCCAGCTCGCGTGACCAGGGCTTGTCACACTTGCTCGCCGGCGAACACCTGCCAGACCTCGCTATTACTGGCAGCAGCCTCAACGGCCAAAACAACGACGCAGGCCTCGGCCACGCCGCCGACTCCTGGCCTCAGCACTCCCACCGACACCAATCATTAGACATGACGAGAAGGCGCGCCGGCCGGGGACGAGGTGGTGGACAGGATGGTGGTGCTAAATCGGCCATCACCCACCAACCCACGACCGTAACGCCCGCTGTCCCTGTCAGTCTTACTGCTGATGCCGTCCAGGGTTGGCCCGCTTCTGGTAGCCAGTCAAATACCAACGCCTTAGGTGACACGAACTTCACCCACTCTGATGGGCCTAAATTTACTTCATTGAAACGAGGAGATGACCATGGCCGCAATCGCAACTCGCCCGCACTACAAAAGCAGATCGTCGGCAGTCAGAAGGAAAATGTTGTTCCTTTGAAGAATAATGACGCCAAACTCTCGGCCGCTCCTCTGGATTCACCAGCACTCCCCCCCTTCGCTATGACGGACAACGCAGGCGAATCTCAGAAACCAGGTGCTTGCAGCCGCCCAGCAGCCAACTCTCTCAGCGCCGCCTCTACAATCAGTAGCACGTGTGATGGAAGCTCTACCTCTTGCTCCGGCGTCGAGCAGCTCCATGTTATCGCCGATCGACTCACTTTAGATGATACGCCCCCGTCTCAGCAACCTGCCCACCAGACTTTAGACGAAGCTGCCGCCGCATCTAAGGCCTCGGCGCTGCCTGTTCCTCTCATTGTCGCAGTTCCTGTTTTGCGAGGGCCCCAAACTGCGCAACTTGAATCTGAATCTACCCTACCCCCCGGTTTGCCGGGGCTGATTGAGCCTACGACCGACGAGGAGCGAGCGGAGCGCGAATACCATCTTGGTTTTATGCGAGAGGCCCTCGAGATGGTAAGACACCCTGCCCCCGACCGGATGCGCCACCTACTCCAGCCGAGCTAGTAGCATAGATCTCGACCGCCCATGGGATAAATTTTGTTGTTTTGTGCGATGTGATCGGTTCGTGATTCTCTTGAACTAAGAAACTGATCAATACGTAGGGCGATTTGGCTCTCAAAACTAACGAAACACCGGTTGGCTGTGTACTTGTATATCGCGGAATAGTCATTGCCAGGGGAATGAACGCCACAAACATTACTCGCAACGGTACCCGCCATGCCGAATTTATGGCCTTGTCGGCGCTACTCTCCCGCAAAGAATCAAGCGACATCAACATGGCCGACATTGACCCGCATCTTGATGCCAACTGGGGTGACGTTGACCCTAGAGACGGCCATATCTACCCTTACGGCCAGAAACTTCACCCTGCGCCTATAGTCGATCGTTCCATTGTCTCCGAGTGCATACTTTACGTCACTGTCGAACCCTGTGTCATGTGCGCTTCCCTTCTTCGCCAATTAGGCATCAAGAAGGTTTATTTCGGTGCCGTAAACGACAAATTCGGAGGAACTGGTGGTGTCTTCCGTGTACACATGAATTCGAAACCCGTGGTTATTCCCAAAGGCCGTCCATATCAGCAAGGATACGGCCCTCAAGACGTCAATCTTATCTCTAAAGGTAGAGCTGTGGTTATACCTCGCCAAGATGACGAAGGCGACGGTGGCAACGTGGAACCCGGATATCCTGTCGAAGGTGGCTATCTTCGTGATGACGCGGTTTCGTTACTCCGACGGTTTTATGTCCAGGAGAATGGCCGAGGTGAGTACTATTAGGAGAGCTTCCGCTGCATCAATGTCAGGCTAACCGTGGCCCCCCCTAGCACCGCAACCGCGTAAAAAGGAAGGGAGGGCTGCTCGACTATATGCGGCTATGGAAAACCAGAACAAGGCTATAAACACATCTGATCTCTCTGATAACACCCCTGAGACACCCGTAGATTGCGAAGCGCCGACAATACTAGGAGGTAAGCCGGATTCGGACATTAGTGTTATATATGCATGAAACCAACAATGGCGGTTTCTTTCATTTCGTCCATAAATGGCGCCCCATCGGACGAGTTAAGAGTGTACAATTACGACCTGAAGATGTATTGATGCTCATGACTACATGAGTGGCGAGGTAGCTCCTGGAGTCTAGGGTTGTTTTTCATAAGGGGAATACCACAAATCGGAACGGAATGCATGATACAGGGCGGGATTTTCGGGAAAACAGAGACCATCCTTGCCTATAGACATATAGTGCAGCAAATAGTAAATGCGATGCGTTATTTCGTTAGTACATATTCTCTTGTCCGTGCTATACTGATATGAACCCCGTGACAGAAAACGACGCCGTTAACGCCATGTGGAATTAACGGTATATATGTAAAGCGGCTACTCTGTGATAAAATCTTATTGGCACTATGGCAAACCGAATATCTTCACCTCATTCCTAGTCCTATGCGCCGGCGATTCGCCATCATATGCCGACCCGCAAGCCTTAGTATCCGTTTAGGAGAGGCGCAGTATACAGTATACATTTCTAACATCCGTATATCATCGGTAATCGATACGGAAACGTACCCGCAAGTTGATAAATGACCACACTGAGCTAGCCAGGGGAGTGAGAGCTGGTGTAAACGTCCTCACTGTCGAGCCGCTTACTTCCTGGGAACATGAAGGAGAGCTGTGTTGAGGTGCTACTAAAGATCCCATGCCTTGCCGACCTAGTATTGCTATGAAGTTCCTTCGCCATTAACAGGAACTGGGAGACCATGGACCATAGGATCTGTCCCAGGCGAGAGGCTGGGTCACGTTGTTGACGCATACACCTTATTTATCTATTCGGTTGGAGGTGTTAAAGGAGCGGTTCGACCCGCTTTGGGGATCTCTTAGAACCAAGTACGGATGTTGTTTGGGTCCGGCGGCCGGCCTACCTGGACATTTAAGAGAAGAGGGGTTGAGGCGACGACGACTAGCGCAGAAGGGATTCCGATGCGAGCGCCTACAGCACAAGTGACCTGCTTCGCGTGTGGCAGATTTTAGAGTATCGGTATACAGATGGTATTATCAGATAACCTTGCTCCGTCTGTTTCCTTAGGTACCATGCATGTTGCTTCGCCATTGCCATCGCTAGAGGAGGACGCCGCTCGACGCTGGATCCTCGACAAACACGGGAGATCAAAAAGCAACGGGACTCGTTACTTGTGTGGAGTCGATAAATTTCATAAATAATATACCTTACCGTAGCTTTAAGGGAGTTCTGAAAGTAATAAGCATGACTCTCTAACATTGTGACGTTGTATGGCCCGTGTGTCACGATCTAAATATCCTTGACAAGGCTCAACACCGTTTCGCTACACTCTCACTTTCGATCACCATTCGTCGATTTGGCCATGGGGCATAATTATAATCTATCCATATCTGGTGAGAAGAGCCGTCGCGTTCAGATACCGCCGAGATCGGTGCCGAATGACAATACACTTTGTCCCACCACCAACAGTAGGGAAAGGGTACCAGGAACTGGCCACAGACGCCACACACTGAGTCAAACCAGCCGCGACGGGAGCGGGTATAGAATATGTGATCGTGTTGAGGGAACCCAACGGATAAAGCGACTTTCTGGAAACGAAGAGTCCTAAATGCCCGTGTTGTCGCTTTCCCTACCCCACTATGGCCTTACCTGCCCCCAAACGTAAGCTAATCTAAGGAAGGGCATAATGATGCAGCCGGGGTCTCTGCCAACCTCCCATCACGGTTATAATAGAAACTGGTCACGGGTTATTTCGGTCGAGTCTCGATGGTGAATGGGCTGGAGCCCTCATAGAGTTCCCATCCTCACATTGTATTTCGCCACATATTCGCGGCAGTATTGCTACTATTTCACGGGCTAGTTAGTCCTTGATCCCGAACATCCTTGCGTATCCTATATTATTCTTATCATGGCCTTGGACCTGTAGCTTGGAGAAGGGGTTAGTTTGTCAACCTGGAACAGTGTGTTCAAGGACTGCCATTCTTGTTACCTTGCCTTCCGGGCCCTACACTTGCATCGTCGAGGAATAAAAATGGCCAAGTAAAAGATTAAATCCAATGGGTCCGCGGGATAGCGATGCATGTCTGCCGGCTCGTTGTCGAAACCCCCGTTGTTGTAGGTCCTCAACGTGGCCAAATCCGAGTTTGGCGTCTCGGCGGTTAGACCTAGCGGGGGGTGCGCCTCAAGGTTTATGTGCCAAATGTCTCTCTTTAGGGGCTGCGTATATCATCCCGGCGGCCGAAGCATGGTCATGTGGATCTGACCAAACGGCTTCGGGTGGAAGCATTGTTGTCGGACGGGGAGTCGGCATCGGTGTTTAGACTTCGAGAGTGTCTGCATTGCCACCTCTCGCGATACCGGGGCGCGATGATGGGAGGGATATCAACGACAACACTCGATGATAACCCGCTTGTAGAGCAAAATCTCGCATCCTTCTCAGCAAGTAGCGATAGGCTGGCCACCGTACTGTAACCACAACAGCAAAAGCGACGCGCAGTCTTGTTGTGCCATTCCAAAGACTCGGGTGACGCTGTAAGTCGCGGAGGAAGTCAGAAAGGCGTCACCTCAGCCATCTTCCCCCACTTCAATGCGACCAAGGAGAAGAAGACAAGACAATACACTCGCCAATATCCCCGTGGCAAGTGACTACCTTCTTTCACCAAGAGATCTATGTGATAATTCTACACAAACTAGTCTAGTTTGCCCAAGGATAGCTACGGTGGCGGGTGTTTCCGCCGGGGGACTGCTCCAGTTCGGAGCATAGCGAGGTGGCCGAGAGGTGGCCGAGAGGTGGTCGAGTGGTGGTCGAGAGGTGGTCGAGAAGTCGGGATCATCCGCACACGATACCCCTGAGCCACCGGCGAGGGATTGGGTCTGGCATGACGGGGTCGATCCGAGCAGCCGAGCAGGATGGATGTGCCGCATGACCGGGAGGGACAACGGACGGAAACATGTTAAGCTATCCAACGCCGTGCATCCCAGGACCCACGATGGCCATGGTGGCGGGCCAATGGCTGGACGTTGGAGGGTAGCCGTCAACTTGCCGTCAACGTGCCGTCAACTTGCCGTCGACCTTAGGACAAGGCGATCTGAGTAGCCAGGGCTGGATGGGCCGGTAGCCGGGCAGACACGCGCTCGCGATGCCCCTGGGATGTCGTGGAATAGATCGACGACGGAGCTGGGGGCAGGGCTGGGGTTGGTTGGACGTGCTACCGACTACGTACTGGCGCAAGAGACGTCGGAGGGGTCGGAGTGTTCATGAGTAATAATGCGAGAGAGGTGAATGGGTCAACATGCCAATGCCCGGCACAAGCAAGCCCCTGATACCACATACCTACCACATACCTATCACATACCTACCACATCGCTGCCCGGATAGCAGATAAGCACGCGCTCGTCAGTCATCCACGGATCATCCACGGGTCACGGATCCATTGTATGTATACTCCCTATGCATATGTGAAGAGGCAAGAGACGGTGCAACCTGGGCGAAGGATACGTATTTACCTACTTACTCACCTACCTTACCTTACTTGCCTTACCTACCAAGGAGGCGTTCGTTCTCCCCGTGCCTGAAAATCGAATTGGGCTACCCGTAGTCCTGGTAATCAATCCGCTTTCATCACAATCCAACATCCCCCATCTTTTCTCAGTCGTCTCTCTTCCCTCCGTCTTTCTCACTCTTTCCTTCCTTCTTCTTCTTCTTCTTCTTCTTCTCTCCGTCCGTCTCTTCCGCCCATATATCCCTTCCTGCCTGCCTCCTTCTTTCTCGCTTGTCAGCCAGGTATCGCATCCATCCCTATACCTACGCAAACTCTCTCGTTGCAACAACAAAACCATCACCGTACCACCACCGTACCATCATCTCACGTGCCATCATCTCGTCTGCTCCCTGGACCAGAGGGCCAATCCCACGAGCCACACAAACAACCCGCCATCCTTGATGCTCTAGCCTAGTAGGATCTTCACAATTCTGATAGCCTATCCTATGCCACCCCCACAACGGCATTTGCGCAACGCTAACACCGATTGTCCTCCTCGTCTCTCGACCTCAGCCTTGGCCCTCCCTGCCGCGCATTGACACCTCACACTTACTTCTTAACTCTTGAACCACCACAGCAAAGTCCACCACCGCCAATCCCCGACCAGACACACACACTCCACCTGATACGCACATACTCCTGTTCGTACCTTTTTGTTCGTCTCGCCTTGGCCAGCGAGTCTACGCACAAAAGCGCATAATACACTAAGCCGATACACTAAGTTGATTTAGAGGGTGAGAAAACGGCACCGCTCGACCTCGCCTGCCTCTTATAGAGTTTAGGCCAGACCAGACGTCTCCCAGTTTCCCCTTCCCTCCCGGTCCTTCTCACCCTTCTTGTGCAAACGTAAACCAAGCAAACCTTTTCCTCACGTCGGGCAGCTTTCGCCACCACATGGACGGTCTTGAGTCCTAGTCGCCTAACCAGTACCATCACCGTATTTATCATCGTGTCCACCATCGTGTCCATCATCGTGTCCATTATCGTGTCCAGTACTAAACCCCCCTCCTCCTCCCCCTCCCGCCCAAATACCGTGGCATTGGCCTGAGAGCAACACTCGACGACTCTGAGGTGAGCATAGCCAAACTCGCCCGGCTATCTCATATCATCAACGACTAAGCAGATTGGACCGACTAAGCTCCCGGCGAACCCCCCTTTCCTTCGTTCCCTCTCACACAGGCAAAGTTATACTCACGTGCACACGGGTTTGCCCGTCACCCCTGGAACGCCACTTGGGGTTGAAGAGGGGGAAGAAACCACAAGCCATCCTTCCTGACACGCACCACAAGCAGTAGAGAGCCGGCTGGGCATCCAAGCCCTCTTCCTGATCACAACTAGACCAGTGAGCGGACTGCACCCGGGCTTGACACCCCTCATATAAGCCAGCAACCAGCAGGAGGTCAGGTAGTCAGGGCCAGTGCACACGCGCGCGCGCACGCGAGCGAGCGAACGAGCGAGGGAACATAACTATCGTATTAGATTGATCCGCCCGCTGCCTCGGACAAGTTCCCTCTACCCCCGAGAACCTTAATCCCTACAAGACTCGCTCTACATGACCGCACCAGCCTGCCCATGCCACATACTTCCACACCTGCTTGCCTACTTCCTTACCTGAATAACCACCTGGGTACGGTCGCGCGTTTGTAGGGCAGCCGGTTTGTCATTGGCCGATAACTAGACCCGGTCTCGCTGTTCCTCTTTCTTCCATTTCTTCCCTTTCTCCTCTCTCTCTCTCTCTCTCTGTCCCCTTTCATCCTTCTCTTCCTCTTCTTCCCCGTTGGGCCTAGTCAGCAACGGCTAGCCAGCGACAGACAGCACCGCCATCACCACCCGGACGGAAAACAGGAGGCCAAAGGAATACCATACGCCTGACCAGCAGGGCGAAGTCCTAGGCCGGGTTGGTTTGCCAACCGGAGAAAGCGAGTTGAGTTATAATACCTAGTTAGACGTATCTTAAGAGATACATACTACATTACCTACTTACTTCCTACACACCTACATATACCTACAGACCACACTACCTACGGCCATACCACACTACCGCCATATCACACTACCACGTACATATTTCTACATGTACACCAAACCCTCTCCCTCGCCATCTCATTTTTCTCCACCCGCCCATACCAACCCATACGGTACCACGCCCCCATCCTGCTAGCATCGGCCAATACCTCCCGCTCTTGGCCCCCCCGGTCCGTTCTGCATATCACCTGCTCGTACCTCTTAAAAAACAACACTAAACGCCAGACACTTGACGCGTCGCCCCGTATTCCCCTATCACGACAGAATATCGTCCACCACGATCACCACCACTCTACCTAATCATTACCACCACCACCACCACCACCACCACTACCACCACTACCACCACCAACACCGCCAACACCACCAACGCTACCACCACCGGGCTGCCACCACCGCTATCATCATCACCGCTATCCCCCGCCTCCGCCGCTACAGCCGGGACACAACGCCCACCGGCGCGTCCGCTTCGGCCAAGATGCAATCTCCTGCAACTCTGTCGCCGCCACGCGACCTGTCCTCCGAGGTCAGCTTTGGTGCCCCTGCCGATACCTTCTCCAATGTCGCGTCTCTCAGCTCGACACCGCCTACCACGGTCGCCGACGACGCGAGTCTGACCTCGGACACCCCTAAAAACGACGACGCGACACCAATTGGCGCCATAGATGACGTAAATGAGCCTATCGTGGATGAAGCGTCTGAGGTTGTCGACTCTATCGTTATCACCACCATAACGACCACCACTACTACAACAACAACAGCGGCAGCAGCAACAGCAGCAGCAGCAACAGCAGCAATACCAACAGCAGCAATACCAACAGCAGCAATACCAACAGCAGCAATACCAACAGCAGCAATACCAACAGCAGAAACCCCCAATACCTCCTCCAAACACACCGAATCCCCTAATCTCGCCGGCGCGAAAACTGCCGAGAGTGCGCCCAGCACGCCTGCATCCGAACGTGCACGACGGGCGCATCTCGGCACTCCCGTATATAATCTGGCCAAGCTTGCTGGTACTGCCGGACATGGCAAGCGACGAGCTAAGGGGGACGATGTCGCAGACCGAAAGAGACGCACAAGCTCCGCCGTTAAATCGGATGCAGGTTCGGAAGGTGAAAAGGCCACGGAGGCTACAGCCATGTCCAAAACCGAGACCCCGACACCCGTGAAAGACACCATACACGCGTCCGACTCACAAACTACGATGCGCGGCACCAAATCGCCAAAGGCAAAAGTGACGAAGAAACGAGCAGAAGTGCCTGCCAAACGGATCGCAACACGCGCATCCGGTCTGGAAGCCGAGAGTTTGGCCCATAAACTTTCGAATCTGGGCAAGAGAGGACGAAAGACGTTCGAGAAGGGGGTCGCGAAAATGTCGCGGGAGTTGAGGAGACTGCAGGACACGAATGAGTTTTCGGGAATCGACACGCGACCGGTTCTGTACACCACTTGGGCAAATGGCAAATATGTGGACCCATCAGCGCCCGTAGAGCTGCCCGTGAAGAAGGCGAAGGCGCAGGATGATTCGGCATACGATGTGCCCGAAATGGAGGAAGAACCCGTCACGGAAGAACCCGCACCCAAGAAGCGGCGCGTGAAGAAGTGGCTGGATCGCGGTCTCTATGCCGGCCAGGAAACGCCGACCGACATTTTCAAGAGCCTCTCGGCTGCCGAGAAGAAAAAACTGGCACAGTTGCCGGAATTGGCGCCCGCTCCCAAAGTGAACAAGACCTTGCCGGCGCCCATGTTCCTTGGACTGCGCATGTTGATCGAGGGGAGGGATTTCAAGCTTCCATATGATCTGTGTAACCCGCTCCCCCCAGGACAACCAAAGCCAGACGAGTGGAGAAAGATGACAAAGAGTGAGTTGGGAGTGGCAGTTGTTCCTTCGAAGACCTATGTGGTGACTGACTAGCAACAGATCGATTCGTGGGTGATGCAGCGGCTTACTGGAAGAAGACGCCTCTCTTTAAGGATTATCAATCCAAGTGTGTGTGCACGCCCGAGGACGGCTGTGGCGAGACTTGCCAGAACCGAATCATGCTCTATGAGTGTGATAGAATGAACTGCAATGTTGGCGAACACCTCTGCCAGAATCGCGCTTTCGCCAGGTTGCAAGAGAGGACCAGGGCCGGTGGCAAGTATCGGGTCGGAGTGGAAGTCATCAGAACATCGGATCGTGGCTACGGCATCCGCGCAAACCGTTGCTTTGGAGCCAACCAGATCATTATGGAATATACGGGTGAGATCATCACCGAGGAGGAATGTGACAGACGAATGAATGAAAAATATAAAGACAATCAGGTGAGTACGAGTAAACCCTCCCCCCTCCCGCCCCCTCCCTCCGGATTTAATAAACCTATAAACATGTGATTCTAACCAAACTAGTGTTATTACTTGATGTCATTCGACCAGAACATGATTATCGACGCAACGACGGGTAGTATCGCTCGTTTCGTCAACCACTCATGTCAGCCGAACTGTCGCATGGTGAAGTGGATTGTTTCCGGACAGCCACGAATGGCCTTATTCGCAGGCGACCGAGACATCATGACCGGGGAAGAACTCACATACGACTACAATTTTGATCCTTTCTCGGCTAAGAACGTGCAAAAGTGTCTCTGTGGTAGCCCTAATTGTCGAGGAGTGCTTGGCCCGAAGCCCAAAGAAGTGAAAATACCCAAGCCCTCCAAGGAGGAGCTGGCGAAAATGATAAAGGGAAACACCAAAGGGGGCAAACGGAAGCTAAAGGAGGCTCTCGGTGCGCTAGACGAAGGTGAGGTGAAGACGACGAAGAAGCGGAAGATCGGGACTGCCGCTGGGATCAAGGCCTTGGCCACGGGAGTAAAGCACACCACCAATCTCAAAGCGGCAACAAAAGGCGCGGCAACAGTGATCAAGCGTAGTGTGTCAACCATCTCGGTCAATACCAAGGCTGCACTCAGCAAGAAGGGTAAAAAAACCCCGGCAACTAAGATCTCCAAGATAACGAAGTCGAAGTCTGTAATGAAGTCCTATAGCAAGACCAAATCTCCGACCAAGAAAATCGCCAAGGCTGGGCGTGTCACTCCCAACAAGAAACCATCACACAAATTAGACCCTAGCATCACCGCGGCAAGCGTTGGAAGCCCCAAGTCTAGCAAAAGCAGCACTCCTAACGCAGCAACCTCTCCCGGAACAGATGGCGAACCGACCAGTCTTGTCACCTCGCCTCTGCCTCGGAAAGCCGTCGAGCTGCCCCGAATACGATTGGTCAACTCGCCACGGGCAGCCTAGGCTGATTAGTTTTCGTTCCGTTATGTCCAATGGGAGTTTGACATGGGGGCTACTCCCGAAGAGCATGTACACTATATCATGTATGGATGATCCTTTTCAACCGGAATACGTCCAACGCCTAAGTCGGGGCATTTTGGCTTCATCGCCGACCCCGCCCCAGGTCCTGCTTTGCTGCCGCCGGATAGCAACCCCGAGCTGCTTCCTCGTCTAAGATATAACAGCGACATCCTCCGCATCGCTAGATAGAGCCCCGCCCACCATCTTGCGTATCTTGTTATCATGACAAACACCGCACTCTCTGTCCACGGAGGTGACTCTACTCGATTGGGACAACTAGCAGGCAAACAGAAGACCGGCCCTTGACCGCTATAACTTTGTACAATAGCCGAGCTATCTTTTTCATATTTCTTTCCCTCTCTCCTGTGTGCGCGCTCCCAACGGCACGGGAAAGGCTGGGATCCCTCTAGAGGAACGGACAGAAAGGGGAGGAAAGGAGTTGGGGGGGTGTGGTTTGGGTCAGGCTGACGAAAGGAAACACACGGACAGCCGAGGCGTTTTCAAGGTGTTCAAGGTGTCATGTTTTTGAGGCCGAGATTTTTAGATGTGGGGCATTTTAGCATTTATTACTTATTCGATTGACCAACCTCGAGCATTCATTCACACTCCCTTCGTGCCTTGGTTAATACCCATTGTTTCTGCTGGTCCGCTTCCTCGTCCGCGCAGGTCACTTTTTCTCTGTGCCTCTGTGCCTCTATGCTTCTATGCTTCTATGCTTCTATGCTTCGTTGGGAGTTTCTCTATCCAGGGCTAAGCTTATGGTGAGTGGGTGAGTTTCTGTTAGTGGACAGCATAATAAGATTAACTACTAGAAATCAGTCGTAGGCTTTAATCATGTCCTGGTCCACTATAACGGAAATATCTCAAGTATAATACATGTTAGTAGTCTGGAACTGTCAGTTGTAGGGATCACGGAGTGAGTAGACAGGCTAGTTCTAGGCTGTAAGTGGTTGTATTCAAGGCTCAATAGTGTTAACAATTGATTCCTGAACCCTTCAAGACTCAAGGGGGTCCCGAAGGTCCTTATATGCACCCATTTCTAGTACTAGAACCACCCTAGGTGCCAGGTAGTAGCGAGCAGTGTGATCATTGGACCCGGCAGGAACATTTTGATCCCCATTAATGCCCTTCTTAAGCTTTAGTCATACTAGGTTCTAAGATCTAGAGGTTGTGGCATAGTGTCAAATGGTGTATGCAGAGTGAATAGATAACCTAATTCTAGATGGCTACAAATAGTGTGCTAGTTTCACCTGACGCATAGTTGTCGCGTTGAGCCCCTATATGCCGTTCCTTCAACGATTAATGGTGTTGTTTTCCGTAGCCTCCAGAGTGCAAGAGACTAAGAGCGGTGTGTAATGCGCTGATAACCTCAGAGGATGCTTATACCAAGCGTAGCTATGTGAAATGAGTCTCGGTTGGTTAAAATCATTGTAAGAGTTATAACAAGATAATAAATCCACGTCACCTAGGTTAGGTCATGAGTCATGCCTCAAGGGATTGAGGATGAGAAAGAAGAAAGGAAGAAAGGAGGTAAAGCCAGAAAAAAAAAAAAGGTCAAAGGAGAGATTCGACTGGTTTTTCTAACCCATGTTGTGGGACATCCGAACTCTTTGTGATATTATTTCTAGTCACGTGTTTTAAACCCAGTTATGCTCCCGGACTAAGAGAAAATAATCGCTATCCGGGTTTGCTAATAAGATTCATTCGGATGGCTGCTTTTTCTTTTGAGAAAAAATCTCCTTTTTTAATGATGGTGTGATGGCTGCCTGTCCCGTGTAAACGGTGATGCGACTCATCTGGGTTTAGGTCGAAGACAAGCTTCGGTTCTGGACGATTTGTATTGTCATGTCAAGCCATGCGGATGGAGCATAGGAGCGGTGAACACTGGAAAACAGGAAGAACCCCCTCCGCCGTCCCCCCTTCCCAACAGGATGGATATGTGGAGTCGTAAACAAGGAACCTGAGTATGAATGATGCTGCTTGATAACGACAATACTGATGACGACGTCTTCGCAGAGGCTAACAAAGTAAGTCCGAGCTTATCCCCGGGTTTGGCTAGTCAAGCTAAGACTCCAATAAAAATGCACCAAGGCATTTATTTGATCATGGGCTGATGACGAAAAAGCAGCGGGAGGTGGATTTCAACTTGAAGCCAGAAAAGGGATTAGGCGGATGTCACACCACGGGACAAGAGAATTAGTATATCTGCGAGGACAGGTGATAGGAGTCAATCCCTAATATATGAGGGGCAGATATGCAGCGTAGCTACGGAGACGATTGGCAGAAGGCGAGGACCGGCATCTTCGGGCGATTGGGGGTGGAAGGCGTTGATCACGTCGTTCCGAGCCCGGGCGGGAGGGGAGGCGCGTGGTGGAGGAATCTCGGAAGGGTGATTGAGGTCCCCTCGGGCGGTGGTAGTGTGTTCTTGGGGGCCGACATTTGGGGGCAGGTATATGCATACTACCTAGTGTACATTAAGCCATGTAGGTTAGGTAGGTATGTAGCTAGCTTACAAGTAGGTAGGCTAGGTGCTAAACGTCGCTCGCGCTTGGCGCCGAGAAAATGGAGCGGACTAGCCCTATCCGATTGGGGGTCTGAGGGGTCCCCGCACACTCTCGATTGCGTATGGCATCGAGGCTGTGTAGGGAATTGTTCGACGGGTTGCCTCTGACGGCCCGGTTTCTTTGCGGCGCAATTGTGTAATTGTGTAAGTGTGTACGTGAGCGCGTGCGCGTTAAGTGCACTCGTGGTTGAGAAGTGCGCTCGTGCTCAAGTTGCGCTTGTGCGTAGAGGGAGGCGTAGGAGGGAGGCGTAGGGTAGGCGTGTGTAATCCGTTTAGAGGTAGAATCGAGTTCGGGAGTTGTTTCCCTAGGTAGTTAACTAAAGTATACATGTACAATTATCAATGGGTAAATACAGTACATTAGGTATCTACCTACCTAGGTAGGTAACTACCTGGGTAGGTTAGGAAGTAGTCTACCTAGGTAGGCTGGTTCGATAGAGCTTGTTATGTAATCGAATATTCTGCAATGGGGTGGCACAGCAAGCAGCTTGGAAATTATGAAGACAAGCATGCTGCATGTATGTATGTATGTATGTATGTATGTATAGGCACAAGGTGAACAAACCCGGAGCAGGATATTATTGGCGTTCCTGATGTTGATATGATTGCTGTGGCCGTAGCTATATATACTCAGGTACATGCATATGCAGAATTAGAAACCCATATGATACTGATTCCCGGCCTCATAGTTGTGACATCTCTACTTAAGTATGCGCAGTTATTGGGGTTGAAGTAGGTAGGTAGATAGGACACCTACCTACCTGCTTGCCGTGGGTGCCTACCTATCTACCCAGATAGGTACCCAGAAACAGGTAGTAGATAAGTCTCTTACCCATCTAATTGTGGCATGGTGCCTACCTTACTTCTTATTAAGTACTTAATGTAGAAGGCAAGTCCGTTGTATGGGGATAAGTAAGTAGGTAGTCGGATGGTGATGGGTCGTTGTTATATTAAGTACCTAGATAACATAAAGTAAGTACCTACCTACGTAGTGGTAGTAGTAGTTAGTAGTAGGTTAGGTAGTTATCAAGGGGACCTGCAACCACCAATCTCGGCAGCATGGGGGTCCATGTCTCGAACTCAGTCGACCTGCATCTACCTATCAATTCACTCCCGATAACTAACGACCTAACATATATACACTTGTATTCTATACCATCTGCCTCCCGTCCTCTCGCCCCTATCCCTAGGGTATCCTATACCCCTCTATTTTCGGCAGGTGCGCTAGATAGGCTAAGTCTACCTGGGGGCTAAGGAGCCGTTTAAGTATCTCCCAGGCAGGTTAGTATGAACGACGACCTGCATTTACTGTAGCACACTAACAACCTAATAAGTCAACAGCCTTACCTTTCCACCTTCCCCCTGGACGCAATTTCTTGTCCAGCAGGCAGAACCAACACGCGAAGTAACTCATATTTCTCGCCCTCCCAAATATTCCGTCGTTTGTCGCGTCGCATAGCCGCTCCACGTCCACCTTACCCTCCACGCCCACCGCTGGCCGTCGTGCGCACACGCTACCTTACCGCCCGCGGATCTCGGAGACGTTCCTACAACATATAACTATCCAGTGTTGTTTGTAGCCTAGGTACCGTCGCAGACGCCTCTCCCTTCACAGACCGGCATACCAATCCTATAACCAATCCAAGGAGCGCCGAGAGCACAGAGAACAAGCACAGACAGGGCCGAGAGAGAGGGCAGCTAGTGCCAGCGTAGGATCTGCACGCAGCCCGCTGCAATGATG
The DNA here is from genome assembly GCA_021209875.1 of Rosellinia necatrix. Lineage (NCBI taxonomy): Eukaryota > Fungi > Ascomycota > Sordariomycetes > Xylariales > Xylariaceae > Rosellinia > Rosellinia necatrix. The sequence goes on from JAGYVD010000009.1 coordinate 3,154,970, forward strand.
AAGTCTCTCAAGATGAGCAAGGTGTTCAGCACCATCAAGAGACGGAATACTAGTGGTGTGTACTTAAGACATGTCGACATGTCGACATGTCGCTGAACCCGGCACATTCCCCCAATCTGCCACCTCGGCCATGCACTGATCTGGGATATTGCCATCCGTCCGTGTAGGCTTAGATGTCTCAGTCAATTCCGACGATCATAGCCCCGAGGCAGTCGCCGCTCGCAGCGTGGTGCGTGGTCTACTTCCTCTATACTCTGCCGTTCTATGCAACCACGCCGCTGCGGCCGACGACGAGGGCGTCCATCCTAACTTTTGCTGAATAGAAATCCTTTTGCGAATCGAGCGGCCCCAACAGTGCCGATGACGAGGTAATCTACCTGCCGCCCATCGTGGAAGCCGCCGAATCCTCGCCCAGTGCCGCCAAACAGTGCGCCGACATGCTACGCGAATATCTGAAGAAAGACTACGTCACGCGGCCCGACATTCAGTACAATGCCCTGATGCTCGTCCGCATCCTGGCCGACAACCCTGGGCCTACCTTTACCCGGAATCTCGACCAAGAATTTGCCAAAGCCCTCAAAGATCTGCTGAAGAACGCCCGCGGCGAAAAAGTGCGCCAGATGCTAATGGAGACCTTGACCTCCTTCGAGACCACCAAGTTCTACGACGAGGGATTGACACCTGTCATCGAGATGTGGAAGAAGGAAAAGGAGAAGGCACAAAAGTCATCCTCTGGTGTATGCTTTCGATCGACCCTGCCACTGGCCTACCACATGTTCGGAAGGCATGACTAACAAGTTTGTCGCAGGCACCCATCCAATCTTACCTACACCGGAAGCAACAACAACAATTACAACAGCCACCACCGCTACAGGCCGGTCAAATGATGACAGCGCCCCCGCTCGACCGCCACTCGCAGAATTACTTTGCGCGCACCCATCGTAGCCGTCGACTCCCCGAACCCGTCGAGCTGGCTGGTCGCCTCGAAGAAGCTCGCACGTCTGCGAAACTTCTCCAGCAAGTTGTGACAAACACTCCACCGGGGGAGATAATTGGTAATGATTTGATCAAGGAATTTGCAGAGCGTTGCCAGAGCGCCAGCCGCAGCATACAAGGCTACATGGCCTCAGATGATCCGACCCCGGATAACGAGACTATGGAATCATTGATCGACACCAATGAACAGTTACAATCTGCATTAAACCTACATCAACGCGCCATGCTCAATGCTCGGAAACATGTTGAATCCCTGGCAAACAATAATACCGATCTTTTGCTTTTGGACGAGCGGCCATCGTTGACGAACGAGAGCGACAACGGGCTTTCCAGGCGGCCCTCGCCCCCTGAAACTGGTTTAGGTATAAGTCTATCTTCGGGTTCCGGATCAAAGCAGCCTGTCGCACCGCAACGGGAGACGAACGGGAAGGGTAAAGGGCGTGAGTACGAACCGTTATCGTATGCGGGATCATCTGCTGGCCCTTCGAGATCACGTACTCCTCCGACGGAAGATGACCCTTTTCGGGATCCGGAGGAGCCGACCGGCTCAAGTGCAGCGAGGGGGAGTTCGAGCCGTTACCTCGATCAAGTACCAAGGTTGGACTTTGAGCCCTTTCACCCTGGTATGAGTAAGGACACTAGTCAGTATATCTCTCAAATCTGAGTCCCTGAAATATCGCAGTTTTAGATATGTTCTGAACTAGCGTGAGAGAGCGATGGCTAACTTTTCAACAATGCTAGCGCATGGCGCAGTTGAGAACTCATCAGCTGGGAGAACCAACGATGTAGCGGCGGCCCCGCGACGCGCCGATAGCAGCGACAATGACAGTTTATATGATGTGTCGCCGCCGAAGCAAAAGGAGCCCATCTATCGGTATTAAGCCGATCAATGCGCCGGCGCTGGTACGACACCTGGCCAAGAGTGAGAAAATGCGTTGGGGAATGAGCAGAGGAGACGAATGCCATAAGGGTTCAACGAAACGGGAAATGTCTAATACCATATTTTTTTTTTCTCTTGCTCTGTAGTAGTGTAAGGAGTATCCATGTTCAGAGAAGGTGATGGTGCGCAGAGAAATGAGGGCAAAGCAATACCTATTTGCACAGGTATCCGCGGAGAGACAGCCACTGTACGAACTGTCAACATATCAAAGCGAAGCATATACACCAATTGCATTGCATGAATTAACGAACCGCAGCACGTTTTGCGTCTGGGCTTTTCTGGCATGGGATGCGACATGGATAAAAATTATCTAGCTGAACGGAAGGCAAATTGAAGATGATTGGCTAACCGCTCTGTCGCCGTGCTAGGTCAGGGCCAATGACCAAGCTTCAGACCCGACAGCTTGTTCTTGCATTACGTTGTGCTACGCTGTGGCGGTATATCATGAAAGGAATGCATAAGCGAACACATGAGGGATGGATGGCGGGGATGACGACTCGAGGGAGCGAGAGGAGACCCGAACACGCTGCCGCCGATATAAGCATTTGTGAGATCTTGGAACTCGACGTCCAAATCTACAATCCTGTTCGGTCGGCACCAATAGAGTGTAGTCTTCTTCCTCACTAGTACGGACCAGCTAATACTTATTTTCTTTTACCAGTTTCTCCCGCCGTACCTACTCGTTTTTCCGTAAACGCGATCGATATATGTACTCTGGCCGAACACTACTGCTTCAAGGCAGAGATCTTCGACGGCCTAGTTAGGGGGCATTACAAACCTCCGGCTCGTGCAATTAAGACGTGTTTTATTTGGCTGCTGAAACACGCTGCGCTTATTAGATGGAAGAGGGCAGGTAAATGATCGGATCCTCCTCTGCCTAGTTGTAGGTTTCTCGAAACTTGGCTTTCCAGGTGCCATCTAGAGGGAAATATGTCATTACATGTTAAATCAGAAGGGATCACAACTACCCCTTTGCTCTATCGAGGGGGGGCGTCTTCACTGTGGTTTACTTTATCGCCCTACCTCTCGGCGTGGTGGCACCCTAATTACCTCCCTTCGGGTCTGTCTGGGTAGAGTAGTATCCCGTATATCGTAGAGCCAAAAACTAAATCGAATTATCAATACCGTTTTGAATGGAAGACAACCCCTCTTGTAGTACTTTAATTCTTCGAATTCAACATGACTACTGGGATAGTAGCCAAAGCGAATTGCTCGCTTAGTTCGTTATCTATATATGAAACATAGACGATCTCATTGTTAGCTTATATGCACATTTATGAATACACTTGTTATTTACACCTATTATTCACTTATATAAACGGGTTAGATGTGGTGTTCGTTATTCAACGCTTGACTGCTACGATGTGTGTTAAGAATTGGATTGTTATATTGTGTCAGGTGTATGAAGCATAAAGCGTGGTACTAGCTATCCTACGGTGTAATTCTAGTAGTATACTGGTGTATATAAGGGCTAACAGGCTCCTATTTTTGATAGTAGGTCCGGGAATTAGTAGCATTGAGCCTTACTTCTGTATTAAGCTATCCATTTGCGACTGTCAGGTGGATGGATCATATGGCGAGATACCAGCTACCCTAGGGGGTAGCTCTAGAGGCATATCTGTGTATATAAGGACTAAAGGCCTCCCACTTAGATGGTAGGCTTAAGAATTAATGATATTAAGCCCTACCCCTATACTAAACTATCTACCTGCGACCCAGCTGCTACCTTATAGTGACTAGACCTTACTCTAGGTATTCTTAATATTACAGCGACCCAGCTTCTACCCTCTTGTTACTAGACTTTATTTTTGAGCATTTAGCATATGGTATATTAACATAGTATCTCCGGGATAAATCTACATGTTATAGATATTATTGAATTTATTACTGCATATAAATTTGATCATTATATTTATAAAAATTTTTTAGCTCTTTTAATCTTAGAGCACTCCGCGTATATATATAGATTGTCACGTTAAGAATCACGGAGTGAATAGATAGGCTTGTTCTAGGTCGTAGGTGGGGTGTTGTCATGTTAGGAATGCCTAGAGTGAGGTCTAGTCACTAATTATGAGGTAGCAGCTGGGTAGCAGGTAAATAGCCAAGTATAAGGGTAGGGCTTAATATTATTGATTCCTAGGCCTACTATTTAAGTGTAAGGCCTTTAGTCCTTATATATATAATTATGCCCTTAGAGCTACCCCCTAGAGTAGCTGGTGCCTCGCTATATGACCTATTTGCCTGACAGGTGTGGTGGTTGTATTTGGGGCTCAACAGGGTTAACAATTGATTCCTGAACCCTTCTAGACCCAAGGGGGTCCCGAAGGTCCTTATATACACCCATTTCCAGTACTAGAACCACCCTAGGTGTCGGGTAGTAGCTAGCAGGGTCATTATTGGACCTGACATAGATATAACAGAATTAATTAACCAGTATAGCCTAGAAGCTGAATAGGGCCTTCTAAAGAGTATGAGTTAACGGAATGATATATAAATCGTCGTACTTGTCAGGTGGAACTATCACATGACTAGTAACACCCGACATCCAGGGTGGTTGTGGTACTGGAATTGGCTGTATTTATAGGCCGTAGAGACCGCTCGGGTCTTGAGAGGCTCAGGAATCAACTTCCGCCCTTTAAGCCCTGGTTACCACCCCTAGCCAACCAAGACGAGTTTATCCATTCAATCCGTGGTATATCCACCTCACAGTACGACAGCACTGGCTACGACATTAGCGCTGTTAGGATAGCAAAAGTATAACATTATCAATTCGGGCGCTTGGCTGACTGTAGCCACTTATACATCGTCACTGTAGGACTGCAACACCTACATATTATCGAGTTATTTGCAATATCTAGCTATTAAGCTGGCTCCTCTCTCTAGAGGACCTTATATATCGGCTATTACCCATCGTGGTATGCCTAAACTAGCCACGGGTAAGACATCAGATAATAAAATTCGCAATCAGAGAGGAAGCGGTCGTACCATATTCCGTGCAAATATGATTCAAGCTAATCAAATCAAAGTCATCAGTAGTAAGCCCGTGTCAGATATATATACTTGTGAGGAAACTAGATAGTCTCCCAGCGTTCTATAAGGGATGGATACTAGAGACATGGTACGCTTTGAATAACCAGAAACAGGACTACTATCTCCTCAAATTTAGGGGATATTGTTATTTACTATAGGATAGGGCCTAGAATTTTAGGCGGAAGAGGTACAGAATAAAAATTTTCATACCGGATGTAATTCTTTCTGTCTGAAGGCTTGACTATTTTTACTTCTGATTAGTTTAATTGTCTGTTTGGATGACTGTATTCTGTAATTGTAGTAGTCTAGATATCTACAAATCAATCACCCGCCTCTTCCCCTACTTGTTTTAAAGACTGTTAGGATAATCTAATCTAGATAGCGAAACTAGCCCCTACAGTGCTCGAGCTCTTTTTTAGATAGAAAAGTCACATAGCATCACACAGGCTACCCCATGGTGTGGCTTTAGTATATTGGTGTATATAAAGACTAAGGGGCTTCTACTCTAGATAGGATGTTTAGGAATTAATAGAATAGAGCTGTAGCCTTATACTTCACTATCTGCCTGCGGCCCGGCTTCTACCCTCTAGACCTCACCTTGGACATTCGGTCCAGAATACTCCTGCTTGAAATTTCCACTGTTAAACTTCCCGTTCTCCATACGGGTTGCCGCATACCATAACTACGCGGTGCTCGGGATACGTTGTATCAGTTACGTAGATGTGGTTGGTTTAAAACCCAAGCTAATCACTCAGTCGGACTATACCAATGATATACTCAGCTATGGAGAGACTACTTATTGAGTATTTGACAATGAGAAAAGTTAGAGGCCTGCAACCCCTCGGGTTTTAGCCTGCGGTTCATCACCATTCAATTTAAAACCAATTCGCTACTGGATATAGATTCTCAGTTCTACGTGCTTATGATTTGCATCGCTACGGTAAGAGACGTGGCGGTTTGCCTTATACAAATACTGAACTGGTCGGCGAGCTTTGGCGGAATATCCACTTCTACCTATCTACTTTACCCCATTCGAATTGACGAAATATTGGCATACGATAAATATATTAAACGCGGGGGACAAACATACCTCAAAGTTGGCCGGCCATGTTATCCATGGTTATGTGGATTGTAGAGCATGGCGCTTGGAGAGTTCGTCTTGGCTGGTTTGGCTTGTATTAAACGGCGTAGGATTCCGAATAACAAAGATGGCTGATGCGGTTAACCAGAAGAGGAATGACATTGGCGGAAGGATCTATAGCAGATGCAAACGCATACAACTTTCAAATATCGTGTTACATGCTGTGTTATGAGTCCTGGAGAAGTACTCCAATGTATACTACTGGGCTGATTGGCATGAAGCCGCAGCCCTGACTTCGATATATATGAAACTACGTAACTAACCTAGGTACTTATACCGTTGGAGCATAATCACTTGCTTATTTCGTTGCTTGCTTGTTTCTTATTCGTCGGCTTAGGCGCCACGGTTATGTTTATCCTATGTATTGATCTAAGGTCGGGTGGGGGGGAAGTGACGAGGGCCACTGCAAACATCACCGCTTGAGAACAAAAACGGCAGAAAAGAAGGTTCCATTAGAGCCGGGTAGAACCTTGTTGAAGGATTCCTGGATATCTCCTAGCCTGTGAGCTTGAGCGGTTATGTAAGCAAACCAGACATCCCACATGTGCCCCCGAGATGTAACCATACCAATCTAGTTAAAATTTATTATTATGGAGAGAATTATGTCACTCGCTCAAGGACACAGTGGCACCGGGCGGCCCGGCCCACCTACATACGTGCGGCGTAGTATAATGGCCTCTCTACTACGCTTGCTAGTTTACGTTTACGTATTCTGGTGGGAGGAAACATGGCGCTCCTTGAACTACGGAAATGACCAACGCCTGGGGGATGATGGATCACGCGACCAAGCGGATCCTATACACGCCTTATATCTTACGCCTCCGGATGGGAAGATCTGGGCTAAGAACTTGCGACGAAATTGATCTTCCTTCCCGGACTGCCTGACTCGTTGGATTGGAGAACCCCCCACCTCCGGGGTAGGACCAACCCACGTGTTGGGCTCGGATATGCTGAGAAGCAAGGCAGTAGAAGCTGCATGGGGGATACCAGGTGAGCAAGCCACTTACCGGCAAGCAGACCTTGAACGATGACCCTTGCCGCGTGGCAGCGACAATGGACACCTTGAATGCTTTGGGGTATAAGACTTATATTATAGAGGCCATCTTCCTCGGCTTGCTGAAGTATAACACAACGTGAGATGAAGGTATCCACCCCGAGATAAAAAAGCTCATGAGGCTATTTGTCGTGTTGGCAGGCCTTAGCTGCGACTCTAAGTGTGTGTGTGTGCTTTTTTTTTTTCCCCCTTCTCTTTGCTGCTAATACCTACATAGTCTGGCCGTGCGTCGGGGGCGACTGAGGATGGATGTGGATAGACAGACTATCACCGGTCAGCCAACTCTGACCAACTTGTAAACAATGCCCGAGCCAGCGGATGAGACGATCAAAGAAACGAAATCCGTACATCTCCCTACGGCTGCCGGGTGGCTGGATGTATCGAGTACACGCAAGAGGCTAACAAGCGGCAGGGATATGAGGTGCTGGGATATAAAGGGATTGATACGATTGGCGATAATTTTCAACCAAGGCCCGGCCAAGGTTCGCATTAGGATACCTGGGACGAATTGATGCAAGGCTTCGTAACTTGATACATACAAAGTGTAGACGGCCCTGGGGATCCTCTCTACTACACTGTGTAATGCCTACACTACTACATAGCACTGGCCGAGACGAGCCCGGTTATTACTATTGGGAAGTAATGTAATTATACCCGAGCTGCCCAAAGTGTATAACCGCTACGATTCGATCCTCCGCAGCCCCAATTATACGGCATGCTCAGAAAGGCGTCCAGTGACTGTCGTTGTCCTCCCTCTCGTCTATCCTCCTTTCGGTTGGTATTGTCGACATGAAACCGCGAGTCTATAACCCTATGCAGGCGAACCCTCGTCGTGTGGAGGGGCGGATGGGCGGACTGCATGTTTGCCGGATCGAGCCCTTCTCCTCCTCCTCCTCTTCCTCCTCCTCCCTCCTTTTCCATTCTTTTTCAACGGCCTAGCCGGGAAAGCAGTTCAATTGGTAGCTTCCGTGGTAGTGTAGCTGCAATACCGGATACATTGTCGGTGCTGTAGGTAGGCATGGTTACAGCACGACGTCGTCCAAGTATGCAGCTGGTCTTAACCTACCTCCGTTTCTGGTATATCCAGCGAAAGGTTGGATTGTATGCCGTCTGGTGGTAGTGCACGTAGTATGTGTGTTCACGACATGGCTAAAAAAGGGCCACTGAGTCTAGCATCAGATCCGACGCTAATACATGACAAGAGACAGCCAATGACACGTGCGAGACGAGACGCCTACTGTAAGACTGCGCCACGTCAACAGGGAGTCCATGCAGCTCAGGGCCACACACCACACCGGCGGAACAGACAGCGACAGGGGTCTGGTTCCGCCGCGGTACTCTAGCCCGGATGGGTAATAGGTTTCCGACGCAGCTGCCCGGGAGGAGTCGAGTTGGGGCATGTACAAGCATGTAAACCATGTACAATACATAACTGCATGTAGTGTACTTACCTGCTTCATACTCGTTGTACGCTGTCTACCTACCTAGGTAGGTAGTTTATATGTAAGTACTTAAGTAGTAGTAGTAGTAGGCAATTTACCTAGTAGCTACCTAGTATTCTGCATTCGTCCTAATCGCATAACCATAAAATCAAATACAAGTAGTTAACTACATACAATCAATCAAAAATCTACCGACCTTGCCTCGGCACCTATCCGGGTTAAGCTGTTCTTGGTTGGCGTGCTGAGCTAAGTATGCTACCATAAGTACATATTGAATTTTAGATGGGGGCCAGCTGTTAGACCGGCCGTTCGCAACGTTCGCCAGCTATAACATAAAACTTGGAAATGCATTTCTTTTTTTGGCACATCTGGCACATCTGGCACATCATCTTTAAACGGAGGCATGTATCCGAGTTAAGCATATTATCGGATCATACAAGGTAACGAACTCGTGGCTACCTAGGTACCTACCTAGTAGTAGTAGTAGTATTAACGTCTAATCTAAAGGTACCTACCTAGGCAGGTAGGTAGTTCCAAGTATAAGCCGCGCTCGGTACTATAAACCGCCATAGCACCTGCCATCGCTCCTGGCCATAGCACACCAACCTGGACCATTTTCCTGCATGGGATGATGGCATTCAATAGGTCGGGATAGGTAACTACCTAAGTACAAGTAAGGCGGAGCAGCCTAAATTTAGCTATGTACCTTAAGTAGGTAGTGTACCTAACCTACCTATCCGACCTGGCATGTACTGTAGGTATGTAATAAATCTCTATGGATTGTGGGAAGTAGGTGTGTATGGTGTGTATGGTGTGTATGTACGTATATACGAGTATGTAACCATGTATGTACCGCTTATGCCACCGCTGTGTGCTAGCTACTGTACTATTATGTTAGGTCTATACTTAAGCTATAGTTACTACAATAATAGTAGTAGTAGTAGTAGTAGTAGTAGTAGTAGTAGTAGTAGTAGTAGTAGTATTAGTAGTAGTAGTATTAGTAGTAGTATGAGTAGCAGTAGTAGTAACAGTGGTAGTAGCAGTGGTAGTAGCACACGAGCTGGATTGGCATGGCACGTCGAGTTTGATAGGTAGTGGATAGTATATAATTGGACCTCGTTGGATCTCATTGGACCTTGGCCACGGGCGCAACTACACTACAAGTACTTTGCCCAAGCTTACGCTACCTACCTGGGTACCGAACCTGAACCGTTTTCGGGCATTCTTGCGAACGGACCCAATCACCAATTGCGAGAGGTCGTCGAGAAGCCTCGATCCTTGTCGTCGCTGCCCATCGCCAACGTCCGATCACCTCTCATCGTCGTCGGCCCCCCGTGGGATCCGCGCGTCGTCCCCGAGACAAGCATCTCCCATCATCATCATTTCCCATCGTCTCCCATCGTGTCTTATCATCTCATTTCTTTAACCCCCCCCCTCTCCCCCCCTACAGTACATACATACATACATACATACCTACTACATACTTACATACATACCTACATACATGCCTATGTGTATGTGTATATAAGTATGTATATAAGTATGTATAACTATATGTATGTATGTATGTAATGTAATGTACTGTATACCATAGTATATGTAGATGGCATTGTCATTGTCTGGGTCGCTGGTGGCTGTCATCTGAGCCCGTAACGTCGGATCGTCGGGAGAGCATCATCGCCTGTCCACGGCCGCCGTCGCGTTAATTCTCCCAATATAGCTATATCATCGACAGTGCCGGTAGATCACGCCCATGCCGTCCCGTCTCTCGAGCCGGCAGCCAGCCAGTGGTACGTGTAAAGCCATGGCTGGGCTGAGAAGAGACGGCGGTGTTGCTCGAGCCTTTGCGGCCTCGTTTGATCCCCCAATCTTCATTTCGTTGATATGCATCTCTTCCCGCGTCGCATGGATCCCACAGCTCGCAGCTCGGATCCCGACCGGCGCGCGCGCGCGCGCATACCATAGTTACTATGGTACACACCACAGTCGTGAGGCGCCCTCAGCCGCCTCAACCTGCCTGATGACGGGTTAGATGCAGGCTCCCCTGTCGACCGCGTTCAACGGCTGGAGGTAGCTCGCTAGGCCGTCTTCGAGCTGATAGGACGCGAGTCTAGATCCCAACCCACGCTGGACTGCCGCGGGCCTGGGTGCGATTCGGTATTTTGCCCGGAAACGGTCTAGCCCATCTGTCAACGGAGCCGAGTGATGGATGGCACTGGGCATCGTTCCCGTGCGTGCCTGGGCCGCCTCCATATGCTGTAGCGTAGGCAGGTATCGTTATATTCCGGGTAGGCATGGAGATTGACCCTAGCGTCCAATTCACTACCTAACACTACCCACACTACCTACACCATCTACACCACCTACACCACCTACACTACCTTAATCTACCTTAACCTACCTTACCTACCTTGCCTCTAACCTACCTACTTACCTGCCTGCCTGCCGTCCCCATCGCCTAGATATCGAACCTCACGTCAACCAACGCCTGGGGTCCACCGCCGCCGGTCAAGTACACTGTATGCAGGAGCTGTAGTGGCATGGTCTGTCCTCCCATCCTACAGGAACTCATGATTGCGTATTCCACTAGACATACGGACTCTCGCTAGCTCTTCCGAACCAGTCCATCTCGGAAATGATATGTAGTTGGCAGCCGGTTTCCCCAGTTTAGTTTCTTGCAACATGTATGATATTAAGCTCTTCCTCTCATTCTTCTTGCCCACTCATCCCGTTCATGAGCCGGCACTGGAGTCGGAAGAATAACCGTAGTCATATGGCGACGTCCACAGTTACACGCCGACCTCGTCAGAGATGGCACCTCGATCAACTCAGTACCGAACTCATCGTCTTGATCTTAACACACGTACGCAACCCGCTAGTATTTGCTCATCTTGAGGGATATACTGCTAACCATATGACCGCAGTTGCGAGATGTCGACTCAGGGTCGCTTGGTTCTCTCCGATTAGTCTCAATCAGGTTCAATGCCATTGTGATGCCTATGAAATACCACACGCTGAGGATGAACCGGAGAATCATTGACCCTCAAGCAGAGATCTACTTCTCTGAAGGTCTCGCCAATATCTCCGCTCATACGAAGCACGTGAAGGTTGATAGTGATCTCAATGCTGAGCATGTTAAGAAGCTACTTATCAAGATCGAGAAGCTGTCATCTATAAGGTACCTTTTCTATCTTCTACTTTGTTATTTTATACGGCGTCGTCAGGGAACTAAAGGGAATCCTGGGAACAGCTGGCGCTATGTGCAGAATGGGCTGTGCAAGGGAGACTTCTGGGTACCGTCGGATATTCTTCCCCCGAGGCACATTCAATCTTGCAAGGTCAAATTGTACATTGAGGATCTACCACTGCAAGATTTTCGATTCGAACAGCATAATCCCTACCTCAGGGCCATCCCGACATCCATTCTTGTGTCATTGAAAATGGCCATGCCGGCGCCTCCCCTTACTGCCCGTGTCGAGAGCTTGAAAGGCCTACTGCTCAGCTCACCACGGCTAGAGACGTTTCGGTACAGCGACAGGGGCCAAGGCACTCAATTCGAATTTATCGGTAATGAACGACTGCCGCCTTTCAAAGAACTCTCTTTACGTTCCTACGACTGGAGCCACACCCCCAACACGGTCCGACGACATTGGGACTTCTCCGAGATCCGGCACCTGGAGATGGTTGATGTGCCTCTGCACCCCTTCCTTGATTCAGTGTCGTTCGAAGATTTTGAGAATCTGGAAACGCTACACTTAGATGACTTTAGTATGCATCTGCCTGATCGACGACAGGCCACGACACAGAGTCAATATATCTTAATTAGGCAGATCCGGGCGCTCACCGACTTACGAATTACATGTCACACTCGGTCGTTCCCCATCGATGGGCTATTGAAACACGGGCAATCTCTACAGAACCTCCGTTTTCGCGACTACACGGGCTTCGCCGACGAGTGCCGCCTTTGCCCAACCGTTCAAGTCGAGGATTTATACGTAATGTCACGCAAACTAACCAATCTCCGCTCGCTCGAGCTCGACATGGACGATAGATGTTGCGAGCCGCGGCGTTTCCTTGACACATTATGTAACTTCCGTCGACTCGATACCCTTACGCTACATACCCAAACCATGATCGACCCACTTAAAGATACCGACAGCAGTATAGATCTTGATCATCAGAGAGCGATGCAAATGTTCTCTCTATTGGTCCAGGGCAAGCAGACTACTCCGTGGCGTTCCATTACCGTCAACATTGGGGGTTGGAAACCTGTCATAGTGCGCCGCTTGTGTGCTGCCTGGCGGAAGCAACACGTTCGTGGCCTATATGCAGAAAGATGTTTCGTGATGGAAAGACAACAGGGCGACTTGCTGACGCTGCGTGAAGAGTTGCCGATATGGGCGTAATGAAGACTCAACGGGACAGCTCCCCCGAAAGGCGAATATAGAGAGGAAAACTTATGACGAAATACGAAAGCGGCAGCGGAATGTAATGATTAATGTTTGATAGCCGTTTATCCTCAACTTTGCATATTGGCGGGTATGCGATGTTCGCATTTAGAGTATATGAGCTCACTCCTTTTTCTAGATAGGACGGCTGGGCTACAAGGCGTAAGGGGCGGTGTGCGGCATACAAGATGATAGAGGGGGGGGGGGAAGGGACAAGTTATTATTCCGAACCTGAACTGTGATAATGGGTCTTTAACTAAAGTCCCTATTACCTTACTTGGGGATACTTATTTCGTAATTACGCCCAATTGTCTTAAACCCCCCACGCTTCTTCTCATTGAACGTCACATCCGACCACTCCATACCACGTCGATATACCCCAGACTAACCAATAACCTCTTTCTCTGACTGGGTCAAAACACGACGGGCTGGCCCTACCTACCCCTCTATCATATCGGAGCATCCCGTCTGACTGCGGCGGCCTGTAGCGGACTCTACCATGCCACCTACATGGTACCTTGTCGGCGTCCCGGGATTTCACGGGTATAAACGTTCAAAAAGAGACCCAGATGGCCCAATGGCAATGGGTTATACCATCCATAGGGGTTTCATCTTCGCTACATAAGTATCCGCTCACCAGGCCACCTTCATGCATGTCATCTTCACCGGTTCTACGGTCAGTCAGCTGGTTCGAGATGTGGAGGTCTGTTGCTTTGTCTCCCAACAAAGGCATAATAGCGTCCCCATCTCTATTGTTTGTGAGTAAGGAGGGCAATGAGAAAGTGTTCTATGCCATTCGTTCTATCCAGGGTCAGACTGCTAGGCTGATCCTTTAATCATCAAGCGCCCTATATATGAAATAATTGCCTTGTCTCCGGTTTTTTTTTTTTTTTCCTTCCGTTTTTCTTTTTACCTTTGGTCTGTAATCTGAAGTTTCACGGTAATATCCGCTTCGCTATTGATCTTGATCGGAGAATACATACTGACAAGGTACTATAGGCAGGGCTCATAAGTGGCGTTTTTCCGCTACGGCATACCGTCTGTCGAGAGGGGAAAAGTAGTCTTAGGATCCCGGGTAAACGATGCCAAGAGCTGAACTACTAGCTCATGGGACTGTGCTATGCATAAGTAAGGGATCTTTTGTTCTCTTGAGACACTCAGGGGGGATTCTAGATAAGAGTCTATTGCCTCCCGGGACGGCGACCAGGCCCATACATAACCAGAAATAGTCTCGGATAGTTATGGCACTGTATCCTTTCCGTGTCGGCGACAATATCTACAGACATGGGGGAACGACATGGTACCTAGTTTGAATGGAGCTGGGCTGGGGATGGATCTGGAGCATAATTCTCGAAAGCTTCGAGAGGAGATTGCTTCTCATGGAAATGGCCATCTCCCTAGGGAGGGCAGTAAAGTATGCCCACAGGCACTAGATGGCTAAGATTGCTTGCCGACCGACTTGTAGACCAAGCTCAAGCGGCCTTTGTGTGCGTACTCCAGATTCATATCGAGATGTCGCCTGAATACGGCCTAAATATACAGAAAGCGTTTGGACCCAGATAAGTGAGTAAAAGGTAGAAGTAGTTGACCACAGATAGGGAGCACCAGAGGATATATGGTGCCCTACAAGACACGAAACAGGGCGTGGTTTTTGGATTCGGTTGTGCTACCGTCGGTGTTGTTAATCTTGTCCACCTATCTTTCTGTTGGTTTCTCTATAGAGATGATACGAAGAGATGCGGACTTAAATCAAACTTAGAGCACATATTCTAGTATGATTATGCCAGGCTAATAGTTCGTATATGAAGTTTGCGAGAAATCTTTTTTTTTTTTTTTTCATCGTACTAGTTTTCTCTCCTCCAAGCTATAAACTACGAATTAATACGAGGCACCCACCCTCCTATAATCACGAGACGCGTCCATTACAACGCAAACAGGGAAAACGCGAAGACAAACGAGAAATGGCCCCGCACATTTAAAGCGCGATGGTTCGGGTTTTAGCCTCATGGGTTGATTCTTGGTTTCGCTATTGACTATGCACTTAAACTATACGATTGTAGACTATCACATAGGTATTCCTACATGTCGAAATAGAATTCGTCATAGCGCGCGGGAGTGGGGTGGGGTTGAATGTAGAAGAAAACTCTCTTCTGGGCTCCTAGGTTCCGCGGTAAGGGGGGGGCCATGTACTGGACAGGGTATCCTTTTTTGCCTCGAAACTGACATGTCAGGGCGGGGAGCTTAAGCATTTGCATCGCGTATTCACGTTGCTGTGGCTGTTGCAGGTTGGTCCGCCCATAGGTGCTCGCTGGCATATCATCAGCCTTTGGAGGGTTTGCTTCTGGGTTTGCCTCTGGTTAGGAATCGTAATTATTGCACAGCTAGCGATGGCAATATTCGATACCAAATCTCGGGTTCAGAGCCCGGGTGGGCAGCGAGCTTCATAAAATCAGTAAAATCACATAGCCTTGGTACATCCGTGAAATTGTTCTAACAATACCTGGGACAAAGAAAAGGCGCTCTCCGGGACAAATGGTGTGTGACGATACCCTCTATTTCGCCCATTTTCTCGCCGTGTCTTGGGTAGCTTCCGTCAATGGAACCACAGCCACGAGTAGATTAGACGCGTCACAAAGGCACGATGAAGATGTTGTCCCAGCGAGTCAGTGACGCGTCCCGTCCCGGACCGACCGAGAAACCAGATGAAAGGTTCCTAAATGAGAACCACATGTATGGGCCGAGAATGCTCTACACACCAACCTAGCCTGGGAGAGCCCCCGCACTGGGTTGCAGGCAGACAGTCAAAGAGATGGAGGGGATCACAATCGTCAGAAAAGATCATGGGTATTGTTTCCACAGCCGGGCTATCACTTCTTCTCAGTGGCGTCCCAGTACTACAAAGGGGTCCCCTTGCCGTATTCGCCCCCGGCTCTCTGTCTTTTTAACTTTGCCTAAACTATATTTCCGTGTCTTCTACCATGTTTCTTTTTTGACAACTGATGTCTATTATGCAAGGTGAAATCTAGTGTGCTCGTGACGGGAACACGGCGCATTCTGGGGCCGAAAGCTTGCTCGTTTTCTTTCTCTCTTACGGACGTATTTCGATCTTTGTCCCCGTTCATCGTCTCGTGGGGTAGTACGGCTGGGCGGGATGAAAATCTTTTTTATCGGATGGCCATTAGCTGTGCAATCTGTGATTTCGAATGTCGAGTTTCTAAATGGTGTTTAGCGCAATTTTCCCGAATACAAGGCAAGGAGTAGGTAGGATGAAGAAGTTGATACACAACCGCGGTTATACGAAAAAAATGTTTGTTGTTGACAACTCTCTCCCTCGCGTGTCACGAAGGGTCGCGCGGTGGACGGCGGAGAAAGTAATATGGGTAACATTAATTTAGCCTCGGGTCTTGGTACTAGTTCTCTGTTTTTCGCCGCTTGACAGAGAAGGGAGCGAGTCAGGCCAAGTAGAAATACGCAGCCTATTGATCCAGGAACAGTTGCGTCTTTTTCTCTAGATAATGGACGAAGACAAACCAAGGTGTACACAACAGTGAACCTTGAATTCCGAAAGCTGTTACTAGGTAGGTAAAAGTACCTTGTAGATAGATACCTTCACAGAGTGTTCACCCCTCCCCCCTTGAAGCAAAAGTACATTTAAAATAATGACACAGCCTTAAGAGTACCAGTAACATTTTCGAATCCATGCCTGTTCGACCTCCTCATGCCCGGTATCACGACCAAAAGTACACCAAAAATAGGGGGTGGGCGGAATATCGAGCGAATGCCCACCAATGCAGACGGCACTTCAGCAGAAAGATAAACAGACACCTTGTTTGAGATCACATGGTAACTAATTTACACCGGTCCAGGTACTAGTCTACCCGTTGATTCAGCCCGGAACTATTACTCGTAACGGCATTTCTGGGGAATGTGTGTACCACGGGCGCGCGGTACCTCCCTACTAGACCATGTACTTAGTCAAAGTACGGCAGGTCAAAACCGAGGCGTCAGGGTACTATTTCGATCCCACACCTTGTCACTGAATCGGTCGATCGACCGAGTCAGGCCTTGTTTGTCCCTATTCCCACGCCCTCTTTTATTTTATTTTTTTATCCCTCCCCTCCCTCTCTCTTCCACCCCCTCTCTCCCTCCTGACTTAGCGTTCGAGAGAAGGAGGAGGGGGTCGTGCCGGTGCCCAGAAAACATGGGGGGGATGTGGAAAGATCAGAGTTTCGCTTTGGACCGTACGGTTCGGTGTGGTGCGGTCCGGTACGGTAAGTAGCGCATCCGCTGCGTAGGAACTTGTTCTTTGCCCCGTGTAACCCCATGAGCGGCTAGGTATGAGGACAAATCACATCACGAGGAGGGAAAGTGACAAACATGAGTCGCAAATGGTTCCAGCCACCGTGATCAGCCCGAATCCGGCCAAGGCAGGGCATGGAGCAAGCGACGAGCGAGCCAACCTGAGCTTCTGCCTGCCCCTGCCGCCAAAGGGACATAGTAATTAGTTAGTCTTGTACAATGTCCTACGAATATACAAGACAGGGCTCTCTCTCTATTGTATGACTGCGTGATAAGCTTTGTACCCAGGAATCCGCCTGAGACTGGAGAGGGGCCTAGATTACAGCGAGCAGCATAATACGATGCATATGTACATGGCAACTGGGATTCCGCCTAGGCACAAAATCCGAAGTGGCTTTTTTTGTGACGGGTTGATCCAAAACCTACTTACTAGGCGATGACGGGAGAAGCCACCGGAAGGCAAAAACCGGGAGCATGGCATGGCATGAGGGGACTTCACCGAGCCATGGTGAGCGAGGAGGGAGTAGAAGCAAGCAAGCGGGGTGAGCCTTGCGCCCTACCGGAACTGAATCATGAATATCCTCGAGCAGTGTCGAAATAGATAAACCCCCCGGCAAGGAAGTGGGGATATCGTTGGTCTGGATAGATAGATAGATAGATAGATAGATAGATAGTCATTGTGTTTGCTGTGCTGCTATGCCATGCCATGCCATGCCGGATTAGCCTGGCTGGCGAAGGAAGTGGCGATGTATTAGATCGACTATAGGCTCGTTGCCGGTAGTTAGCGCCTGTTTTTTTGGGTTCTGGCACGAACGAGCCGTTCGCAGCGGACCTGGGGGCGCACACACCATTGGATGGAGGTGTGGACAGAGGCAATGTTAGGAGAGAACCGGTTGGAAGGACCTGGAGCGCTTCGAACCGTACCTTCGGAGCCGGCGTTGCAATCGTCACTCCACTTCCACACTGACACATATGTTTACGTGGCTGACTAGTGAGTGGGTGTGTTGCCCTCTTGTTTATCCTATTCTGGGCTGATCCTACACGCACTTCTGGTCCCCGTGATGATTACTTACTTGTGTGTACGTACTTGGCTGCCTTGCTTCTATCTATGGAACCCGCGAAGAATCCTAATCTCACACAAACCTCGATTATCGAGTTCCCAAGCCATAACAATAAACCAACTAGCTAGTCGATGCAACTAGTTCTATAGTTGGTTCAGGCCCGACTTGTGGCAGCATCTAACACCGCACACGGCTAGGATACCGTTGCCAGCTTCAAATTGCCCAGGATGCTAGTGTTCTGGGCTGGGATCCACGTTTCCTAGATGCATGTATCATACGTACTGTCAACCAACATCCCAACCAACATCTCCCCCCCTCCCCCCCCAACAAACAAAACCACCGAGGCCTGTGGTACTTGGAAGGGAGGGTATAGTTGCCATGGAGGTCACGAACGGGAGGTAAGAAATAGCATGTAGACAGAGTGTGTAGCTTATGGCAGTCAAATTGATACTCTACTTCCCGGTAACCCGAGCTCGAGACTGATATTTCCGTCCTTATTATAACACAACTGGGTTGAATATAGGTGCGGGATAGATTATGCTGGTATTATTTCGAATCCTTGGTGATCGTTGACGATATTTCAGGATGAGTAATTGTTTTTTTTGATTAAAATTCAATGCTGTTGTAGTCCCCTCGCTCGCGCGGTATTCGACCTAATAGTACCGAATCGACTGTGAAAAAAAAAATAACGCCCTCGTGAAAGTAATCGTCGCGTGGATATTGCGCCGTGAGGCAAGCCAATCTTTTCCTTTCCCACCCACCATCGCCCCTCCCCCCGCTCCCACCCGCAACCGGTAAAATATCTAGGGAAACAAATAAGCCACCCGATAAATAATCATGCACGCTTTGATACGAGCTTTGCCGCCAAGTATCTCGAATCTGAGCCGAGAAATCCCTTCGTCTTTTATTCAAATCCGCCTTTGTTTCTTATGGTTCATGATAATCCTCCACGGGCTCTACCACAAAATCGTAGATAAAGACTCGTATTCGTCGTCTCTTATCGTATTTCGCATATTGGGGTAAATTTGTCGCCGGTTCGTACCACAGCCGGTGGGCCAGCCAACTGACTATACGTCTATGTAGTGTTTGTAGCTGCTAAGAAATAGGTCGAAGAAATTTGCAATGCGCGTGATCATGATTAGAAATACGCGGATGGGGTGTTATTTTGTACGGCGATCCAACCGGCCCAACATCCCCCGATCAATATCGTTCCCCGAGGAATTTGTGGTCATGATGTTTTCTATATTCATCACCGAGCTTCCCGAGGCGCTGCTAGCCGGAACGACAGATGGACTGCCTTTGGGCGGAGGTGTCCTATTGTCAAAGCCTGGATGGGGTATTGGCTGGGGTTGGCTGGCTTGAAAAGGCTGCAAATGTTTCGGGCTGCTACTCGACGGAGAACGACGCCGGGAATTATCATCGGGAAAAGTGCTAGGTGGTGGAAGACGCATTCCGTGGTCGTCAGACACTCTATGACGCCTCCTGCCGTTTTCTGGCCTTTCCTCCCAATATGAACTATTTGACCCGGTTGGGGATGGGAGCGGTTGGTCGTAATGCGGAGTGCCACCCTGATAGTTCGACCCAGGAGGATAGTTAGAGGGCCCTGATAACGGTTGGCCGTAGGCCCCGAACAGCTGCACACCCGGCGGAACGCCGTTTGGCAATGCGGATACCGGGACGAACGCGGTGGACGACGTGGACGAAACAGGTTGGAAAACGCAATCCTGGTTCATTTTAATACAATTTGTGCATTTGCCCCCTGGCGAGTTAGCATAGCCACTACAACGGATCTAGCTTCATGTCAGTAACCAAGTGTGCCGAGCGGAGGATCCTGCCGCAACCGAGGCTGGTGATTTCTCACCTTTCTCCTCCTGCAGTACTTGCATGCAATAGAAGTCCGTTGTCGAGGGGCAGACTGCCCATGAGAAATCACAGCGCCGGCCGCCGGACCACCTCTTGCATACTCTGGCGTGTAAGAGCCGGGACCACGGTCTCCTCGGTAGCCGTATTCGTATACGTTTGCCCCGGGAAAGGATCCAGGCGCCTGGGCTACGTAGTAGCCCTGAGACCGAGGGTCCTGGGGGTAGCCACTCCTCGGGTCTTGTGCGGGCGACTGAACAGGTGGAAGAGGGTACGGTTGGTGAAGGCCGCCGGGAGTGGGAAAACCACCACCGCTACCTGCAGGGGAGTAGCTGCTCCCCGGTGGCACGGAAACACCACCGGGAGGAGGCGGATATCCATTGGTAGAGGCCGGCGACGGGCCGTAGCCCGAGGCTCTCGAATCCCAAGACCTGGCACTCGGCGGGCCATATATATCAGGCCTGTCTTGGATCGACGGCAAGGTTACTGCACCTGACGCCATTTGCGATCGAGGGTGGTGCGGGATGGCTCTTGAGCGTTCGTCTTCCTCACCGGGAATAGGCGGGTACTGCGAATCGTCGTAATGGTCGTGTCTAGGTCGATGTTCCCTTCCCGGATGGTCTCCTGCCATACTACACAACAAGACACGAGAGAGGCGCCAGTCCGAGGTCTGCTAACGACGCACCAAACAGTCTAGAATCGTGATCTGTAACGCCGACGCCAACCAATGTGGCGCGTGTACTACTATTTAGAAGAATGATATCGCGACCTTATTTCCCTGCGGCAGATACAATATTTTTCCCAGCCGAATCCAATAATAGCCGACAACCATGACGAGGCCGAAGAAGTCACAGGTCAGAAGACAGACGACATGAGATGGCGAGCAGGGTGGTGCTCAGCTTGACGCCTAGTAGCTTTGTTGGGCAGTTTCCAGCTTCCTACCCGTGACGGCTGGGCCGAGGTGAAGGCGGCGCTGTAACCGATGCAGGGCCGACAAGATGGAGCAATAATCTCAGGGATGCTTGCCGTCAGGGATTCCCGTATATGAGCGGCGGCGTGGGCGAGCACACTATTATTAATGTGAGAGACGGGAGGCCCGCGGGCGACAGCAAGGGAATTGATGGTGTGGAGGGAGAAGAAGAAGAGGAAGGGTAGAAATGGAAGAGGAAGGGTCGAGAGAGTTGAGAGACGGATGGAGGAAGCAAATAACTACTAAGATAATAAGTCGAGGACTGAGCTTGGGGTTAAGTCACGCTCTCGTTGCGTGTGTTGGAATCAAATTGGGTGAAGATGGGTGGAGTTTTTTGGCGGCGGGGCCAGTTAACCGTTCGCTGGGAATAGGTGAATGGCGATTATAGCGAGGTACCTGCTGGGTATTGGGTATGGTCCCATGGGATGGAGTTATCTAGTGGATTCACTCAGCAGAAGCAGCAGCAGCAGCAGCAGCGGTACAGTGCCGGGGTCGCGAGGTAGCGGGTACAAACCTTGGGAACCCACAGGTACTTGTGCCCCTGAGTACACTACTCCCGTACGTACCTACCGCCTAGCAAACCCCTGCTGCTGGAGCGAGCCCTGGCACTCCTTGCTTGCTCGGGAAGGGGGGAAGGGGGAGGGCTGCAGACCTGGGGTGGTGGCAGAGGCTGGGGCATTTTCCCGCGTGCTTTTAAGCCCGGTGGCGCTGACGCTGGCGAAGGAGCCCGGGACACCTCTTCACTCCAAGCGACCCAGCACCAAGACCGGGAATTTACTGCGAAGGATCACACATCAAACACGCCAATAAAATTCTGAGAGCACGTACAATCGGTCAAGGTAGGCCCTGAGAGCAAAAATACCAAGTCCTCTGTGCTCCTGTGTCAGGGGAGTAAGTGACCACAATACACGGGCGATGAAGGTTGAATCGTCCCCATTGCTACGTCACGCCAGCTTGAACATCCCGACTCGTGTGCTCCAACATGGAAGTACGAGACGAGAGAGATGTGTGGTGATAGCGTGTGAACGGGGAAGGGCAGCAAGATACGTGCACCAAAGCTGCTCGCATTTCGCCTTCCTCGTGGCAAGGTGTTTACTAGTGACTTAGGTTCGGACGAGCGCTAAAAGAGAGGCAACACAACGGCGATTTTGGACTCGCCCCTTGCTGGCGCCTGGAAAACACGTCATCGGGCACATTCATAAAATCCCTGAGGACTGGAAGATGAGGAACGCAGAAGGAGAGACATTGCTGAGGAGGCTCGGGCCGGCGGGCAGGGAGATGATGCTGACACGGCTAGGCACGATGATGTGCAGTACCAACTTGGGGAGTTAGAAACCAAGGATCCAAATAGGGGCCGACCAAAGGAATGTGAAGGAGTCTAACTAGCGCCTATTCATAATGCAGCACCCTCACCAAGAGGAACAGGATAAGAGAGAAGCGCCGACGGCATCGCAAGGCTGAACAAACGCGCCTCTCCCTCCACCTTAGCCGGTACCTCCTCGGGCGTTTCGAGATGGGGGCAGTACCTACCGACGGGCCGATCGGGGAAGTAATACAGTAGGCCATAAACGGAAGACAAGACCAAATACTGGTTATGTAGTGTGGCTGATGTACCCGTTGCGGCTGTAAGTGGGCGTCCTTAGGAGGGGGGGGGAGGTAGATAAATAGCAGTGGGCGCAGAAGCTATATATATACACACATGTTAGGTTGAGCACTCGACGTAATCGCCGGGAGCTCTAGGGGTTACTAGCAAGTAAACGACATTTTCAACGATTTCTCCAATGCTAGAGGGTGGCGGAGCAACATATTAGATGATCAAACCAGGACAAAAACGAATATTGAGGTCAAAGTACTTAGCATAGTCAAGAGATTCATAAGAAAGAAAGAAAAAGAAAAAAAGAGTATGGCCACATCGTCGCCAAAGGATGGGTGAGGGGGAGCCTTTCAGTTTCTTGCACGCCCTCACGAGCGGGTAACACTATTTTTTGATTCCCCTGGGGGGGGGGCTGAGAGGTTTCGACACAGTGAGTTGCATCGGTCAAAAGCGGGAGGGATCCATGGTAGATCAGCTCGTGGTTGATTACTGCGCGTGGTGGACGTGGTGGGCAACCTAGCCGGCTTGGCTTAAACGCTAGACAATCTGCTGGGACAGATTTGGGGACTTAGATCTAGCCCGCCACTAATCGAGCAATTCATCGATCGGACCCTGTATGTTAGTTGTCTAACCCCGTGTGTCGGACCGGGTGGCCACATTAGGAGGTTTTTTTTCCAATACTTTCTTTTCCGGATGATCTCCTGAAGCGCTACTAGCCGAAGGGGCGGCGCCCCGGTCTTGGAAAGCGTGGTGCGCCCAAGGTGCTGGTAGAGATGTTGATTGGCTGATATATCGGGGTGTGCCGTTCTGTTGGTCGATGGGTGGTCCGCTCGACCGGCTGATATGTTTGATGGCTCGAAAGAGTCGACCAGTGGCACGGGAGGGAACGAGGTGGTGGGTGTGCAGACCAGCAGCAGCAGAACGAAACAGATTCGTTTGTCAAGCCATGCGTGTGAACCAAACAGAAGAAACGACAGCGACATACAGTCATGTCGACGTTCGATTTAGGAGCGGCGGCATCATGATGGGAGACAGAACACACCATACCATGCCCATAACTACCAGACCAGACCAGACCGTACTAGACTAGACTTTCCCCTCCTTGCCTGCCTTACCGGAGGGTATATCTAGCAAGCCAATGAATGATAAAGGCTGACGAGAGCACACCCTGTGTCGGCAACCAGGAAGGCATAACGGCACACCATATGCATGGGTACACGGCACGGCACCATACTGCTTTCGACATCATCAATGAGGAGGCGAATGCACCAACCTGGGGATAGCATGACCAAGTCCTTCTTTTCAGGACTCTGCCCCCCTGCTGCCCCCCTGCCTCATGAGAGGTCGTTGTCGTCGTGCGCGTGATGGGAACATCTCGTCCCGTTGCCTCCAATCATCGTCGCATTTTGGGATTGGGAGATGGGAGATGAGATGAAGGAATGGAGATGGAGATGAAGATGGAGATGGAGATGGAGATGGAGATGGGGTGCGATAAGTGATGGCTTAGGGTTGTACGTAACAGGCCGAATGGGGGATTTTAGGGACCTCTGTCGTGCACGCACTGCGGCCTACCAAGGTAGTGTTGGGCAAGCCAAGACCTCTGCGACGAGGGGGAGGGGAAGCTGTTTGGACGCGTACAACATAGGGAGGTAACTAAACAGCGCCTCATCGCGGACAAACCATCTGGCTGGTAAAGGTCGCAGGTCGGCCGCAGAACTGAGGCTTGGGATGATTCTAGGCCCCGCTAGCCCCCGTTATACCCACACGTTCTACATAGTACATACATACATACATATATACATACATACATCCATACATCCATACATACATCCATACATACATATGTACATGGTATGGTGTAGGTACTATGGTAGTGTACATGCGTACCCACAGCCTGTCACTTGTGCTCAGCGGGTACAAAACCTGTCTAGTCTGGAGCGGGTACCACACGAGAGACAGACGAGGGTGCTTTCCACACGGCATTTATCCCGCTGTGGCCTCTCCGGGGGATGCATCGTGGTGCCATGGTGGTACTGGCTGGGCGAAGCAAACTTCCATAAACAAGGTATGAACTCGGTAGTTTGTGTGCGTGAGATTGAGAAGAGACGGCATCTGTGTAAGAGTTGCACGGCGACATGGATAACACGGACATACTAGTAGTACAGATATGTAGAGTAGCTGCTGTATGCATATACATATATAAATATATAGTTATATAACTAGTTAGCTAGGTAGTTATATAACTATATATATTCCCATGTCCCGCCCTCGCAGCGCAGTGTAGTCGTTGGGTAGGTCAGGTTAGGTTAGGTAGGTAGCAGCAGTCACCACGACACGGTACCGTACCTCTTCGACATGGTACCTCCTCCATGACCACTACCCGTGCCACGCGCGTTAGCATGTGGTGGGATCGTTGCCAATTTCGGTTTTCCCCGTCTGCTCGCTCCCTCGACCACGAAACGAGGTTTCAGAGGGCCATGCCGGAGTACATTACTCTGCTCGACCAGGGGTATGCCACACAGGCAGGCACGGTTACTACAAATGCTGCGAATCGTGACGTGCCCCCCCCCAGGGATTACGGCGACGATGGTACTATATGGAATTGGGCTGCGTTCTCGTTTGGCCCGCGACGACGCGCAAGCGTTCGTGATTTGACAGAACCTTGTCGCGCTTGGCTGCGTGGTTGCGTGGTTGTGTGGTTGCGTGGTGCATCGAATTTAGGCGGGTAGGCAGAGTCTCGTGCTTCTATATATATATATATATATAAACATACCAATGCATTCGTAGAAGACGATGATGAATAGTGTATGGTGGTGGGTATGGGGCACGAGCATGAGCATGAGCATGAGCATGAGCATGGGCATGGGCATGGTCATAGCATAGCATAGCATAGCATAGCACATAGCACTGCACCTCTTACCGACCTATATGCTGTTTCTTATGCCTTCGGGCAGCCGCGGCGTTTGCTTCCCTTCACCTTACCCCCCTCCCCCCCGCCTAGTTATCCTGCCGGCGGAAGGGGGACGGCCATGTCCTATTGTAAGCAGGAGGGAGGCTATCCACTACAACTTAGGTAGGCGTCCTTCATAAAATGAACATTCGCCAGGTCCGTCGGGAGGTGGCCAGATCAGGTATTATTGAAGCAGCCTCTGGCAAAGAGTTGGCTAGATGAGGTTGCTAGGGTTGCGCTTACATCCCGATATATGTGGACTCTGTACTTCGTTCCGTGTGAGAGTCAGATGCATATATGTAGGCCATATGCCCGACTAACTTGATAGGCACCGCCAGTGTTTAGTGTGCCACAATATAGTAATAACTAGCGGTAATAGCACGTCGAGCGGGAGTCGGGATAAATACATCAGGGCTTTTTGTGTGACGACAGACGCCGACGAATGAAATGGCGCCAATCGGCGACCGTTCGAATGCGCCGTGGAGACGGCGACGTTTTAACCACGGCAGTCACCGTTGGGGCTCTGTAAGGGGTGTAGATTTATTGTTTCCGAATCAATCCCGTAGCATTGCCGATGCAAACTGAGTCTCAACAGGGCAAAACGGGAGACGGAGAAGACAAGTGGCCTCAGAATGCCAACGGGCCCCCTTGACCCGGTTATTATGGCCCGGGTGCCCGTAATAATGCGCAACCAGGTCATCAAATTCCGGAGCTTATGGGGGTAGACAGGAGACTCATTGTTTTTTTTTTTTCTCTTTCAGTGTGTGTGTTTTTTTTTAGTCGGTCAAGTGACTTGTCGACCAAGGATGCTGTACACTAGTAATGCCTCCTCCTGGGTGCTCGCCCACGATGCCATGCCGGACCGGCAGGCACAGCGAAACATCACGCGGTAGCCCACTTGGCCCTTGGAGAATACATGGTAATTCCATCGGTCATCGCCGTGTGTTGCCCTCGAGCCCCGGGCAGAAACTGGGGAACTATCGCACGACTTGCCTCCCTGAGGTTAGCAGCCCGATGCACACAACGCAGACCGCAACGGGTACGCCCTTTTCGGCTCTGCCCTTTGTCGGGTTTATTAGTTACATACACACAGGGAGTAGGGGGGGGGGATCTGTTCGCAATTGACGTATGGAAGGGGTGGACCGTCCCGGGGCTCTGGCTCTTGAATTGCTTTTTCCTTCAAGCCACGCCTCGCCTCGCTTCGCTTCGCTTCCTCCCTCGAAACCAGGATCACGGGTCACGGGTCACTGGTCACGGGTCACGGGTCACTGGGGGCTGGTCGAGGTGGGAGTATATTAATGTAGGTAGGCCGACATACCTATTTGCAGCCGGGGGGCCGACCATCCATCAATTGCTTTCTGGAAGGGCTACTGTAGCTCTGCGTCGGTGGGTGCGTTCAATTTTCCCCGTCCCGTGATTCCCTCTCCGAGGTAAGCACACCGCTGGATCGCTTGACAGTCCTGCTGTTAGTGGATTGCCGCTCGTTGCAGGGTGCGGTGAGCTTGCTGGTTGGCCTGAACGGTCGCCTGGGTCCCTTGAACCCTGCCCGCCGACTCCTGCGCAATTATCCTAATGCGTCTAGAAAAAGTGAGCGCCGAGAGCGCTAGGGGCGTTTTTGCACTAGCGGGGCATCCTTTGCAAGCGACAGGGAATGCGGCAAGCAAGGGATGGCGGGCGGATAGATCCAACCCAACCTGGTGGCTCACGGGGTGGCCCGAACTCTGATCGAGGCTGCAGAAGCGCATTCCCGAGCGCCGTGACCGCTTGCCTGCGCACTGGCTAGGCTGGACGTGACGTGACGAGAGAGGGCTCGCAACAGTTCCCTTCACGGAGAGCGACTGCAAAATACAAGGTGCCGTCCGGGCCAGCGAGCCGGGAAGCGAGGGTCAGATCCCGGCGCTGCGGTATGCATCTTGAACAGTACCTTTCACGATACGACGGGTAGGAAGACGTGGGAAGACGTGGGAAGATGTAGGAAGATAGATGTAGGGAGATGTGGGAAGATGGGAAGGCAGTAAGACGAGTGCGCCCCCGTTCCTGTTCGCGAACGCTCATCACGCAACAAACGAGCAATCCCTTTCCCACGAGACATGGCATGTTTGCGGTAGTGTAGTGTAGCCTAACAGGGCGCTCGCCGTACACTAGATAGAACCTCGGGCGGACATCATGGCGTGGTGGGATTGATGACGATCTGGCACAACTCCACCACCAGCTAGCGAGGTGTTGTCACAGGTGTGCAGGGGAGGTTGAGAGAGATGGGGCGAGATCCGTCAAGTTACCTACAACTTACTGTAGCTGGCGACGTTGGTTGCAGGACGACCGCCACAGAACCCGCCACTCGACCACGGTGGGCTGGTCCCGGACAGTCCCCGGAGATACGTACATACACGACTTGTTGACTGATCCATGATATATTATTAACTTCTAATCAGGCCTGGGCAAAGCCTCCTCATCCTGTCCCGTGCAAGGTTCCAACGGAAGAATGTGATACCACCCGCCACGTTCATTCAATGGGTGGGTAATACATATGCGCATCTCATCTGCTCGGGTTGCGTATTACACCAGGAGGCTGCTTGGACTTGTAAGTAAGTACACGTGCGTCTTCCCAGCGCAGGGAGGAAGGGGAGCAACAACATCTAGAAGCCATTGCCAACACGTTGTATCCGTTAAACCATCTAACCCAGTCATGTACAACTAATGGTACGTTCAAAATCGGGGACTACACTAGGTACTGGACCATACCAGAAGGAGGTCGGGTTCTAGCTCGGGCTTGAGCATCCGTGGCATCGTGACGCAACGAAGCTAGTGAATCCGTGCCGGGAATGAGAACTTGAACATATGTACATACGAGTATGTACTGTATCTCACATCCTACATCCTACCTTCCTTGCGTGCCATGATGACCGCATACCCAGGCGACGGGGGTACAAACTATCGGGGACAATCGCTTGGAGCCAAAGCCTCGTCTCGCGCTACGGTGACAGATAACGAACGCGCTTAGACCTACAGAGCAATTCCCTATTGAGGTTCGCGGGTGCCTGTCTTGCCCACGGGTCCATATTGCATATTGTAGTCATACATGATTACTTACTTACGTCGCACCTTCGAATGGGGTGCGCCTGTGGTGTACCCATCTACGGGATGTAAGCCCAGGACATCGCAGTGTACACTAGAGAATCAACCCCGATCTCCACAAAGGTGAGCGTGCATCGACTGTCTCATCTGGAATCTGGATACGGGCACCAATCTGGGTTCCTCGCATCTCGGCTTGCCAATACAACCTCGGACAGGGGATGGCAAGCACCGGAGCCACGCCGCTCATGCGGAATTGTTTGGTGTATTCCCCAAGATCAATGCCGCCAGACCTGGCGGCATGGCGGCATTGCGAATACATAATGTCTACCTAGGTGGTCACCCAGCGATCAGAGGTGTGGCGTCCCTGAGCAAAACACCCCTCCACTAGGTATCTACTACGTAAGCACCCGCATATTGCGCCTCGGCCTGTGCAGCACGGCTAGTGCAGGCAGCACGGCTAGCACCGAACTGGGACCAACAAGGCTAATCCCAATGACGGTGTAGTCGATACATATAATTAAGCGATAGTATCATCTATCGGGTCATTCAGGGCCAGGGGAAGAGACGGGAGGCGGGGCGAGGCGAGGCGATATGTAGCTAGAGTGCTGGAGTCGCGAACCGGATGGTGCGAGCCCCATCTACATGGTTCCGAATCCCCTTCGCGCAGCCCGAACGAGGTTGTCGAACAGGTAATATGCAAAACCCCGGTCCACACGCCGAGGCTCGGGACATTACGGAGCCTGCATCATGGCATTGCCTAATAAGGCGGGCCGGCGGGAAAGGGACTCATCTCGAGGGACGGACGACGTAAGCAGCAAGCATAAAGAGAGCGGGAAAAGACGATGGAGAACGAACCAGAACGAACCAGAACGAACGTCGATGCATGAACGTGATGGGCAACAAGTGTTGGACTTGCAGCGAGCTGGAACAGGGGCCATACCTACACTACACTGCGCTACACTACACTACATGCTGTAGTTGGTTGTTAAGAGGATCCATCCACGCGGGACGTGGCAGAGGGTGTCAGTGCGCCTGAACACGGGTGAGTAACGGGTTTCATTGGGTCATGGTGCAAAAGCCCCGAGCTTGTGACCCGAGCAATCCCATGTGGTTGTGCCTCACGTGTGCATATATCGAAATGGGCAGCGAACAGGACGCTCGAACTGGGTATATGAGCAGATATCCGGACGGGTATTCGAGTAGGTTGTCTATAACGAAGGGACCTATGTATGCATTCCAAAACAGTTCTAACAGGTCCCTGGTGTAGAGAGGGAGGCCGGGGCCGGGAAGGGAGACGAGATTGGGGAGACAGACCACCGGCCTAGTTACGTGTAGTTCCTTACCTTAGGCAGTTCCAAGCAGTTCCAAGGTTAACCTGTAACTAGTGTATCTGCCTGTAGATATGACTTATACAAGTGGTGATATAACTACCTCCCATGTCGGCGGCCCATAGGAGACGATGCAACTCCCATCCTCGTTTCGAACCAACATGGAAGATCTGGCTTCAGACCCTGCAATGTGCTGCTGTAGTGCGTGCACATACAGTACCTGCACGTACATAGTAGTGGCATGTAATTAATCTCGTCGTGGGTAATCCGCTCCTGTGCCTGTAAGTAAACAGGATGTCGACGGCAGCCCAAGACATTCCGCCCCATCTCTGGGCTTGGCATGCGACGCGACCACGGGCATTAGAACTCTCCCGCTCGAGATTCCATCAACGAAACAGACTAGCCGACCAACCGTTCGACAGGCCAATCGATACCGAAAAGCCCTCCGCGTGGCATCTTCTCGGCCCAATCTCGGTTACTATGCTCTGCGGTAACGCAAGTTGCGCCGTGTAGCTGCTGTAGTGTGGGCAGGAAGGGCCCAATGGCACCGCAGACGACCAACGTAACTCCCTAACCTAACTTACTTCATCTGCGAGAACGCTCGTCCTGCTCCTGCTGGTCCTGCTGGTCCTGCTGGTCCTGGAACAACCAGACACCAAACAACCAAGAGCGAGCCACAAACACCTGCGCTACACTAGTTAGGCCTGCCGCACTAGGCGAGCATATCCCGCTTGGCTGGTAACGTCGGCGTGGACAAGTCCCTATGATTGGTCCCACCAAAATGCTTCTCCCATCTAATACGGTTAGGCCCCACGCAGGACTTTTGCGGCAACTATACGCTAGAGCAGAGCTAGAGCTCCAGAGAAGGGGCGGGTGGGGACGTGGCATTACCTAATCTAGGTTAGGTAGGTAGGTACCTACCAGACTACCCGATTCGGGCTAGGCACTAGGCCTTCATTTGCCATTTGCCATCCGCCACCATCCGCCAACCGCCTTCCTTCGCAGCCCAGCTGCCGAAATCTCCAGGGTCGCCCGCATTCGGGTGTGAATGACAAGCATCTTTGCGGCCCGGTTAGCAGGAGGGCTAATGACGACCCATTGAGAAGGACCCGGAAAGTCATGGCGCTTATGTACTTGCACCACACCCTTCTTTCGGGGAGAAGAGGGGCTTTTTTTCTCTGTCACACTCCCTCACTCCCTCACTCCCTCACACTCTTACACTCTCACACATTCACACACTCATACACACATTCATTTCTTTTTTTTTTTTTTTTTTCTTCCCCTTCCCCCAGTCACGACATGTTTTCCTAATCCATGTGTCATACCGTACCAAAATAGACACGCACACATACATACATATATACGCGCACACACACACACACACACACACACACACACACTTAGGCGAGCAGAAATACCTCACCTTCGCCCGAAAATGTTGCACATCGCACATGTAATAATTACCTCGCCGCGCCATAAAAAAAACAAAAGGGTTCTTTTTCTGATATACCAAGCCACATATAGTTACTGGCACTCTACAGGCAGTATACATACCTTGGCGATCCAGGAGTGGGAGTGTCATACGATACACGCTCCTAAGTACGCTATTACTGCCACTACTACTTACGATACTACTTAACTACCATGTAACTTACCTCCATGTACATACTCCATTTTCCAACTCGTCTTAGCACCTGTCCCGTTCGTCGCCAAACGTCATACCCAACAGTTTGCGGCCGCTAGTCCTCGGCAATGATGCCATTTCCGCCTTGTTCGGTATGTGCCGCAAGCAGCAGGCAAGTCGGGTAGGGCAATCCTGACACTTGACAGCCCAGAGCAGAGTATTGCCTGTTCTACCGTCATGGGCGTCAGTTTCCCCGGCTAGAGCTTATCTGGGTGTTCCATCCCACGAGCTGAATGGCAGCCCGTCAGCAATCAACCTCGTATCAAGCGAGAAGCGAGAAGCGAGGGGCGGGAGGGACGGGAGAGAGAAGAGAGGTCCATGAGCGGGTGTATTAACCGCCTCGAGCACATCCATCCCACACAGATATGTACTCACAGATATGTATGAATGTATTGACGGCCCTGTCTACACAGCACTGCCCTGTACACGCCTTCACACTTTCACACTTCCACACTTTCCACGCTTGCACTGCACTTACACGCTTACACACCTACAAACACATATGTATCCATACATGCACACCCCCCTGGATCCCTCCCCATCACACCATTAACCCGTCGCTTATCCCTACCCATAATGCCGGGAAGCTCGCTGCGTGCTCTGTGTGACCGAGATGCAGCATGACCTTGCATAACCGTCACGCTATATCTCGAGGTTCCCTTCCCAGCGTCTCAGTCTCAGCCCGCCTACTGCATTGACCTCGGGCTATGCTTCCTCAAGCTGTACTTTCCAGAGCAACTAATAGTAGATATGTAGTCTGGTAAATGTGTCGTTGTTCGGGCACCAAGTACTCCTCCTCCTTCCCTTTCTCTTTCTCATCCTCCTCATCCTCATCACCCTCATCGCCCTCGTCATCGTCTCATCGCTTATCGCTCCTCGCTCCTCGCTCAGCGCTCATCACACGTCACCCATTGTCCCATCCACCCCGTCATCCGTCCACCCATCCATCCATTACATCCTATTCCTCGCCTCGCTTTGTCCCTCGTGACTTATCAGCCGGGATGCATGCCAAGGATAATCGACCATCATCCAGGATCCATGTCTGACATGTGTAATGCCTCCTTTTGAGCTGATCATTTGTGGTCCCAGAAGAGACACGACGCTTACCACCAACCCAATATCCCGCGCGGCATCCTACAAGGAACGCCGTTGTATGGCGGAACACCCACCAGAATAGCAAACAGCGACCTTCATTTCCCAGTCACACAAACGCGGACCGTTGTTCCATCATGGTGCAAGTCCCTCCGGCCGTCGACCGACGGGACAGTCGGGGACTTGCCACCTGCAACCGAGGATGGCTGATCCCTATTCGAGCACACGCGCGCACACACACTCACACACACACACCACAGCTAACTGGCGGTCGTATCGGCGCCAATACTCCTAACCCACCCGCGCTGCTGCATGCCGCTGACGCCGAGTCGACCACCGGCTGGCTTGCTGATTAGCTGGTTGGCTGGTCGGTTAACCCAGCTAACTCTACCGCGTGGTGGCCCCCATTCAGGTTGCCGGCTGTTGCCGTCTAAGATCTCGGTTTCGCGCATGGACACATGCATCCGTTGACCTCATTAGGCTCTTCCCGCGCCCGTACATATCCGCGCCTCTCCCACCGCGGATCCTATCCACCAGATGTAATTCTCTGGTCCACTCTGCCTCGTTCCTTTTCTCTTCCCG
This sequence comes from Rosellinia necatrix, assembly GCA_021209875.1. Classification (NCBI taxonomy): domain Eukaryota; kingdom Fungi; phylum Ascomycota; class Sordariomycetes; order Xylariales; family Xylariaceae; genus Rosellinia; species Rosellinia necatrix. The sequence goes on from JAGYVD010000009.1 coordinate 3,188,516, forward strand.
CATCCTACCCCATTCTCTACCGAGGAGAGGGGAAAGAAAAGGGGAGAAAGATGTGAAAGAAACGAAGTCGCGTCGTGTGGTCGCTCGTTAAAAGAAAAAATAATATTAATAATAATAATAATAATAATAATAAACACCTAATCCATCTCAAAAGGCTAAATCCGTATCCATTTGATGTCCACTCAATAAGTTGCAATAGTTACCTCTGCACGCCCATGCCCTAGACGCATTAAGTGCCCATCAGAGCCTAATATAGGCCGGGTTGGACACCGCTGGAGCACGTTCATTTCAGTCTTCTACTCGAATGAAGAGGTTTGCATCGCGTGCGATGCAACCGCACCTAGCATTAACCAGCTTCCGCTGTGGACACAGAGAGCCGATTGATACGACGCGAACCAGGCACCATCTAATCCGAACCATCAGAGAACGACACGACTAACATGCACTGTAACCCAAGGCTCAATTCGACATCTGTTGACGTAGAGATGCCCAGAGAACTAGACCGCCTGGCAAAGCCGGTACGGGGCGGGGTTTCCAGTCACATTGGGGTTCTTTTCAAGCATGTGTGGGGATTGTCGCAACTCGTCGCGTAACCCAGTAAATTACGAGGACAGATAAATAGATAAATATATGTGCCATGGCATGAATGGAGAACGAAATGTAACCAGCCCACTTACCTTAGCAGGACACACGCCTGAGAAATCAGGTTTATTGCGCTTCCGACAACGAACGTAGCAAAGGGGACGGTGTATCCATCAAATATGCCGTTCCTACCTTGGATGTCGCAGGCCGGCTCATGTGCCTGTCCACTGATACTCGCACAGGGAAATAATTGAGATGTGATATACTCTAGATCCCGGAGCACAGATTGTAAATCGTGCTCTGGATCCTTTCTCGGAGCATCTCGCGGCGTAGCTCACAGGATACGAGCGCATAAAAAAATCATCGTTGGAGATTCCCTACCGAATATACAATATCAATGCCTAGTGAGTTGGCCGGTGAGTTGCATCCTGTCACAACCGCACTATCATGCCCAAACGTACCAAGGTAGGTAATTAATTAATTAATTAACTAGTGAGTTAATGGTTGTAAATAGGATAAACCTTACGGATTTCGTTTTATTTTATGTTTTGTTTTGTCTTTCTATTGGGTAACCAGTTGTAAATTCACCGTTGGTCAGACGCGGGTGAAAATATTCCTTCATATTGTGTAGCCGGCGGTGGAAACATGTCTTGGCCGGGTTCTGTCCATATTACACAATGGAAAATTTTATTCGGCAAACATTACTACGACACACCAAACGCCTCGCGTCTTCCAGGCTCAAGTTACTCAAGCAGGGTATGCAATAGTAACAACATTGTGACCTGCCTACCTAGGCAGCTAATTTGAAGACGGAGCATCCAGATCTTTGGTAACTGATACGTTCGGTAGCTATGCGCTATGTAAATCCTGCCCGGCGTCTAAACGAGGCAAGGGATGCTAACAAAATAGAGTGCATATAGCTACTCGCTACCTACAACCAATAGCCAGTTCTCTATAAGGGTGCCCATCTACAACTCTCCTGATCCCTGACACGTGCGACGATGGCTCGCACAGAAACCGAGTCATAACAATGCTGGGTTCGGGTGGCCGGTCTTTGCGCAGAGAACGCGCCATCCGCCAGCATTGTGATACGCTATCTTTTACTGGCTGCCCCAAGGTAAATTACCAGCACAAACGGGCGGTGCGTTGTTTGGATGTATTCCGCGAAAGCTGTCGTCGCAGACTTCTAGCACTCGTAGCAAACGTTGATCAAAACCTGCAAGGATATATATAGTATTCTGCGTTAAGGGTTATCTCAGATGCCTAAAATTGGCTCGGGAGAGGAGAGAGCTCGTGAATGTCATATTCACAATTATTGCCTTGCGCTTCAGCCTTGAGCCGGATAAGTCAGGGTTTCTTTAATGAAAGGACTTGGAGGCAGAAAACTGGCCCCTACAGCACTGTGTAGCCTTACGCGCAGAAGACCAGTCTGCTTCTACTATGTATACTCAAGATATACGGTAGGGCGATGACTCGCCCCCGGAGACCCGACAGGAAGCGTCATAGCCTCCTGGCGGCTAGCTCCACATTCTTTGCATGTATCGGCTTGCCACAGACCTATACCCCTGGAAACGATTGGTTCAGTTGGTTTATAGCGCTCGCCAGCTAGATCGTAACGATACACCGAAAGAGGCCACGACAATGATTAGTTAGTCCTCTTGGTGATGAAGGCCCTAATAACGAGCTTGCTTCGGAAATTAGTTGTACAGACCATACAGAGAGTGCCCTTCCAAATAGTCTGTACGCCTTCCAACTCTAGCTTGTTCCTTTGTGATACATCGCTCGGATCTTCTTGAGATAAGCCTCGCAAAAAAATACCCTATCAAGAACCCGTATGGCCAGTACATTCCCAGCGATCACGAGATCGAGTACCGCATTGGTTATTCGGTTTTAGACCAAAATCCCAGGTTCCAGGCCACATTGTAATTGGTCCATACGTGTTCCCAGCCATAGTGAATAGTCTTGTCCACGCAGCTGTCTTCATTGCTAGTTGCCTTCTGTAATAGGTTCTAACTCGTACGCATCCGAGGGCCGCGTTGCTCACTAAATCGTGTTCATATTAGAGTAGATATCTACCGGCATGGGATTCAGCTAAGTAGGCTTCTTGGCGAACAGGCGGACGATCGATGTGGGCTAAAAGCCCATGCAGAACTGCGCTGGCACACTAGAAGCCTATCAAGGCGCGTCAAACCAGTTCGAATAATAGACAGCCGTGTGGGTAGCGATCCCGCGCCCCTCCTCTCGGCCTGTCTCCCTCCCTCTCGCCCCCTTCTGTCCTCTCCAGGCTCTCCTCCCGGCGCCTCGGACGTTCCCAATGGACTTGACAATATTGGGGCGAGTATCGATCAGGGGGTTACACCAGCACTATCCGGGGTAGGCCGTTGTAGCAAAACCATGGAGATGGCTAACCCTATCTTGTCGAACCAAGCTGATGTGGCGTTAAGGTTTTGGTCCGGTTGTAATAGTAGCCCGAAGCCCCATTGTCGTACAGATCTAGCGTGTCATAGTCCGCGCTACACGAGTTGGCTGAGATGGTTGACACTTTGTAGTTGTAACCCCGTAACCCCCCTCGAGCCAACAGCAAGACGGAACTGCGCCGTTATCTTCCCGGCTGGCAACCCATCGCCTCTCTCTGGTAGCAGCTACATGATATATAACTAGCCACTCACTCCCTAAGGAGGAGGGGGCGGAGTACAAGGAATTTCGAATCCGGCTAAGCAAGGCGTCGTCCCCCAAATCGATGCGACTCCGAGATCATGAAGTTCAATGCTGGCCCCTAAAGTAGCTACCTACGCAGTGTAGAGTATCGAGTACCTTCCCCCACTCGTCCCCGAAGCTAGGCGGTGGACACCGAGACAGGCCAGTGACATGAGTAGCGTGCCTACACGCACCGGTACTTTTAGTTATAGGGCGTGAGGATATCCACAGTTGCGTCAGAAGACTGGCTTTATAGCACCGCCGATCCCACTACTCACTACCCGTTGGTAGTTGGGGGGCCGACCTCTATTATCACTGATCGCTTGCCTGTGCCTTCCTGATATTTGTACCATCGATGGGCAGGATGCATGACTCCCTGTATATGTCTTATTATGTTGTATGTTGAGAGAATTGAGATTGTTCTAAAGGCCTCCGCGGTTATGGAGCATGGTTTTTGGCTGACCTCTGATCGACTCTACAAGTAGTACCTGTTAAAGGTAGTTTACATCGTATAATCGTACACTACCCAACTATCTCACGTTAACAGCATGGAAAATGATGGTGATCGATATTGTACCGTCATCTTTATAAAAAAAAAAAAAAAAAAAAAAAAAAGAAGAAGAAGTATCTCGGGTCGGGTTTGAGTGTGGATTTGATGTTTGCACGAGAGGTCAACCTATTAATTCTAGACCGTGCCCAGTGGCCGCGGTTTTATTAGCTCTGATAATGCGGGACACCAGATGATCAAACAAGTCTTTCATATTTCGTGCTCACATCAGCCCTCCTTTGCGAAGCTATTATTACCTGTACATGCTACGCATATATGCCCACCGCCACCGAGGCTGGACCTCTGGGTGTGATCGGAGCGCCAAGAAGAGGATCCCTTTGGGGGCTGTAACTGCCAAAGGCCCCCCGGCACACCGACAATTGCCTTGTGGGCTTGTCTGACAAACACCACACTTTTTTCCCAAGTGCCTCCGGGCGGCCGGCCGCGACGTCTAGGCTGCTAATTGGACCAATCCTTCCCAAATTACGACTTGATCTCGTCCCACGAACTAGTCTCAGTGTACAAAATACCACCGGCGAAAAGTCACATGACCGACAGCATATGCATGCAGCGAGCCGCTCCCGAAGACCCCGTTTTTATCCTTCCTGTGGTGTTGAAGCCGGAAAGGTGGCTTTGAGAGGGAGTAATTTCTCTCCGGATAGCCAAAAGCAAAAGCTCGGAGGCGGTATCCGTGGGCAGATGTCGCTCGATGAGAATATCGCACTCAGACCCCCTATTATCTTTATAATTATCCTTATAATCATCTTGATTTTTTTCTTCTTTTTTTTAAAAAAAAAAAAAACAAACTAAAAAAAAAAATCCATACACAACACGTTGCACACCATGGCCGCTGTGCCCGTGGTTGTCGAACCCGAAAGTAGGGTGGATGTGCCTTGGAAGGCCGTTCCGGATGCCTGTTGAGTCGCGGCTGGTATTACAAAAACAAGACAGACGGGGAAATCAAGTTTTCCAAGCGCGGTGACGCTATCTCTGCTAGGTCGAGCCGGGCTAAATGTAGTGTCGTTAGTGGCGAGTGCCCTCATAGGAGAGATAACACCTTCACGATCCCTAGTCGAATGCGCAATCTCCCCGCCCTGGTCTTCCTTAGTCCGTCTTGGATCGAACGATTACTGCGGGAAAGTCTCTTGTCTTGGATAGGAGGGAGTGGTACTTGGCTACATCCTTCGTAATAACGATAGGTACTTTCAAATTCACATCCATAGTCACGGCCCGGCCGGCAAATTCCCGAACTGACAGACCAGCATACATGGAAACCCAGCCCCAATACCTTATAGCTTTGCAAAATACTGCTCCCTAGGTGATAGTGTTGCGTCGTGATAACCCGTACGTTGCTGATTTTGACCGGGATTATCACCCAGCATATATTACACTACCAATGCAAGGACGACTTGCGACGAGATGAGAGAGAATGAGTAAGGGCCTATTGAGGTAGCCCTCTTCCTGGCTTGTATATGGGATGGATGGCTAGAACGACGGCATTTCGCTCTCACTGCATCCAGCTAGCGCCTAGTCGTCAAGGCATGCATGTATGCTGTTCATGGCGAACGCACGATTTGGTTACCAACAAGAGTATGGCTATGATGAGGCGAGACAATAGTAACCATCACAAAATATACGTCTATAAGTGAGGATTGGTTGATGAAATCGCCGCGCCACGACAGGGTTTATGGCAGGCCTACGACTAAGACGGTGTAGTGTAGAAACGCGATAGTAGATGAAGAGGAGCACTTAGTTCAGTTGGCGCTATTACTGGCAGCCAAGGTTACTATACGGCTAACGGTTTGGTTTAATAAAGGCTGAAGCACGTCACTTGGGTGTATCCTATACCTAGTTACGAATAATCAAGGGACTGGACTCGCGCTCAGCAGCACACCGAAGCCTACGGCAGCACTGAGGGACCGAGACGACCCATACGATCAAATCATATCGCCCAGGAGATTGGGATCATCTCCTCACTAGGTAACAGCCGGTCTGACATCCACCCTCGCTTCGGTAGATAGCTACACCACGACAACGAGAACTCGGGTGGAATTCTCGAGGCCTAGACAAGCGGGGTGGCGTGGAAACGGACTGAAGCCAAGTAACGACACCATGGAGAGCATGTTACCAAATCACTAGTTCACCCATAGGCATATTCCGGTAGCGAGCCCACTTGCAGCGTGGTAGGTACACTACTTCATAGCGCAGACCCATCAGCTCGTCAACACCAGCCCCTCAACCGGAATGGGGGAGGGGGGAGGGCCGGCCATACCCAGAGTCCCATTTATTTCTCCAATGTTAAGCACTAGTCGGAGTGAAAGCAGCCAACTATCCACAGCATCATTCGTATTACCACTACGCTACTGCTATGAGATCTAATCTAGAACATCATAAGGTGGCCGTCGCCGGAACGGGAGTCCAAGTCATATCGTCTACGCTCGAGTCTAGAACCAGCGATGAAGAGACTTTGGCAAACTGTCACACGAGACGAGTGAATTATAAATCCCATTGTCCTAGTGATATCTCACGGTGTAATTACCTACCGAGCCCTTTGTTTGGCGGGACTCACATGTCACTCAGAGGCCGCGGCGCTGGGGATTGCAGGCTGGTCACGTTGTAACTAACGAGGACAAGACTTCTGTCAAACCTCAGCTCAAACCCCTTGCCTCGGACCCCTAGGTGTCCTGGGACTGCTTAGGCCAGGGACTTCTGTTCGCCCTATTCAACAAGCACCTCGAACAGGCTAAGACACGGGCCGAGTCGAATCTACCCTGGATGTCAAGTACACTATACGCACGAAGACAGGGGCTAGCACCCGCGTTGGTACCCAATAATGATGGCCCGGGGCCTAAAATCAAGATCTTACCGTAGAATAGGTCTCGACGGATAGCGGCGTTTCGCATAAATGTACCAGCACCACCCACTCATTGTTTCCTGTACTTGTGAGAGTCGTCGCCCTCCACATCCGGCGCCAGGCTGTTTCCGTTTTCTCCTCCCTGCAGCTGTCGTCTTACCACCCGAGGGCTCTCCTAAGTAGCCCAGAGCCTAATGTCGGGCGCACATCGCCTCAGTGGCCCGGCCTTACGGCTCCGAGTTGTCCCAAGGCTAATGGTGATATTCGGCGTCGTGCATATTCTGGCCATGCAGAGAGCCTCTTTCGTCGAAAGGAGGCATGCGCGATTTGTGGCTACGACGGCTTTGCGAGGCCATCCAGCATGATCAACAGCACAGCACCTCCCACTAGGGGGGGGCCCTGGCGCTACGTTACCACGCTGATGTGTAAAACCATACCTTTACAATCTACAGCCACCCCTACGTGGAATCATCGCATCCTGCCTGACAGGTCTTGGGGTCGTCAAGGGATGAACCAAACCGGGTATTTCGCAACTATGATGCAGCAGGCGTTCTGAACATTGCCCCCAACATGGGACTAAGGCATACTGTGAACACAGCCATTAACCAACGGGCAGAGACGCTAACCGTACATGCAACCGATCATTTTTTGGTATGCCTAACAGAGGTGTCACCATGCCACACCGGTGAATGGATCGCCTAATACTACCTGTGTTTGTCTGATTTAACACATTTTTGTTTTGGGTAATTTTTTCTTCTTCTGCAGTTATGTTACCTCTCTGCCTCACTTGAAATAACACAACAGAGCCTCCCTGTCAGCCGGGCTGACCGAACGTGACTTGCTGGTCATCCCAAATTCGACACTGTTTTCGATGATACAGCCAACGATCCCGCCCTTGGGCCCAAGCTAATAGTTTTGCCCTGTGAGCCAAGAACCAAGAACAGTATTTCCGCCAAACCACAAGCAACCAATGGCACTCCCTACATACAAGGATGATCCTTTGGCTCGGGGCAATGCGACAGTGTGTGCGCCCGTCCGTTGTTGGCGAACCAAAAAGTGCTCCAGTACAACATCGATACCTACCTACAGTCAAATAGGTACCAGGACAGTTAAGTAGACTAATACCTACGCAACAAACCGACCTTCCCTAGGGGCGGCGAGATAGGGCCCCTTGCTCTTACCCGCGCCTCGTGGGTGGGAACCCGCAAGGGCGGTGAGCAAGCAGCCCGGCAGCTCGGGATCACTCTGTAAAATCGAGATGCTAGTGAGGTTAGTGTCGCTAGTACCTGTGGATGGGGGGGGTGAGGAGGATGATACGTGCGTGTGGCACGCTCCAACGCCCCAGTCAGTCTGTCTCCGTTACGCAGCCAACTGAATAGCTCGCCGCATAAGAAGCTTCCTACACACACCAACATGGCTACAAGGCAAGATGCTCAATTGGTAACGTGAGTCGAGCAAACATACACGCGCATGTGCAGCCCCTCCCCCCTTCCCCGTAACTACATCGAAATACATGTGATTCCGAGGAGCTGTGGGAACAGAGAGGAATGGATAGTTAGAAGCGAAGGAGAACTGGGGAAAAGAACCTCGGCCAAAGGGACCTGGACACATCAAATCAATTTACCACATTCCAACTTGCTTCTCATGTCAGAGTCAAGGCATGCGGGAGGGGGGAATTTTGATATAACTGCTCACTAAAAATCAAATCTAAACCGTTCGTTATTTCGGGCCTCCGTTGCATGTCACGATGATGACTCTACGGACAGTTCACCTACCAGCTGCCCTATCAAGTCGAAATGTACATAAATTCTCTATGCCTGAGAATCAATTTTACTCTATCGTGTAATTATAGAAGACAATACTTTTTCTTTTCTCTCGGGCGGGGGGGATTTTGTTCTCTTACCATTTCAAAATTACTACAATTGTCCCCCAACGTCTCCATGCTTCTGCCACCACACTTACAAGGGAATGACATGATTATGGTTCAAACATGTTGCAGTGGAAATGGTGGGTTTGCTAGAGAATACTGCCAAAGCGCCCCTTTCAGTCAGCACGGGGCCGAGAACCGTTATTATAGCATCCATACTATTTACTTAACAGGTAGCAGCGTTGCCTTGGACAGGCTACTCCCCGGTATCTAGGTACTTGCTACCAGGATACAAGAGCTAAGCTGAGAACTTACATAGCTGTAACGGCAACGTGACGCGGTCCAAAAATAGGTAACATTTTGCTAAACTCATCTCGGAATAAACCCGGGTTCACTGGCCGTAGCACTTTCCATGGTTGTCATGATCAGACCGTCCGTCCATCTGTCTTGTTTATCTCTCAGTCAAAACTTAGATGTTTTGGATTACTTACTTCCATCTCCCCTGCCTACACCAAAACCACCCAAGGCGTTTTAACTAAGACAAAAGTTTCTCTCATAAGAAATATGCATATAAGCAGAGTATGTGTGTAGGCGATAATAATACAGTAAGAACGTGCGTGACTGAACGAATTATCACTGTGACCCCAAATATGCGACTTGAAAGTATACGAAAAGTGAGCGAGATGTGAGCGAGAAGTCGGCGAAACATGTAATCTTACCGATATATGAGCTTGAAATATATATATATATATATAATAAAACAACATGAAAGAATAAAAAAAAAAAAAAAAATAAAAATACCAGACAGTAAAACACAAGGATAATTACCATACAGCCTTCCCGAACGAATAAGATATTACGCACTTAACAACAAGCAAAGGTAAGCGAACCACCCCTTCGTCAATTTGATCGGCTATAGGAACGGAAGAGCTCACAAGCTTGTCGGGTTTAGTCATCGAATAGAGAAGGTTTCTGGCGGCAGAACACCAAAATGGCCGGAGACGCGGCGGACATCAATAGATCGATCTTCAAGTAAGCAGTCTCCCGCTTCTGCACATGGATGATGGGTCGGCGGACGGGGTTGGTCTCAGCCTTCCCGTGCCTTGTTTCCGTCCGCCTCGTCACTTTTACCTGGTATGATCCATGTTGCTGGGGACCTTGCCCTCCCCTCTACTGGTCCATGGAGAGCCAGCCAAGCGGCAGAGCCAAGCGTGCAGCCAGCCATGACCCGTGGCAAAGGGAGCGCAGCGCAGTTCGAGGGAATCGTTCCCCCCAAACTTCGGCAGCGGATATGCTGGAAGGGTTGGTGGAAGAGATTGGAGGTGATACGGAGTAGTAATACGCCTTCCGATGCTGGTTGGTGCAAGTACATGGCTCGCCAGCCCACGACCTTCTCACTTTCCCCTGCCAGATTTGTGGGCAGAGTGAGATTGCGCCAGGTCGACCCTCGTCTGCCCCCGGTTTTCGGGGAGGCATAATCCGATCTTATGCCGTTTTATTCTACATTTCAGGTTGATGGAATCCGAGGAACCCTGTGCCCCCCCTCCCTTCCTCTCTCTTGACGTTCTCCGTTCCCCGGGTCGTGCACGCCGAGAACCCTGTCCCTTTACCGAACCATTCGTCCCAAAGTTCAAAGCGCGTCGGGTGTCCGCAGTCATGAGTAGTAGTAATACGAACGGGAACTAATATCGGCAAATAGCGAAGAGGCGGCTGGCTATGATGTCAAGCACAGAAAGCTTATCGAGCGGCTTACGCGCGAGTTCCAGGCACGGTTGGATTTCATCGGCGTCGATTGGGCATCCGACAGCGAGGACAGCGACGGGAAAGAAGGAGGAGCCGGTGATGGGAAGCCACCTAAGCGTGAAGTTAGGCTGCTTGATTATGCCTGTGGCACGGGTGTGATGTCTCGGGTGAGTCATTTGATCCCTCTTCCGTCTTCCCTTTGGTTTGATATGCCTATACCCTACACCCCATACCCTATACTTCGACATGGAAGAGAATGTGAAGAACTATGTGTCGAATTTACCAAAACCACGCTGTCATCAACACGGTAATCTTGGAGATTACTCCCCCATATATCTTTCACTCAACTCTTGATCCTATTGGGCATTTTGGGCAGATATATGGAGAGATAGGCTGAGATAAAAAGAGACTGTATTGCCTATGCTGTGATGGAAAGTCAATCAATAACATGGGCGTTAACGCATATTATAGATCCTCGCACCTTACACCACGAAATGTATCGGCATCGACGTATCAGAGAAAATGGTTGCCGAGTATAACACGCGGGCTGAAAATCAGGTAGATGACATTTCTCCTACGGACTGGGAGAGGATGAGACAGTTCTACCCCATGTCCACCCTGACACACAGGCGCCAGCTCGCCTCTAGGTTGGTAAACTGCGACATAGATCTGGCGTACTAACCTATCCCGTAGGGCCTTTCCCCCGACGAAATGCATGCCGTGCTCGGTGATCTAGCCTCCGAATGCGTCGGCGACGCGCTCTCGTCGCCGAGCCTTTTTAATTTCGATATTGCAGTTGTAGGTGGCGGCTTTCACCATTTCGCAGATCCGGCGCTCGCGGCAAAGAGACGTAAGTACCTTTACCCCAGCCAGCCCTTTGAGTTCTTTTGTTTAAAAAATTGTATATGTGAGCATATATTGAACGAACCTCTCCCTCTCTACCACATTCGAGGCCATTACCGAGATCTAGTCAAAAATCCCCATAGTCTTGAAAGGCAGAAGGAGCTCCCATCTATCCATCATTGTCATAACTAGTTACCTCAAATGGCTCGGGGAAAGATTTGCTGATACGCTGCGAGAACAGTGGTCGAACGCCTAAAGCCGGGTGGTGTCCTTCTAATCTGGGATTTCCTACCTCACGGGCGACACTTCGGGAATCACGAACACGAAGGCCACGGTCACGACCACGGTCACGGCCACGATCACGGTCATGACGCCTACCATTCCGTGATGCACCACGGCTTCAGCGAGCCACAAATGCGGGAGATCTTTACGGGCGCAGGAGCCGGCACGGATTTTCAGCTCGAGGTCATCGGAGGTGGCTTTGTCCTCGGCCATGAGCAGCACCGAGAAAACGCGGGCCAAGGTGCTGCCGCGGCGAGTGGTAAGTGGGACGACGGGGGGGCCGACGCTGGTAGGAAGGACGACGGGGGAGACGGCAAAGACAAAGAGGCCCTCCACCGCCAGGTGTTCTTTGCGCGTGGGACGAAGGGGAAACTGCTAGTATAGGCCGGCGTGCTCCAGGCAAACAAATAGCATCTCGAAGTAACTTTATGTGAAGTCAATTTACTCCCATTTTTTTCAGGTATGCGATAGTTGCGTGAATGAACAACCTGAAAGTACTTAAGTTAGCCAGTTTCTCTCTGAAAAAAAAAAAAAAAAAGTTAGACACAGTAAGTTTAAGATATTTAATAGGGGGGAAGGGGGACGTTGGGCATCCTGTTTCGATATTAGCAACCAGTCGACGCCTGGGTGGTCGTGGTAGTAGAATTAACTGTATAATAGATAGACCCTCAAACCTCTGTTGGGTCTTTGAAGGTTCAAAAATCAATAGAACACTCTATTGAGTGTTAAATAACCAACCCACCTGACCAGTACCTATCTACTTATTCCAGGACTTTGCTCGTATTCACGGTCGTCCAGTGTATATCCGAAAAGCAAGAAATAGATGATAATTATCGGAAACCGAAACGAAGAATCGCAAAAACGCGGGTATTTTCGTTGGAAGTTGTTATCGGCTGATAAAAGCGCCACCCAACAATACCACAGGTTCATTGATATTATAGGCCCGTAACCAAATCAAAAAAAAAAAAAAAAAGCTTAGTTCAGACTTTGAAATTCGCCATTTGTTCAAGCTACGGCTCCTCCGTGTGACAGGGTCATCTGCGAAGGACAAGGACGAGGCAATCGCGTGCCTGAACGGTAAATTGTGTGGAATGATGGGCGCCGATATGTGTTTCGGAAGATCAGAGGGTGGATGTCGAGGACGAAAGGAGAGTCGGTCAGAGAGGTAAATCGAGCAAGGCGAGTCGAAAGAGGCGCAGATGGAAATGATATAACGAGGCTACAGAGAAATGTGCTGGTTAGCCAGCCGGTTGAGAGATCTCATGGGTAGCAATAGACGCTGGACTCACCCGATACCACTGGCTTCTAGCCAGAATGTAGGGCTATTGGATAAGATCTTCCCGGCCTATTGTATGGAGAAGGCGTGCGAGATATGTTCGATGTTACGCTCGGACAAGGTACCCTCGGGCGTTCGAGTGGCCGGGCTGTGGTGTGTATTTCGTTGTCGTCAATCGGTCCATCTCCGCGTTATGTGATGTCCCCAGCCCTCCTAGGGAGTTGCGTATTCGCTTCGATCCTGCGTTAATCCAGCCAAGTACTTAGTAAGGATGAGGAAGTAAAGATGAAGATTGGAATTTGGATAATAATCATAAATGGGTGGGTAAAGTTTAGTTAGAGAGGCAGATCTCTAGCAAGCCAGGCGGGTTCGTAAACCCATCACTTATTGCATATCCCTTGCTATTCGGCTACTTCCAAAAGTACCGGTAGCACGGAAGGATAGATGTCAAGGCAAGGGAATAAACGAGAACCAACTTACTCGCCACCTACGCACCCACAGCCCTCTAGATCTTCTTGCAGTCACGAAGTCACGTAGTCACGTAGTCACGTTGTCATATTGTCACCATCAAACCCCTGTTTCTAATGTATACCGCGAATACCAGGAAGAACTCGTAATCTCCCTAACCGTCCTATCGTACCCACGAATGGCTTTAGCAACCTCGATGCGAGCACTACGGCTGTCTGTGGCGGACTTGTCTGTGGGCTTCCCGCCGTGCTGGTGCCAAGGTAGCGGGTCAATGATCCCTAGGTTCCCAATAGCTCAAAAGTACGCTGAGCAAGCACGCTTGCGAGGTGACACGTAACATTAAGAGTTAGCGGTGTTAGCAACTAATTTTTAGTCGTCAAAACCTATGATCAAGCCTGTATGCTCGTGAGTTTGCACACAAATGCCCGTTGAGGCCACTCCCCGCGATGTTTGTACCGCATATTTATTAAGGTAATAAGAGCGCAAATGCAAACAATCGCTTCTATTACCGTGATCGCCGATTGGAATTACGTGGATTAATCGGCCGACAACCAAGATCGGCGTCGGTACAGAAACTCAATTATTCAATTCGGTCAAAGCTATTACTTGAGGCCCAGGCGAGTTGGGCTAGAATAAAAGGGCATTGCTTGACTTGATTTGGTGGAATAAAGCGTTGCATATGATGAGCACGCCCTTTCCTCTCTTGCTCTCGGAGGCCCAACTCGACGGATCCTTCGTCTCAGGTCTCAGGCGTCGTTGGCGCGCGTTGTGGGTTCGGTGGAGAGCAAGGGCGTGGTTAGATGTAGTATTTCACCTTCCTAACTGTGATCCGGGGGGCGTTGTTGTTTTCCTCCTCCTCGATAAGTTTGACCTTTAGTTCGTGTAACAAAACTCAACAACGTCCTAGCAACAGAGTTTAGCTCATCAACTTCGCCAACTTCGCCATCTTCTCCAACTTCACCAACTCCAGGTCTTAGCTACGGTAGTAGTTTGTGACGGCCGCCCGCTTTGCGCACTCCTACCAATCGTTATCCTTCGCCGCCTTGACGGCCCTTGCAAAACATATTATATCCAAGGAAGCTCAGCAATAAACATCTAACCTACGGTATATTGACCCCCCTCCCAAATTACCTTCTTCCCCAGAGGAGACTCAGAGGATGTGGAGGCAACAGGTGCGATCCAACGGCGACGAGAACAGCAACAAATGCACTTGTCAAGCACAGCGGGTGGATGTTTCGATCGGCCCTAAACCGATCGTGTGCAACGGAGAGATAGGTGATGATAAATGGGATTGTCAGATACGACAAGGCGTATTTTATAATGCGACAGCCCGAGCTGAGGGCAGTAGTTATCGAATTTGTTGGCCTTCTTCAGCGGATAGGGCCCGAGGTAGCCGCCGACGCGCGTATACTCGGAGATGTGCTCAGGTAGAAACACGCGGTAGATTGTGTGCGTTAGTGCGTCGAGAGCGTTAAGGGTCCCATGTCTCGGCGTGCTGGAGTATTTTGGCGATATGCAAGAGGGATCGAAGCGCGGGGTCTTGTAGGAGGTCCGAAGAAGCCTGTGGTCGAGACAACTAGTTGAGAAGTGTATCTGATAGTAGACTATCAGGTAGGTAGATGCAATACCTACCTAGTAAAGAGTGACTGATTAAGTAGGCAGGTACTTACGATACGCACGTACTTGGTACCTACCTACCTACCTACCTACCTACCTACCTACCTACCTACCTACCTGCCTGCCTGCCTACCTGTGTCAGATGGAAGGGAAACAGCAGTCCTAAAACTTGATAAAACCATCTGATTTTAAGTTTTAAATACCTGCACGACCTGACCTGAGTGCCTACCTAACTTACCTAGCGGATTGCTTGCCAGTTTGTCCCAAGCAAACGCTGTAAAACGGAAGGATAGACTGGGTATACCTGTCTCTGCTAAGAGATGCCAGGACTTATATGTGGCCCTTGACACGCTTCTCATCATTCATGTCTCCCATCCAGTGACCTTGGCCGCGGAACGGCATTAGGCTACAGCACTAACCACGACGCCACTACTTGTACTGCTGAGATAGCAAAAGCAGAATGTTGTTAGGTCGAGCACTCGGCCGTCTGCAGCCACTTTTGTGCTGTCGCAGTCGTGCTGTAAACAGTCACTCCGTCTCGCCGTTGGCGCCCAACGAAGGCCCGGGGTGTTGCCATGGTTTCGAAGCTGCAGTTTCAACTCGTCACGAGTAGCCAAATATCCTGGTTCGCGAGCGGTTGTTCCAAACGCTTGTTTTCACTATACTTGCTGTCTCAGAAGGTGGGTAGTTGTTGAAGGTTAATGTCCTCTTTTGATCTGCGGGCTACGACTACCTTTTGGTTTCTGTGATGTATGAGCTGCTAATTGGGGGATATTAGATAACAGGTAGTTAAAGATATTTCCCACCAGGTACCACAAGAGGAGTGGCGATACTCAATCCCACCAAGGACGGAAGTCACGTCAAATGAATTCCCAGAACTACGATGTATTATTTCGAAGTATTAACTATCTAGTGAGTTTATTTGGCGAGTTCATTCGGTGAGTTCATTCAGTAAGTTCATTCGGTGAGTTTATTCAGTTCAGGCAGCTCCAGTTGGTTGTTACTTACTACCCTATACTTCGGTTTTCCTTCGTTGCTCCTGTTGTATACCCAACCTTACCTGACCTGACGACTTCCCTGACGTACCTAGGCCAGAGACATATACGGGTGGGTAGGATTCGCTGATAGCGCCGCTGGCAATTCAAATGATAAAGTTGCGTGTCCATTTCTTCAGGGAAGTGTCGCCCTCGGTAGCCGGCGACGACGAGCCCATGACGATGAGCCCACGACGGACTTAGACCTACCTGGGTAGTGTAAATATATAGCGGGACGGGCCCCGCTGCATATGGGTCTCGTAGCACAGGCGGCTTGCTGTCGGTACCGGCACCGACAAGCCCCACCGAGATGCTGGAATTCGAACTCGAGCTTTGGCCATCTCTCCATCTGAAAGTTGCAATTTCTCGGCCTCGAGCTTTGACATCTTTGTCTTCAGCTCGCGCCGATTGACACGACAACCATTCCCACAACGGCGAATCCTGCTCCTCCACCGACCAGCGAAATCGCCGTGTTCGGCTCCACGTCGGCACGCCTGGGGCCCCGCCAGCCTCCATACCCGTCCTTATTCGAAGGTTCGACGGCGAAGGCGTCACGACTCACGCCACGTCTGACTTCGGGCACCTACCCTGTCCTCCTCACCTCCCGCCGCGCCGACCCCGACTCCGACCGTGAGCCAGATAGCAGCCGACGATAACGCCGCGAGCCAATTTTGAACACCATATCACACAACGCCCGCCGGAGCCCCTTAGCCGGAGCCTGGCGTAGGTGATACGTGATATAACGAGAAAACACAGCAACGCGCAACATTGTAGAGAGTAGTACGAGGAAGCTGGACCGACGGTGCACCCGGGTTCTACTGGACGGCGCGTCGTGTCGTGTCCTATCCTGGTCTTGGAGGAGCAGCACCATAAGGAATCGCGCTTAGTAGAGGTATCAAATCACCAAATTGCAACAACGGCGCCGAACAATACATCCCTACAAACCAGCAGCAATGCACCGCCCGCCACGCCAAATCCAACGCGGTCCGGCGCCAACAACGTCAGCAACGCCACCGATGCCAGCGGCAAGTGCTCGCAGCTCATGGACGACCCCGAAGCGCATGATATGGACCGGCGCGTTCGCCGTTGTGACCATTATAAGCGCCATCTACGGCGCAGGGTTGAAGGCAAAGCAGGAGTTCCATGCTGTAAGTTTATAGATAAATTTTTTCTCCCCTTTCCCTCCCCCTGCCTCCCTTTCTTCCTCCCTTAAATAATCTATGGCTCACCAACCACTCGGATGGGGGGAAAAAATAGGAGAAAAAGACCATACTCGAAGCCCCAGTAGAAGAGCGCATCCGCGTACTCGAGGAACATAGGTCCCAGCTTGTGAACCAGAGGCGCCCCCTTGAGCGGAAACTTGAGCAGCTGCGGTTGCGTGTCCAAAAGGAGACTGACTCCGTGGAGAGAACAAATAGCCGGCCATGATTGACTGATTCATTACCCGCGTTTTTTGTTTTGTTTTTTTTGCATACCTGGACGAGCCAGACGAGTCAACAGTTCCTGAAAACTAGACTTACGAGTTCAGTGCCCGCCGAGCCACTCCGGAAGGGGACAGATCCGGGTATGCGCTAGCTCCTAATCCCCATCCGATCTGGGAGCAGACTGTAGTGAGAGAGAAAACTCGCCCATTCAGAAAGGGGGTTTCTAGTCTGGGGCAACCCCCTAAACCATGCTCAGACTCGGATGAACGACCCTCAGTCTTTAAGCCCGTATGTTTGGCAGATATGGCTCAAAGCGAAAACGTTCAGCCGTCCTCAAAACTTTTGAATGCCGGCTTATCATCGTCACGACCCAATAGGCAACCGGCCTAACGTTGTACTGCTAAGGGCGCTGCGGGATCAATGCCACCCCCAGACACACACGAGGTGCAAAATCTAGTTTACCAAACATTAGAGCCAAGATCTGGGTTTCCGAGCCCAGCTATCCGGAGGCAAAAGGGCTAAGCCGGATAGTGTGAACTGTAATATCAGTGTAACTTGCTGTATCATTACATGTAACAACAAACCAAGGCACGTTATATAGTAAGGGAAAAGTTTTTTTTTTCATTTTTTTTTTTCATTTTTTTTATCTTTTCATTTTCTACACGATATCGACTCCGACGTGACAAGTGAATGCCAGCTAGAATATACTCTTGCATTAATCACTAGCGCCAATTCCTATAAATCCTGGTCCATGATATCACGTAGCGCCGAGCGCGATGCCGTTATCCGTCTACTAAGACTCTTCTTTTCCTCGCCTTTTGTTTTGTCTTTTCTGTCCCCCGTATCCTAACCTTTCTTTTAATCCATGATGCCCTCCGCCGTGGGTAGTGGGATGGCCTTGTACAATAGGATGAGGGCGGAGTGGGATTCTCCGCCGCCGGCCAGCGCTTCGATCTTGTCCGCCGTGACCTCGGAGACCTTCTCGTCGTTGAACCACCACCATTTGCCGTCCTCCTCCTTCCGCTTGCCCGTCTTGGTATCCACCGGCGCCGTCTTCTTTACGTATGCCGTGTAATGGCCACTGTCGGCACTGGCACCTTGGTGGGTAACGACGCCGCGCAGCTCGTACAGCCCCGACTGGTTGGCACCGTCATCCTTGGCCAGATCCGGGTCGATGAGCGCGTTCAGCTCCTTCTTCATCGCAAGCACCTGGGCAGCCCGTTCGGCATCGATTTCCGCGTCGGTCTTGTAGGTCTCTGCCATCTCCACCTCGCCACCGTCCGTGGGCGCGCTGGCCGCCTTCTTGTCCTCCTTCTTGGGATTGGAAACCTCAGGCACCTCATCGTCTCCGTTCCTCTTGCGCTTCTTACGCGCCCGCTCGACGTCCTCCTCTTCCTTGCGGACCTCTCGCACCTTGTCTCGGACGGGAACGAGCAGCTTCTTGAGGTTGTCGTCACAGAACTCCACCACGTCGAGCTCATGCGGGAATGTGACCTTGCGCATGATCTTGGCCTTCTTCTGCGTCTCGCGCTTCCAGAAAAAGCGGACGAAGTGAACGGTCAGATACTTGGGCAGGCGTGAGATCTTGGAGGTCTTGGTATAAGTCGCATCACGACCGAGGACTTCCGACCTCTTTTCCAGCTGTTCCTTTAATCCGTTCACGATGCCATCTCGCAGATGGTTTGTGGCGCCGTCGATGTGGCAGTTGAGTTTCAAGAAAGCATCCCTGCTCGCAATTGGTTGTTCTCCCGCCTCCCGAGCAGCAGGCTCGTCGCACACGAGCTCCGAGGTGAATTCTCCCGACATGTATTTTTCAATGAAGGATGAATTGCTCGTCGTATCGGTCGCATCAGAGACACGCAGCTTTTGGCGCACCTGAGACAGTATCTGTGACCAGGCTTCTTCGGCATCTTGTTGGGCGAAGCCGGCGCCAGTACGAGAGCGCTCGGCAAATTGCGGGTACAAATTACGCAAAGACGTGAGAAATGCTTGGGGAATATAGGTATCCTGCGTCTCGGACATGTACCTGTACGTATCTCGCAGTTGCCTGGTCAGATCAAGCTGGGGTAGAGTTCCGGCGGTGCCAGCGCTCGGTGGCTCGTATTTCAATAGTGCATCTTGAAGCTCCGGTATCGCACGCAGCGTCTGCAGCGTTGAGTTCAAATAGCAGGTGTTACCCAGGTTGGACAGGCCCGCTGGGATGGCGCCCTCCTGTTGCGCAGCCTCGGCGGCTGTCATGTCTTCAACGAACTTCACCGGCGCGGATGGCCGCACGAGATCCGCACCGCTCGGCGTGCCCATCATCATTATGACTTGGTACGGCTTGAGGGAGAAACTACTCATGGGTGTGTCATCTCTGAGCACGCTTTTGAGCAAGACCTTTTGACGCTCGGGCTCGACGCCGGTGAGGCTGTAGATTTGGTACTTGAAGTCCTCGCCGGTAGAATCAGGGTCGACATCGACACTATATTTGTTGCCTTTATGTTTTACGGTAACTGTTCGAGGTGCGCGTCAGCGAGAAACCAGCCGGGCCAAATTAAAGGCATAGGGGCAGGGATGGGATAGGAAGGAAAGACAGCGTGTGCAGAGAGACACCTACCTGGTATTGACGCCATCTTGGATCTCGACTATGTACCGTTGCCCACGGCCGTTCAGACTGGTAAGACTGGCTGAGGTTAACGAAAACTTGGTATGGAATGTTTTCTCGGGCGTTGCGTCGGGTGTTGTGTCGGGTGTTGTGTCGGGTGTTGCGTGTTGTGTTGTATTGTGCGGTGTTGTGTCGTGCAGTGTTGTGTCGTGCGGTGTTATGTCGTGCGGTGTTGTGTTGTATGTGTCGTGGAGAGATCAAAAAGAGAGATGGAATTATACTAGAGAAAGAATAGAATAAGAGGAGGTCTGGCAAGCTCTGGTTGTAAGCTGTACTAGCTAAGGCTTGTGCAACACCACCTGAACAGGCAAACCTACATGCGTCACCCTAATTACTACCTAGCCTAATAGCACTAGCAGTATTATTCATCCAACTGCTTGCCTCGCTGGGAGTAGGTAGGTAGGTAGGTACCTAGTTTAGCAAGCTCGATGTGGGGGCGGGCGATTAGATTAGCCGCAAGCTCCCAGATAAAGTGAGGGGCTCAACTGCCCAAGTGCACACTACACCTGAAGGAGGGGTTGACCTCACGTGCACGGGCCAATACAATATCTCAATAGTCGCAAGGCCTTATATAAGCCGTACCTAAGTACCAAGGTAAGTAGGTACCTAGGTAGTCTAGGGTAAGTGCCATCCAACTTGAAGAGGGCCCCACCATGACAGTGTATCAAATCCACCAACATCCGTCGTCGTAATGGCAAGGCGTCGAGATCGCCTCACCTACCCAGCTCCCATCCCCGAATATCACTCCCAACCCCCCCATCCCCCATCGTATCGAGCGGCAACGACCCGACCGCCAGCCACGGTCTTGAAGGCCGTCCCCTCCCACCATGGTCCGCTAGAATTAACCCCCAGCCAGCAACAACAGCATGGTTCTAACTCGGCTCGCAGTCCCAATCCCTCCGCCCCTACCTCCAGTGTGTAAGGAGCTCCGTCACCGCCGCCCTCTGCCTCTCCAATTTCGCCTCGCAAACATCGGAACGCCACAATGTCCCCGAGATCGAGGCCCAGACGTCCCCCGAGGTGCTATTAAACCCCCCTGGTAATTGCACGCAACGAGAACGAGAAGGTCCTCATCGAGCCGAGCGTCAACAGCGTACGCATCAGCATCAAGATCAAACAGGCCGACGAGATCGAGACCATCCTAGTCCACAAGTTCACCCGCTTCTTGACACAGAGAGCCGAGGCCTTCTTCATACTACGGCGGAAACCGATCAAGGTACGGCCGGATCACGCGAGGTCGTCTCGCAAGAGACCGATATCCCCTCCGGCGGCGCAGTCAGGCTTACCTTCCTCACCAGGGCTATGACATCTCTTTTTTGATAACCAACTTCCACACGGAAGAGATGTTGAAGCATAAGCTAGTGGACTTTATCATCCAGTTCATGGAGGAGGTGGACAAGGAGATCTCTGAGATGAAACTATTTGTTTGTTCTCCCACGAATGGCATTACCTCGTGGCCAGGCATGGACCTGTACTGATTCCATACAGCTAAACGCAAGAGCACGCTTTGTGGCCGAGTCTTTCTTGACGCCTGTAAGTTCATCGGACCTCTCCCGTTGTGGTTCGCATACTAAACGGCCACTTAGTTCGATTAGGGAAGGGCTGGCGAGGCTCATTAAGGATTACAATGATACGGGGCATGGCAGCGTTAGAAGAGTGACCAGCCAGGTTTAGGAGGTGGTCATTAAGACTCACTTGACAAACATAGTGTTCATAAAAGGGATGTGCCAATCCAACCAGATTGGCCCAGGACTGTCCAGCTACCTCCTCGCCATTCCCCATGGTCACCAATGTCGGACAAGCCCGGGTTCATCCATGAAGCTCCAAGAAGAGGAGACGCCTACGGTCAAGCAAGCCCACTCAAGTCCATGTTTCTAGTAGAGTTATCCTTTCCGTTTTCCAGTCATGGCAATTGTCACGGTAATGCAAAAATTCAAAACTGTGGAGTACTCGATCAAGGCAGGGGGATGAACAGTTGAAGCCTAACGCCTCCGTCTCTCGCTACCGTCAATCTTATGCCTCACCAAGGAGCGATGCCAATTCCCAATAGGGGCAACCTCCTTTTGCATTTGCGCCTATTGAGGGCTTTGTGTTCAAATCTCACCATGCTCCAAGGTGCAGGGATCAGGGTTGTCGAGAACCTGCAAAACGGAATTACTTGAAAGCGTGTTAGCGGTAACTTAGCTGAGTGAGGGGCAGCCCGTTCGGTCGATATACTCGCCGTATCCTTAACGGCGTGTCTATCTAGTGTTTAACATGTACTCTAACCTCAACTCTACGTAATAGATAGGGTAATGCATTCATGATCTAATCTCACGATATAGCTCAACATCATAACTAAAGAGGGCGATCAAGGCCCGTCCCCCCGAAACCCAACATCTATGGCCCCCAGTTTGCGGCATGAGGTCGCTCGGAGCGCCTTTGGATACCATACGGAATACCTATTTCCCCGTCATCCCAGCCGTAAACCTTCAAGACTGGATCGTAGGGTACAAGGACGACGACCTCAAGTTTGAACTGGTGACCAATGCGAAGGGTTAGCGTGGGATGAGGTTTAGCTATAGCACCACTTCGGGATAGAGACGCAGCGATTGGTAAAGAGGGGGTTTCATTGAATGGGGAACGTAGATAATGAACATCAGCTATTAAGCATATGTATATCCCTAAAACACCTTGTATTGCTATTAAAGGGACCGGGTCAATAGTTCACTCGTTGAGTCCGCGTAGCAGACGAGGTAGTATATCGAGGCAGCCGAAATTATTTCCTAAAAAGAATATCGGTCACAATGACAACGAAGAGCCCTTTATAGAGAATTCCCATTCACTTCAAACACCGCAAGCCTTGTTAAGAGATATGCCTTTTTTAAACGTCTCAATTCCCCATGTGTAGCCCGCAAGATATACATATGCGTCTAAGTTGAAGCAAATCGTAGCTGGCAACGGTCAGGAATGATGCTTAAATGCCACAAAAAGGGTGTATATTTATCATAAAGCTTAATTGCAGAATATAAAGACAGACAGACTAGCTATAGCTAGGTAGATGAGTCAGGTATACGGGTGTTTAAAACTCAGCATGGCGTTAAATTGAGGCCTGGTTATCAGAAGGTCATATACTGTGATCTAGTTGACGATTTCGTTAGTTGGCCCAGTCTATATTATGAATCGAAAGATAGCGACATTATAAACAAACTCGACGAAGAGGCATCATATAAGCACATTATAATGTACAGCTTTATTTTTTGATTCATTTAGGTATGTGTGACGGGAAAACGACGCCGTTAATCCCAGTTGGAATTAACGGTATATATGGCACCCCGCGACAGTATGCAAGAGAATGAATACGTTACCAAGTCAGTTGAGAATTATCGTAGATCTCGTATAGCCTATGAAGGCCTTCTCGGGATAATTGCCAATAACGATAGCGAAGGCTCCAGGTCTATATATTACCATATATTAGTGTATAATATTACGGTAATTGTCGCTGCGCTGATTTTGTTTACCATTCATTATATTTTACTTCCTCGGAGAGGTAGGTGTTGTTTTAGGTCGCTATTCTGTCTATGGCAGGTATCTCGACCAGGAGTATAATCCTAAGACTAGGTCTACTTATTCCAACTTTTCTGCCCGGATTCACGGCTGACTAGAGAGGAAAGGGAATCTCTCGATATTTTCTTACTAGGTTGCGCCCGTTCCAAATAGTCTTTGTTGTTTGATGTTATTAATCCGCGTTCACGATCCGACGTTAGCCTACGCAGCAACGTCGGCAACTAACCACACCTTGTCGATATTGAGCGTTCCCTACTCTGGGCAAGAATACTAAGCTCGGACTATCCGAAGTGTTTGTCATGTCAGCTCTTACTTACGTTTCGAACACATCCCATTAATATAATAAAGGAGTCCCCTTACTCCCTATCGTAGTTATCGAGGGCACGCTGCTAGCTTTAGATTCACAACCATATCCCGAAGGCTTAGTTGTTCATCTATATTAAAATTAAGCCTCAGTTTGCTATGGCATTAGCGAATCCGCAAAAGCATCGTGACGAGTGGAATTTTCTGCCTGTGTCAATAAACTGATGGAGCACAACTTGTCCAGGCACAATTCGGTGAATACTGATGCACCGAGGGCGGGGCAAACCCGTCCCCATGTCGTAATATATACAACTTCAATCCGAACTAGAGATGCTGCAATAAATTAAGGGTGGAGGAAATGTGATTTTGGGTCCTTGTGCCTTCTCTGCCGTGTGCGTGACTTTCATCAAAAGCATGCATTACTTAGATCACGCTCACTATTTTATTTGCCTCAGACAACGGGCAGGATCGCATACACATGAGTTAAACTACTTGGTTGAAAACAGCGGACGGGGTTGATAGACCGATATATTTCTTATGGATTATATAATTACTATTTTTCACCATTGGCCACCACACTCATTACTCTCCCCATCACGACTTTACTTTCGTCTCTTCCGCTCGATAGCATCATAACACATCAAGAAGCCCAATTCCATTGACCACTGCATCCCTCATAGAGGGGGTCGTTTTGCGTCTCCCACGGTATTAGTCGGATTATTAGACCGAAGGAATTTAGATAGAGAGACCTTCGTAGGCCTTGATGGTGATGTCGAGAGAGGCACCGAGGGCGTTGGCCTCAGAGGCCAGATCCTTGGTGCGGGACTCAACGAGGTTGATCAGAGTGATGGCGATAGCCTGATAGCCGGAGTTAGTATTCATCACGAGTCTAGGCGTGACGGGGTGGTAGTTTTGCTTACATCAACGACACCCTCGACCTGGCGGAGGACAGCAGCGACAGGGGGACCGATGAAGGGAACCTTGGAAAGAATGCCGGCCTTTCCGATCAGGATGTTGAGCAGATCCTGGTGAACGCGGACGAACTAGATTTCATCACCTCGTTAGCACACAATTCCAGAGAGAGAGAGAGGGAGGAACCAAGCGTTACTTATCGCCTGGAGGTGTCTATAATTTATAGGCTAGACTTACGGTACGGAAAGCATCGAAGACGAGGGTGGCATCGGCCTCGACGGTGATGGGCGCGGTGCCGTCAAACTGGGAGATGGCGCTCGTGGCGACAGTCACGATCTGGGTGAAACCAGAGATGATCTGGGGGAACGGGCCCTGTCCGATGACGATCAGGGGGGCGTTGACGATGGTGATGCTGGCAGCCGGGCCCTGGAGCTGTCGGGACAGGTCGGTGACCTGCTTCAGGCTGGTGGCGATCTGGGCGGGAGTAAGGGCGGCCATGGCCGTGGCAGCCATGGCGGCGCCGGTAGCGAAGAGCTTGGAGAAAAGCATGTTGATGGTTGGGTTGGGTTGGGTTGGGTTGGTTGAGTTGGGAAGTAGATTTGTGAGTTGAGGATGTTTGGATGTAGGATCTGAATGCTGATGGTGATGATGAGGAAAAACAAACACTCTTCGGGGCGAGGACTATTGGGTTTTTATAATGAGCCGGCTGCCTGACAATGATGCTCCTATCTACGTCGTGTCCCGTTCCCGAAGCTGGCGAGAGTTCTTGATACTCCTTTCCGGATTGAACTAGTTGCCAAGACTCGTTCAGCTTAGACTTTCGTCAGTAGTTCGGGCGTGCTCCAAAGCGTCGATACCATTTTTGGCTACCTTGTCCATCCCAATCCAGTGTTTTGACGTACGCACTTGTACATATCTGCCTACGTGTATTAGTTATGGGCGGCAGGTGTGCTGAGATACCATGATGAATTCTCCGCCAACTATGTACCCTGGTACGGGCCGCATTCAGGCACCGACCCCACGGGTTAGACGCTATGTAAAACTAGCGACTGCGTCTAAAGAATGGTCCCCAGGGGTTCATGAACCGAATCCCCATATGGATAGACTCCCGGATACCGTGCCGCGGTTGGCTGTTCATACCCAGTCCAGTGCTTTTCAAGGTGCAAACCACACCGACTGTGCCGGGTATTTAGGTAAGATATACAGTAGTAGCCTTCTTCACGAAGTTCTCACGCTGGAGAGACACACCCGCCGTGGTAAGGGAGACAGGGTGATATGGTGGTTCGCAAAGCAGGCATGCGTCAAGTGTGTTCTCAAATACATGCATACATGCTTCTGGTCTAGAACGCTGTGAGGCTTTGATGCCGGCGCTGGTCTTCCTGCTCTCTCTCGGCCCTAGTTTAGTGCATAGCTTGCGCCATTGGAACCATTATCCTTGACTTACCAGAATGACCAACAGGAATTGTGTGCTCAATGCCGAATCCGAGTGGAGCCAGTAACTATATGTATGTAGTGTACACATGCCACTTAACTTATAAGCTTGTATTATCACGGATTCGTTCTTTGACCCCGGTTCTAGGTATGTCTGTAATGCTTATACGCTTGGCAAGGCTGGGTAATGATGATATTTCAATGTTCATGTGCAAGGTGGATCGGAGAAGCGGCCAATCGAGGATAGAATAAGCATCTTGGGTCGAGCGGCCAATAGGGTGCTCACATCGAACCAGTGCATGTCCGATTCGGGTACTGACAGTGGCACTCATCAACTAGGTACCTAGGTAGTGTAGGTAGGTAGCTAGGTAGGTTACCCGGATAGGTTAGTTAGTAGGTATCCGTCTTGCCGGTCGGATATTGTTGCTGAATGCTTATCATCTCCCCATCGTTTGGTAGTGTAATTCCTCGTCCTTGGTATGGCCTGATTATTGGCCTTGTGTATGCTTGCCGATGCACGGTTCGATGATCAGAATAACGGCTGCTTCTCTCAAATACCATCGATAGCTCCTCGGTAACCCCTGCCATCTGATCAAGCGCCATCACCTCGCGCTGGTGTAATTTCAATACCCAAGTACTTCGTAGTTATACACTACCATGTTCGATTTTACAATAGTTAACTAAACTGTGTACTCATGTAAGAGAATTCGGCCTTGTTTGATATCTAGGCAATCGTCGGCCCTCTGGGCTACCCAATTGCCAAACCAAATGAGAGGTGTTTATTTACTACCATGGTAGGCTAGTGTACTTGCTTCCGGTAGGCTCAGAGAGGTATGATAAACAGTCAATCTGTACCTAGGTACGGCACGAACGGGAGTATCACCATACATACCGGCGTACCGTCGCTTTGCTACCCGCCGATCTACCAGCAGGCGCGGCTTAGTGACACCTTCTAGTGTATGCACCGAGACGATCATGGGCCCGGTCGATAGTGCAGTGCCTAGCGGGGACATGTCAGCTGAATTATAGTTGCCGCCCCACTGATCCCCTGGAGAACTGGGGCGCTTAGGTGGGTTCCTATAGCAGATGGCGACTAGACACATGCTGATCCATCCAGCTAGATCCTGTCTACATCACTAATAACTAACTAACTAGTTACCGTAGTTAATACCTCAACAAAAGATGAGGCCATCTCTGGATGTCACGCATTACCACTGTAGAAAAAATTTTGTATGCTGCCCCATGACGTGTAGGCAATTTCATAAATCTTACTAGTTTGATTTCGAACGAAAAAAAAAAAAACTCTTCACCTCCATGGGCAACATCACCGCGGGCAACATTTCCGCGGGCGACATCGTACCTACATAGGTAGGTAGTACCCAAACAGCGTACCTAAACAGTAACCCGACCTACAGTAACTACCTAGGTAGTTAACTACTACGTACCCCGTAGACTGCCGCAATGAATCCCGACGACTTGAGATGGTCTCCTGCACGTGGCCCTATCACCTGCATTGGCGATCAGCCCCACAGGCGTCTTCATCATACCCATCCCATACCCATCCTCATCCTATCCTATCCTATCCTATCCCATCCTTGCTCGCTGCCACACCGCAAACCGTCTGATGGGCGTCCTGCCTCTTGTTGGCGGTAGGTATGAACTAGGCCCCGGCGCCGGAGCGTAAACATAGGTAGTCTCCGGCAGCGACCAGGGTGACAACGCAGAAGGTGCGGAATAGCTTCAGGTGCGCTACGCTACCCATGCCGACGCCGACGTGTCCCTGCCGCCATCACCAGGGGGTCATCACATGGTCAACATGCACGGCATAGGGGCCGGCCAGGGACCCGATACCCTCACGACAAAACATGCGGCATTCGAGGAATATATGTCCACATACAATACCGGCCAAGGTAGAGCCAGGCTTCATACTATGGCTAGGAAGCTGGTGCGGCCCCGACCTCTTCCATTATCGCCCTCGGTTCGCTGGCTTGTCGTCTGGTACGTCGTGGGGAGGCGGCTGGTTGGTCTAGACCACATGACAGAAAGAATCCGTGCCGGAACCCTGTTATTTTTTTTTACACCTTTTTATTTTATTTTCTCTCTCTCTCTCTCTGGCGGCCATGCTTATGGACGAACCAGCCCGAACGGGGACAGGGGGAGCCGTCATGACTACCGATTCGTTGGGCACGGTGGCTAAATATATGAACTATATCATTATCTAACAATCTCAGCTTACGGTGGTTTTTGTCAGGTAGCTCCGTTTTCCCACTACACGGCAACTAGATGAAACCTTGTGTGGCTGTAGTGCTACAATTGGGTAGTTATAACTACTTTTATTTTATTTTATACACAAAGCCTCCAAGACCAAAGGGGTCTTAAAGGGCCAGGGAATTAATTGGTTGTCATGTTGAGTCTTAGCTACTGACCATCTACTAACTAGATCAGCCCCATCCGTTCACCGTGTCATCTATCTAGTTGAGAGTTATATAGACTGACTATGAGCTAAGCGCATTGCTTCATATTAATACACCGCTATGGGCAATATCGTCTTCCAAGGTAGTATCTTGAATGGTACTACACAAGCTTTCGGCCCAGCCACGTGCGATACGTTGTTGTGGCGTTCTACCTTTCGAGGTACACTACACTAAAACGCCTCAGCTGTTGAAGCTCTTCCAGTTGGCTTTCGAGGTCAATCTAGTACCGAGCTCCCCACATTTTGTCTTGGTACTTTGTGACTATTTCGCACGCAGATGTTTGAGTGTCTTGCTCGAAGTTTCGTTTTCTTGTCCCAAACATTACTTGAGTATTCTAGTAGTAGTGAGTACAACCGCATGCTGGGATACTACGGCATAAAAAAAAAAAGGAAAAAAAAAGAAAAAAAAAGGGACGGCGCTCTATGACGCGTGGACTCGAGAATGGGGCCACTAGCAATAGGGCGACGGCGGAGCTACTCAGGATTAACATCTCGGGTGAGCGTGGCCGGCGTGATGGACTGACTACGAAGTACTACAGACGCCTTGCTGTATAAAACCGGAGCCGAGCACCCGAACCGATCTCTCCGATTTCGAGATAAAAAATTTGATTTCCTGGGCACCGCAAAATTAGTATTCGCGGCTCGAGATTACAAGTATTAGCTTAACGCCACGTTCCTTTATCTGAGCTTTGTGTGAGCGGCGGCGTCAGCCTAATGACCCGACGGGCGAAGGAGTCTGGCTTATCAGAGCCCTTAGTAGAGAGTCCTATGAGGCGTCTTGAGATTTCTTACTGGAGTAATGGCTATCAATTCATTTCGAAGGAAAGAGAGCGGATGCTATGCGTAGCATCTCCCTACATTGCTGATTTGACAAGCGAATATTCTCCTCACTCTCCGCTTTATAGCTAACAATCAATCCCTACTCTGTAAATGAGTACGTATCCAGTCTAGCAAATAAGGGTGGGTGTCGGCCATACAGTCACGGGCGAGTGGGATAGATAATAATAGCGTTTGGGCGAAATAGAGGAGCAAATCTCGTTCATCGTTTTCCTAAATAACTCCATAATGATGCATCGGTCAGATGGCCGAAGGGTAGACGAAACTAGCTAAAGGCACAAGCTCAGCCCAGAGGAGGCAAACATTCTCCCTTTTCCGTCCTCATCCAAGGACAATCCCCTAATAAGTATACCATGTTGCAAGCAATCGCCGCCGAGACAAATGCAACATGTGCGTGTATCCAGGGATACCCGATCAAATATACACCTCGTTGGTCGGCAGGCAGGCTCAACCAGTAGGACTACTTGAGAAGGGGGCAAGGCACTGTTCAGACGTTCGTGCCGCATTTCCAAAATGCAGGGTGCGGAACGCCAACCCGGAAAGCAAAACATAGAGTGAAAAGGGACTAGCCATGCCGTGGTATCTGCAAAGAGAGGAGGAAACGTCACCCTTGCTTTCACTCGCTTGCTCGCAAAATCGTCAACCATAACAATATCATCCGTTCATCCCCCAACGTAATAGCGATTTTCATAGCACATAGATTTTGCAATATTAACTCCCATTCGTTGCGCCGTATGTTGGCAATCGGAAAAAAGGTCCCATTTAATTCTCCTCGTCGCCCTCTTCGATGGGCGCGGGAGTCCGTCGCTCATTCCGTCGTTTCGGTCTCCTATGTCGTGAACTGGAGATGTTACTCGCAGAGTCCTCGGGCGCCAGGTCAAAATCATCACCACCCCAGTCGCTCTCGCTCGTGATTCCATCCTCGTCACCCGTGGCCCACGCCGGTCGCTCGTAGCCCATCGAGCCCCCAGAGGACTGTGGCAGAACGTCGATGCGCGAGGCGCGGCGGTGCTGCAGGCTCATCAGGAGGCCGTTATTGCGTTGGCGGAGCGCATTTCGGACTATTTCGGCATGATCGTGCAATTTCTCGAAGGCATCCTCGAGCGCCTCCATGCCTTGGTAAATCTCCCGCTCGACCTCTGCGAGGGCAGCCATCTCAACTTCTTCGTCATGAGACACTGGCTGTCGGTTTTGGCCGGTTGTGACGGAGGACGAGAGGGAGACGAACGAGGCCGGGGTCGTACCACGCGAATACAGGCCTGAATACGGGGTTGTGCTGCGAGATGGAGTGAAGCCCGACGCTTGTCGCGGTCCCGATCCTGGAGGGAAAGGCGGCGGCCGGGTAGGCGGCGGTGGGAAGAAACCACTTGCAGGTGTGGCGCCTCGTGACGTTGGGTTTTCCATTGTAGGTGTGGCCCCATCATCGGCATCGGCCCCTGACCAGAGAAATCCATCAAACCGCCCTGAAATAAGAATTTCCCATTCTTGTGGGCTAATATCAACCATGGTGGCTAGGAGATCATGATGAAACGGGTTCTTCACAAGATACACGGCAGTTTCTGCATCCCGCGGTGCCTGTGCTAGACGGTATAGTCGCTGGAGCTGAAGTCCTGTCCTTACTAAGAAGTCAGACCGTGACTTCCGCATGGGAGTCGGCGCCCGGGGCATGGGTTGTATTTCCTTCGCCCCAGAGATCAAGGCATTAAAGGATGGCCGCTCCTCCTGCTCCAAAGTGGTAAGAATGGCGAACGCTAATGTCTCGTCATCTACCTCGGAGGGGGGCGGTGCAGCCGTCTCCGTGCAGTTATTCATCCACTTGTCTACCGATAACCTAACTTTCTTAGTTTGCCGTAAATAATGATCCCGGAATTCTTCTGCGATATCGGGATCTAGGTTGACCGGCGAATCCGGCCTGGGAGGTAATTCTGCTGTGCTTTCGAGAGCCGTGGTAACCACACTAGATAGGTCAAATGGCGGCCACGAAGGCATCTCTACCCTCCCACCCACTCGCTCAAGCACTTCTCCCCACCCTAACCCTTGGTGTTCGTCTGGTGTCTGGCTACACATGGCACATGTGCATCCCTGTGCTGGAAGGTCTCGGGAGAAGACATCCTCAAGTCGGTCGAGCAATCTGCGTGCTACCGACTTGTGTCCGGTGGCTACTGCGATCGACCCTTGCTTCTGAAGCACAGTTTGGTACTGGTTGAGAAGGTTGGCAAACGGCGCAAACAATGTTTCACATCCTGTAAGGGGTGGGTTCGAGGGCCGAGTTCCATTCTGCCGGGGCAAGGCGGATAGAAAATGCCGAGAGACGGGATGGTGTAGACCGCCATTTTGAAGTAGATAGTCCACTCTAGGGACCTCCTGAATATCTAGAGGCGGCGGTGGAGGAGGTGGCGGCGGTCCGAAGTCAGTCGCCGGGGTTGCTACAGGGGTGGGACGTTCTTTCGTATAACTGAAGCTGGAGCTGGAGTTGCGGTCTTCCCGCGGGAAGACTTGTGGCGGTGGGAATTGTGCAGTGGCGGTGGGAGTCTTTGGCGAAGAGTCCTGAACGGATTCAGGGGAGTCGTCAGCCTCGAGACTAGGCATCCTCGAAGACTTCGTGGACGCTGTTCTTTTGGGAGGCACCGAAGTTGTAGACGACTGGGCCCCCGCAGTCTTCAAGTCGCTCAGGCCGGAGGCGGTCTCGTCTGTTATGTGCACATTTGGTGGAGGTCTCAACGTGGAAGACCTTACATAGGTTGCCTGGCTCGATGTCTTTGATCTTGAGGACAGCTTCGATTTCTCTTCGTGTCGCGAGCTCGACCGTGAGATACCTGATGCCCTTGACCTGGACCGCTCTACACCATCCCGTACCTTCAGGCTGGCGGATTTGCTCAGCCGCTTCTTCTCGCTTGATAGGTCTGTCTCAGGGGGGCTGGGGGGACGGTCATCTTTGCGTGAGGATTTCGTCCTCTCCTTCGGGCTCTCGGTGGATTTGGATCGCCGCCTGTCGTCAGAGCCCAGATCCGTCGGTTCGGGAGTCAACATATCATTTTGGCGGCTCGAGGGTTCCAGATCGTCGCGGCTGTGGACGGCCTCCTTGCTGTGCGCCTTGCTGAAGGTCGGGTAAGGAAAGCTGACCCTGCTGCTGGTGAGCTCGGGCACCAGGTCGCTCGTGGAGGAGACCTTCTCTTTATTCGCCCGGTCCTTCTCCTTCTCTTCCTTGGTTCGGTGTCGGCGATGGCTGGAGGCTACAGACGAGTCGCCATCGACGGGGGTCTTGGATTTGGAAGACCGGTGTGACTTGTGGCGGTGGACGTCCTTGGAGTCTTTATCCCTGACCGACTTGGAGCGCTCGGTCTTGCTGCGGCGCTCTCGCGGGCGGTCATCGCGGGTATTACTGACATCACTAGGCGTTGCTGTCGCTGCATCGACGTGCGGATCCTTGGAGCCCATGGTCGCAGAGCTTGCAGCCCAATCGGGCGTTGACAACGCTTCAGGGATGAGCCGAGTGACGTCGACGGTTAAGGTTCGGTCCACGTGGTTAGCCTGGGCTGCCTATCGGTAGGACGGTCGCGGTAATTGAGTTTTCCGGTGCTTCTGGGAGGCCGCGGGCGGCGGTGGTGCATGTGTTGCGGGTGGGAGGGAAGTTGAAGGAAAGATGGCGCAACTCGTGGGTGCATCCACACGAGAATGGAATAGTAGGTCTGGGTCGGTAGGTAGGGTAGGCAGGCAGGCACGGATGGCAGTGTGTATGGTACAAGTCGGTCGGTACAGCAGCGGCAGCGGTATGGCATGGCCCATGGGCAGTACTTGGGTACCTCCCCTCCACGAGGTCAGGAATGGGAATGTGCCAATGCGGTAACGTTGTCGGCGGCTGTTGGGTGTGGATCAGCTACGCAGCCGCCTGTGATTCGACGGCTTGGGCACGAAGGCCTGTCAACTGCATACATGTGCCTATAACGGGCACCTACAGTACGGCGACGTACGGTGCCTGTCTCGATACGATGGAAGTACCTGCTGCAATCGGTGTGCCTGCTGGAGAATGGGCGTCGTTGCCGCCTGCAGCGGCGGCTGATTGGCTTGGGCACTGCGTAGAGACAAACATGTGCCTACTTGGGCTAGTCGTGTTGGCAGAGCCCGCACTGTCAAGACGGCTGGCTTCGTCGTCGTCGAACCACAAAAAGCAACGCGGGACCCAATTCCAAGTTCCCATGTGTCGTCGCTGTTCTGTCCTGGGATGATTCCTCTCCTCTGCATATGAACCCGGCCTGTGTAACAGAACAGATGCTTGCAGACATTTGCAGACATACCCAGGTAGTTACTTCTCCCTGGAGCCGAATCGCCTCTTCAACACGAGCTTTGGATACTTACTCACCTTTTGAGCATTGTTGCCTCGTTTCCGAATAGTGCCGTTTCCCTCATAGGAATCCGTAGATCCGTCCCTACCTATGCACTATAAGAGCCCTGGCTTCTTTCCTTGCCCTATCTTTTCTCAGGATCCTCGGCCGGGCAAATTCTCCGCGGAACTGACTTCAGACGTACAATGTACAACGTACAACGCATATACATAGATATCAGCCTAAGCTGGTGCACCCAGCATTGGCACATCCTACGCGCACACATCATGCGCGCGGCGTAGCAGTACGCACATTCCTAGGAATAAATCGATCCCGAAACGCCAACAGCGAAAGCAGCCCTTCCATGTCTTGGCGGATCGAGACTCCGAGACAGGTTTCTCCAATGGCAACGCGCCTTGTCAGATGACTGGCCGCCGAGGTCCTGCATCTGCACGCCGAAAAGACCCGAGACATTTCCAAGCTGCTACGAGCGCTTGACAATTCTGCAATTCTAGGTAGATATCCGGGAGCCATTCTGCAGATGATGGTTTATTTAATCCTTGAGAACTGCACCGGGACGACTGCATAAGCCTCTCGCTAAGTCTAATTTAAAATGGTTATTTAGCGCCATGATCCCTACGCCCTTGTCCCGCGAACCTGACCCTTGGTACATAGTCCGTCCCGGTCTCGGCCAAGAGGAGGCACCACGCTCTCCAGGCGTCTCTTCCTTACATCTCGTTGTGACAATCAATAATGGCGCTTATTGAAAGAATAAAAGTCTATTGCAAGATTCTTGTTACGTTCTCGTCTCTATAGATCCTAAAATTCGAGGGTATCTAGAATGGGGCTACCGCTGCCTGCGTCTTCATAATGCCATGTACCTGATTGCCCCGTCGTTTATAGGCGGTCTAGCAGGCCCGTGGCCTCGAGCATGAGAACAATCTGGTGGACGCTAGAGCGGACGGACTGCTTCGAGCAGTCGACCACAAGATTAGGCTTGGATGGGGGCTCATAGGGGTCGTCGACACCGGTAAAGCCCTTAATCTCGCCCTTCCGGGCCCGTGCATAGATGCCACGCTTGTCCGTCTTTTCACAGTACTCAAGCGGGGTAGCCACGTGCACGAGGAAGAAGTCGCCGAACTTCTCAATTGCCTCTCGGGCGGCTCGGCGGTCGGCGGAGAAAGGGGCGATGGGCGCCGCGATAACGGCCGCGCCAGAGCGCGTCAGCTCGCCAGCCACGAACGCAATACGCGCAATGTTCTTGCTGCGGTCTTCCCGGCTGAAGCCTAGCTCGGATGATAGCTCGGACCGGACCGTTTCGCCCAACAGCATGGAAACGGACCGGCCGCCTTGCTGGTTGAGCGTGACCTGTAGAGCGCGGGCAATCTGATCCTTGCCACTGTTCTGGTAACCAGTGAAGAAGATGGTGAAGCCCTGGGCAGCGCGCGGCGGGTGTGATTCGCGGAGAACCTTGACAACCTCGGGGTACGAGAACCACTCGGGGATATCGCGACCACTTCGCAGCCTCGCGCGTAGCTCTGTTCCGGAGATGTTGAGGGTACGGGTTTCCTTGGGGATTTGGTCAATTGGTGCGTACTCATCCTTGTCCGGCAGATAAGTAACCATCTGGAAAGGAACCACCTCGATGCCAAGTTCGTCACGGTATTTCTCAACTGCATATTGCGCGTCATATGGGCCGTAGAAATCGACGCCCTGGCTGTTCTTTCCTGGGCCTGCGTGATCACGACCGACGATGAAGTGAGTTGCGCCGTGATTCTTGCGAATGATGGCATGCCAGATGGCTTCGCGGGGCCCGCCCATTCTCATAGCCAAAGGCAGCAGACCCAAGACAGCCATACCATTGGGATACCGAGGCAGAAGGGCTTTGTATACACGGACACGGGTAAAGTGATCGATGTCACCGGGTTTGGTTAGGCCAACGACAGGATGGATGAGCACATTGGCGTGGTGCGAACGAGCCGCGCGGACGGTTAGCTCCCTGTGGGCGCGGTGCATGGGGTTTCGGGTTTGGAAGGCGACAACTCGAGACCACCCGAGCTTATCAAAATGCAATCGGAGTTCGGCCGGGGTGTCTATACGATGAACACTTTAGTCTCCGTCACACAGACAGCTCAGCTAGCTCGCTCGACGGGTTGAACCTACACCGCAAGTCCACGAAATCATAGTGTTGTAGGCGATTGATGGCCTCGATCTTGCCTCCAACGTAGTATTCACCAGCGGTTCGGAAGAGATATTTGACGGCGGGATGCGCCTCGTCGTCACTGCCGAAAACCTCCTTGGCCTCAAGCACCCTGTCGCGAGGAACCTATATTAGCATTGCTACTCTGGCGTGGTCCTTCGAGCCAAGGTAGCTCCTACTTATCAGGCTTGTAGATATCGTCGACAGTCAGGATAGCGAGATTGCGATCATCTCGCAGATCACGTAGAGTCACGCGTAGGCCAGGTTTCAATCCTAGCTCTTGGACGGTCTCACCAGACAAATCGAGGGTGATGGGCATACTAAAGAGGGCGCCATCCGCGAGACGGTTGTCCTTGACGACACTGCGGAGTAGAGTCAGCGCGCAATTCGCCCAGAGCTACGTTTCTCTCTCATCTATGTGGCCCGGCTCGAGCTTACCCATTGTAATCGGCCTCGTTCATGAAACCTGTATAAGCGAAATGTCAACCTCCGTTTCTCGCGTACGCTCTAGTGGGTCGTAATGTGTAGACCGGCAGTGGGTGAGCAGCTAAGCAACGCTAAGGGCCGTTGGACCCTTGATGGCGATCCTCGGGTCTTACTTGTCTAACCAACCCCACCCTATTCCGGAGGAGGGGCCTGCCTCCCTCCTGAACATTGGGAGACTCTCGTTCGAGGGCAGAACACACCTTCGAGGGGGGAGAAGCCGCCATTGAGGATCAATTCCAGATCGCACAGCTGTCTCTCAGTCAGGGTGATGGCAGTGAGGTTCTCGGCCTCGGCTGCGAGCTCGGCGTGTCTCGGGAGATCTCGCGCGAGAAGATCCTTGAGGATGCCGCCGTGGGGAGGGTTCGCCATGATGACTTATCTTGGGCGGGGAGAGAGACGGGAGGGCGTGTTTGTGCGAAAGGCAGCGAGCTCGGCCTTTATAGACAGACGCAGGGCAGAGCAGTCAGCCAAGCCGAAAGAAGGAAGAAAAGAACGGAGGCGGTGCGGTGCGTGGTGTAGCGAGACGGGGCCTGTGGGCGATCTTGTAGGACGTATAGTATTTGTAGTACTTTTGCCGTGGAAATCCGGAGTCTACGGAAACGGTATCCTTGCCACGGAGATCGGAGGATGGTGAAGGAGAGGGCCGATGGTGAGGAGGCTGTGGGACGCCTCCGAGGTATATAAGTGAGAAATGAGGAAGATAGAGGAAGGGTATCTCGACGCCTTTTCGAGAACTTTTCGTGTAATACGCGGCTGTCCCTGTCCCACGCCAGACGTGACGGGACCTGTGCCGGCGTGTGGTGTAGTCATAGGGACTCGATCTACGTCAGCTCTTACAACGGCCTTAGCTTGGATGGCGTGCTCAGGAACCACCTGGAGGGTCGCTGGACGACGGGCTGGAGAGGGACCCAGCAGCGAATCGGATCAGCGGGGCAGCTGGCCGCGTAACAACCCGACACCTGACGAGGGCTTCTGATAATAAGTAGGTACCTACCTGGGTAACCAGCCTGCGCTGCCCCTCTGTAACATCTGCCACGGTTTTACCCCCTCGACCTTCCATTTCGGCTCCCCTTTCGGCCCCCATTTCGGCCGCGTTGAGATATCGGCCTCGGACGGATCGATCATCGTCTGCCCTCCACGAGTGGGAATTTGTAAGAGCAGCCAAGGACTTTGTCAATTTGGAAAGCGGGCTGAACAGTGGCTGGAAGCTAAAACAGAGATCCCAGCTCATCTTACTGGGTCCAGTAATCCTTCTCTTTCCTGATTGGTCTTTCAGCCCTGGATACGTGCTAGCATGTACGTAATACGTAGTATATTTGCAGCACCAGTATCGTGTCTCAAGTGTAAAATAATTAGTTAACTTGGCCTTAGCACACACACACACACACACACTTAGACGACGAATATGCATGTTTGCTTCTTCTACGGGTGCAGAAGCAGAATGGATATCAAGAACCGACTTGGTATGTGTAGGTCGTTTATATCACACACGAAATAAGCCGTCAACACTACGCGTTAGTGTACCGACAGCCGTCAGCGAGAACCGGTGCTAACCGGCAGTTGAGCGGCACCGGCAGGGTATCGGATGGAGCTATCGGACCCGGGACTTACCATCACCGACAGGTACTTACCTACCTACCTATCAAGTAACTACCTATAGGTATGTACTTAGATAGTAGAGAGGTAACTACGTAGTTACTTGTAACTACATACTTACTACTTATTTAATGCCAAGGCCAGGTGCAGTCCCCGACCAACCGAGCTCTTCCCGTCTTCTTCCCGTTGTCAGCACTTCGTCCTAGGATCAGCCATCATGGAGAATAAGCCTGCTCCTCTGCACGGTTAGTGATCCATGGTCCGGGGTCGCCTGGATCAACAGCACAATGTACAGGTAATGCCACGGGCGTGTCTGGACGTGAGATATGTCGATGCAACCCGTCGATCAATCATCAATCCGTCCGTGTCCAATCTGCCGAGACAAGCAAGCCCAGCTGCTACTACTACGTAGTGAGCATGTCCGTCCTCCGCTGCCCATGGCCCTCGCATTGCTCGCAGCCGGGCATTGCTCGTCGGGCATTCCCCGTTTGGCTTCCGAAGGAGTCTTCTGTGTCACCGTCGCGCCGTTAGCATATCTAATTAATTCCGCCTTCCTTACTAATCGGTCATAGTGCCATGGGACAGGGAGAGCACTTCACATCCAGCCTCAATCAACCGGCCGCGATCGCGCCTTGGCCCTACGCTAGCTGGCCGCATCTCATTTTATTTTCACATCACGGCCCTCAATCGTCCAGAGATAAAACCGCGACGCCGCTTGCCACCCGTCGCCCGACATATCAGACGTCAGTACAGTAGCAGGAGAGTATTGTGACTACAAATCGAGTGCAAATGCCACTTCCATTTTGGTGTAGTTATTATTTGCAATTGTTACCTGACCTTGTTTCGTTTCAACCGTGTTTTATACCTTGTCGTTTTCCGTCCTGCATGCGTCGCATTTTCACTGCCATTTTCTCAGCAAAGTCTTACTAGCCTTTACAAATAAATCTTGGTACCAGAGCCTCACGCCCAAAGCAAAGCCACATTACCTATCTCATCCCCTCTCTCTTTGTGCTAAATCCCCCCTCGGAACACGAAATAAGAAAGAGGAAATAGATCGATCCTCACCAGTCGGGTCCCGCAACAAGATGACGGGCAAACCGTTGCCAATTCCGCAGATTGGGCATCGCATTCGTAAGAACTTCGGCTGTCGCTGGAGGCAAGTCACCTAAGTCTCGACGGCCGTAGTTGTCCACTGCCAGGGAATCAGTCGTCGGTCCGCCTTGATTGCTCTCATCGGTTTGGCCCGTCACAAGCCCAGTAACAAGCGGGATGATGGACGCGGAACCGGGAGCCGACCCGAGTGTGCTGGCCAATTCGGACCCGTTCAACGAAACGGGCGTCACAATCGAAGTGACGAATGTGCTGGGCAGGCCGGTGGCCCCGGCTGCGGTTGAGTTGACTAGCATGTTCATTAGCACGGTTCGTGGTGTTCTTCGCATGAGGGTGTGAGAACTTACCAGGCAGACTTCCGGTCTGGGTTTGAAGAGACGAAGCGGGCGGCCCGCCAGACGAAAACGTGAGAGTCACCGTCGTGCCTGATTCGGTCAGAGTCGTCTCGCTGCACGTGGTATCTATCGACCAAGAAGGCGTCGTCGGCGAAAGCGTGACAACAGTCGTCGTCCCCGACTGTGTCAGCGTGGTCTCGCTGCACGTCGTGTCAATCGACGAGGGCAACGTAGGCGGAGAAAACGTGACGGTTGTGGTGGTGCCGGATTGCGTTATCGTACTCTCACTACATGTCGTATCCCAGGAGAACGAAGAGCTTGGCGCCGCGGAAGAGGTGTCCACCGAGGTCACGTTGCCGAGAGTCGGGAGCGGGGAAGCCCGCGTGACCGTAAGAGACCCGGATATCACAGTCAACCCCGAGGGGAGTTGCACAGATGATATATTGCTCCAGCCGCTGAACGTTTCTGGCCCGACGGTCGTCGAGGTGAGTGTAGGCACCGAAAGTCCACTCGCATCTGTTGTAATGGTTGCGATGGTGCTCGCAATTGAAGTTGCGGTCACTATGGACG
The DNA here is from genome assembly GCA_021209875.1 of Rosellinia necatrix. Taxonomy (NCBI): domain Eukaryota; kingdom Fungi; phylum Ascomycota; class Sordariomycetes; order Xylariales; family Xylariaceae; genus Rosellinia; species Rosellinia necatrix. The sequence continues at coordinate 3,228,518 of JAGYVD010000009.1, forward strand.
AAGCATCGCTGGAGGCGCCCGGCGGAAGGGAAGACACACCACCCGAGCCTGGAATCGAGGTCTGTGACGTGAAGGTCATGTTTGTTACGGGAGTCCCCGTCGTGAGAGTCGTTCCGATGATCGTAGTCGGGGCTTCGGTTGCCACGGTCGTCACAGTGAGGGTGGTTTCAATGGTAGTTGTGAACGTAGTCCCCATCAGGGTAGTGGGAGTCGGTGAGTTTGTCAACGTTGAGTTTGTTACGGGATACGGCGCCGAGGTCGTCGGCTGTGCTGATATGGTCGAGGAATTGCCACTGGCACTCGTCAGGCCTACGCCAGAGGCAAATTCGGAAGCAGGGGGGGTACCGGAAGATACGGATGAGGTTTCTGCCACTACCGTCGTGGTAGACCCTCCGCTAGGAACCGAGGTAGGGCCCGTAACGGTGGACGAGTTGATCACCGTGAACGGAGGTGTGCCCGTAATGCTCGTGATCGTTTCAAAGCTCGAGGGCAACAAAGAGGGTGTTGTGGTGAGGTTTGACGACTGGCTGGCCGTAAAGGCACTGCTTAGCTGGGACGATGGCCCACTGGACTCTGTCACGCCGCTCGTCGCGCCGGTCGAGTTGGGGAAGGGATACGGGCCTGTCGAAGAGCCGCTGACGGTTCCCAATACACTGGTTGGCAACGGCAGGGTGCTCCCCGAAAGCGAACTAGTGGTTGGCCCTCCAGGGAACTCCGTTGTCGTCTCACCTTCACTAATCGTAGCTGAGCCAGAAGGGCTAGTAGTGAAAACCTCGGTCAAGTTGCTGCTCCCGCTTATCAAACTGCCACTCGCACTCACGGAGCTCAGTGTCAGTGAAGACACAGGAGTCCCCGTCGGAGATGAGTCAGAAGCAGGGGTGCCGGGAAATCCTGTCGTCGGGCCGCCGGTCGGGGCCGTTGAGTTGGTGATCGGGTATGATGCCGTTCGAGAGCCCGTGGAGGAGGTAAAGGGAGGTGTAATAGTAGACTCGCTCGGCAGCGTGATAGTCCCCGCGGGGGATGACCCGGTTCCGGACAAGGACTCGCTCAAGTTGCTCACTGGGAAGGGGGCAGATGAAAGGGTGCCCGGGAGAACAGTACTGGGGGAGAACGTCGTTACGCCGTTGGTCGTTGTAAGCAGGGAGCTCGGTGGCAATTCGACGGTAGTAGAAGAAGAGCCCGTACCCGGAAGAGGACCTGTTTCGCTATTGGGTAGCGTGGTTGAGTTGCTTAGAGGGTATGGCACACTTGACGATGATGTAGACTCTTGCGTGGTAAAAAGGGAAGTACTCGTCTGTAACGCAGTGGTGGTCGGGGGGAACTCCGTGCTAGTAAGGCTGCTCGTCTCACTGGCCCCCGCCGAGGTCGAATTGGTCAGGGGATATGGGACCGTCTCGCTCGCCGACGATTGCGACGACGAATTCGTTAGCGGGAGAGGGATAGTAGTTTCACTCGCGCCAACGAAGGTGCTGGGAAAGCTAGTCGCTTGCTCGGAGGAGTTGGTCACTGGATATGGAGTCATTTGGGTCACGTTTGGGCCTGACGCCGATGGTACCAGGGTGCTCGTAGTCTCGGTAGGGCCGCCATTCGTCGGGTTCGTAACCAAGGTCGAAGAATTCGTCAACGGGAACGGAGATGTCTCGCTTGTGCCGGGCAGGGGAGGATTGTTCGTTGGCACTGATGACGTTGTTACCGTTGTCCCTGAGACGGAAGCCGTAGAAGAAACGTAGGCACTAGATGTATCATTCGTCGGGCTTGTAGTGAGGGCAGCCGAGCCCGTCAATCGAGTGGAAGTCAGTCCTCCATTGCCAGTCAGGTCTGGGCCGGTCGGCAATGAACCCGACGGCAGCGTTGACTCTCCCCCGCTGGCGTACTCGCTGCTACCGTTGAACGGCAGGCTACTAGTAGTAGGTCCGGTCGTTAAAGCTGTCGAGCTTGTCACGGGGAATAGCGTCGTCTCACTAGCGCCGGTTCGGAAACTTGTTGTAGACAGCGTGATACCTTCAGAAGACGAAAATCCGGACGCTGTGGTCGATGCATTGCCGCCGCTTTGCGTAGCTGGTGCAGTCTCCAAAGAGGTATATTGGGTTGAATTGCTTGTGGGGAAGGGCGACGTTGGAATACTCGGACCCGGAGAGGACGATGGGCTTTCTTGGCTTGCCAAGGATGTGGGCGTAGTCGAGACACTTGCTGATATGGTCCCCGTTTCGGTACCTTGGGTTATGGCCGAAGTCGCGCTGCTGCCCGGAGAAGAGGTCGACGCCGTGGTCGTCAACGTGTATGCCGGGCTCGTTCCCGCGCCGCCACCACTCGAGAGGGTTTCGCCTCCCTGGCTTATTGAAGGCCCGGACGAGGGGAACGTGCTTGAGATTTCGGTCGCACTACTCGACGGTGTAGTATTCGAGATCGAAGAGGTGTCGAGGGAACTCGTAGATATAGTAGAGGTTTCTGGCACCGGGGTCATGGTGCCACCGCTACCGTTGGTATCCCTGGGTGGAGATGTTGTGCCTGTGGAAGCGTTTATGAACGTCAGACTCCCGGTGGCGGAAACACTACTCAGTGCCATGCTGCTTATTGATGTTGGCAGCCCTGTCACGTCTGATGGCACCGTAGATGACTCAGGGAGCGGGTTCGAGCTCGATGCTTCACTACCCGTGACGGTGCTCTCCATAGAATCCGTGCTAATGGATGAGCTCGTGAGGGAATAGGAGTTCGACGTCTCATAACTTGATGAAGAAGAGCCTGAGGCTATCGTCGACGACGCGCTCGCTGTACCGGTGAGAGATCCCGTCTCCGTGAGCGGGATGCTCGCGCTAAGCACGGAAGATACCGGGATACTGGCGGTAACCGCTCCGTTTTCGACGGAGGTCAGGATAGTTTCAGTCATGAAAACGCCCGAGGATACCGTGATCGTGGTGATGATCGTGATCGTCGAGACGATAGGAGGGTGGCCGGCCTGCAAATTACATTCAGCATGCTGATCAATCTCCTACTCATTTTCTAGAAAAAGCGTCATATGCGTAGGCTGTGTGTGATATATACGGAATGGAAAGCTTCCGTCCCTTCTCAAGCGTAGTGTACAATAACGAAAAGGGGTGTGGTGGGGATTCCGGGAGGCGACACGTATACGTTATACAGACACGTAACTTACATTAGAGGGACCCGGAATAGTCACGAAAGAGCTAGCTCCTGAAGTTCCTGAAGGTAGCTCACTTGATGCCGAAGAGATCCCACTAGTCCCCGTGTTCTCTGTTGGGGAGGTACCAAAAAAAGACGAAGTACTGGGTAAGGCCGTAGGGTTTGTAGAGAGAAGCGATGACCCCGGGGAGGTCGCCAACGTCGGGACCGTGGTTGAGGCCGCACCTTGGCTGGGTACGCTGGACAGAGGCAAACCTGTATTAAAGTAAGTATCCGCGGACAATTTATGTATATAGAATAACGATAACATACCTGAAGATATAGCAGAAGATACAGCAGAAGATACAGCAGAAGATATGGCGGAAGATGAGGCGCCAGTCGAAGTACTACTCGAGGTAGCCGCTTCCGTTACTGATTGGCTGGAACTAGATAGTAAGGAAGACGCCGCAGAGGATGAAGAGGGTGGTGGCGGTGGTGGACCATATCCCCCGTAGCTGATGGCAGGATAGTCGTAACCGACACGGTTTGCTACGGGTCCTTCGTGGAGGTCGTAATCTAAGGGTTTGATAGCATCCCCATTGACAGCATTGCGTTCATCACGGGTCCTGTCTGGGCCTCGGTGGGCGAACGTGCTAGAGAAACATCCCAAGAGCACGCCAACCGACACGAGGCCAGTAGTAAGAGCCGAAACCCTCATGGTTGTGGTCTCGGATAGGAAAATGTTGCGGGGGGACAGGAATAGATATGAAGAGAATGTGTAAACACCAAAGAGCGTGGTTGATTGTGGTTGATTGTGGTTTTGGCAAATGAAGTAAGGGTAGGGAAGGTTGTGATGTAGAGATGGGTTCGCAATGACAACGAGTGATATGGGTTATATAATAGGGATGGGAAAGGTGCGGAAAGAGGTGGCAGGTTATGTCCAGCGTAGTGAGAATGAAAAGAAACGTAGTTAACGATGGTAGTAAAGAGCGTGGGTGAGGAGGAGTGGCAGGGGCGATAGGTGGAAATACGGGAGCTCGCAGAACCGAGGAGATGAACCCAAGTCTCTTAGAAGACTCTAATCACGAGAAATTCAGGTACCTTATAACGGCCCCAAATAAGAAAAGGAGCGAGACATTGGCCTCTTAGAACGATGCGTGTGTCCTTTACCTAGTACCCGAAGACTTATGAATATCTCAAGCCAGTGCGTTAGACCGCGGAACGTGAAGGTATCAGTTACACCTCGGAGGTAGAACAGTTTCTACCTTCAAAGCTACAGAAGGAACAAGTGACCCAGTAGGTGCCAACATTAGCCAACAACGTGAGGCATGTCTGGCTTCTCTGCAGGTACACAAGCACATGCAAACAGCGTGTCGAGTAACAATTCACCTATGAAACCCCATGAGGGTAGGAAGCTGAGATATGTATCTGAACACGCTTACGGTGACAGGCACCATGCGTGGTAAAGAGCATCTTGCTACGGATATCCTCGCCAAAATAGGACAATATAGGCAACACGGAGTTAAGAACAACCAGGACAAGCATGGAGACCCTCATTACGCCGAAGGCCGGTCACACCAATGATCAGCAAACATATACAGTCACATACAATATCACTCTCTAGACCAGTCGCGGAACTCTGAATCCCCCCATAGGCATACACCATGGAGCCCTTATAAGGAAATAACAGGAGCATTGATTGTTTTCCTCAGAACGAGATATAAACCAGGCCCCGTGTCGCACAGGCCCGTTAGCTAGCCCTGTGTGATTCTGTCCAACAATGTAATTTATCTTTGGTCGCTACACGAGTAGATGCAAACCGATATATATTGTGGTGTTCTTATATCTATTCGCTATGTGTAATTCCAATCGTTTTTTCCCCTCATAAGTCGTCTTCCATCTATCTGCTCCCCACAGCTAGCATAGCGGTGGATATTGTGGCTAAACTAAGCACTATAATCCGTGAATATACTAACCGATAATATGTGACTGTTCACACTAACAGCGTGCCACAATCATTCCCACGCAACATGTACGACGTCTCTTGGGATCTCTCTTGGGATGACATGTGGAAGGGATAGCCGAACACACGCAAGCCGCTGAGACGGGAGTAGGCGACAGAACAATGAACCAGTGCCGGCTTGGCAGGGGGGCGTAGTAACACGAAGAAGCAATTCGGTGTTCGGTCAACCATGGGCTCATAAGCACAATTTATGGCGCTATGGGATGTCTGGGTCGTAGCCTGACCGTGTCATATTCCATTAATATAGTAGTACTACTAAGCTATATGCAGCAAGTACCTAGCGAAACTCACAGCATCAGTTTTTATGTGTTTATACGTAGTCATATGACGGACTAAGTAAGTCTGTATTCATTGGGCCGATGATACTGATAAAAGCCGACGTCAGAAGGGTTATATGAACCCTAACAAAATGCGCATCACAAAGATATCTTTATAGTCACATGTTTAGCAATAAAACGTCGTCTCGTAAAATCGAAGGTGCTTCAGTAAACGATACAATGTCAAAGACTATTATAAACCCCGAGCAAAACTTAGGGCAGGCGACAAGCACGATGAGTTGTTTTAATTACTTTTTTTTTTCTTGCGTAACAAACTTAGATGTAGCTCGCCTGCACGGAAACCATTATAGCCGTCAGGCCACCGATCTAGAAGATGCCGAGTTTGTATGTCTGCCGTGTAACTTATCATTCGGCCTTCTTAGCCGACTCGCGTAGATTTGGGGCCGTGCTAGAGGCCATGCCCGCGCTCTTCTGCTCAATATCAACAGCCCATAATGCAGCACCAACTACAGCGGCAGGTATTAGTCATCTTTATGTACACGGGGTAGGACAAGTGTAGATCCTTACCTGTGTTGGTGAAGGCAAAGAACGTGGAGATTATCGGCACCATCTCCAGCAGAACCGCGATTGTTCCAAATCTAACGTTTGAGTTAGTCACATCTAAAACCTTCGGTAGTTGGGCTTAAAGACTATTCGGGATCGGTGACTTGGCGTAATCAAGGATAATGTCGCGACTCATGTTTGGCAGGGTATTGCGACATATGATTGAGGGACTTTTGACACTCACGCGGTGTATGGGCCGTTGTGCTGATGAAGCCAATCCCGCTGTTGTGACGAAGACCAGCCCTTCAACTGGAAGTACTGCCATCTCGAATTAGACCTTGTCTCAACCCCGAATCGAAGTACACACTCGGCTATGAACAGATTTGCCTCTGGATCTTCCTGTAAACCTGGTTAGGTTCATTTATCGCGAGTTACACGAGAGTTCATAAATACCTTGTAGGAGGATGAAAATGACAGTTCCTGCAACTGTGTATAAGGCGAGCTGTCAGCCGAAGAGATCAACACGTAGTTACATAACAGGGAAGCTCTTACCTGGAATGAAGTTGAGTGGGAGATACATGACATACCTAATAAAAGCCTTCGGTGTCAGTTTGCTGAATGGGCTCTTGAGAAGCTTTCCAAGCCTTGCGATAGGATCACCCCCAGGCTTCAGCTGGCGCCCCTCGCTAACAATGCCGGCGGAATTCCGAGAGACAAGAGTTCCATCAAAAGTGTCGAGGATAGCGTCTTGGAGGAGAAAATTACGGGCGATGATGTTCACGATGGCGGAACTCTCGTTGAGAACAAGAAGCACGGTCGTGACGACAGCAAGAGAGCCATTCACGAGGACCAAGAGAGCAAGCTGAGGGAGGTAAGTGAAGAAGAACATAGCCGCGGTAACGCCTCCAGCCAAAGCGAGTGTGGGTAAGAGCTGGGACGTAAATGGTTTCCATAACGCTCTGTGGGTGAGGAAGTAGAAGATTCCTCTTGATAGTTCATTCGGGGTCAGCTTGTGCAGACGCAGCGGGCCATGGAGCCGGAAGTTTGGGGATGTCGTACCTGAAGGGATACCAGTAAGAGCCGCTCTTGATAGCCGCCGAGAGAAGCACTTTTGCTTTATCATAGTCCTCTTTGCTGCTTGAGCAGTCAATATTGACCCGTGAGGAGGCATCGTGTTATCGCCAACTGGAGGTGAACAAGACATACGCCACCTCTTGGGCCTTTGCCTGGACGCGGTTGATTGCGCTTCCACTGTCCGACATGATGGACGAACTTCAAGACGGGATGTGAATGTTGTTGGTTCTCTTACGGAATAACTAGTCAAAGATATGATTTTCAGATTCAGTTTGGGTGCCTGCCTAAGTATGTAGGTACCTACCTAGATTCGGTAGCTGCCCGGGTATGTAGGTAGGTAGTTATAGGTATGTAGGTACGTTACGTACCTGTCTGCATACATCGTACTGCTTGGTAGTTCTTTCCGTCATGTCGTCATTGCACCACGAGAATGACACGAAACAGTAACCCCACTTGCCTATTTCAATGCATACATATACTTGTACATTACGTGGTTAAGCATGTACATATGTACATGGAATGCTTACGTAAGTCTGCATAAGTAGCGGCACCATACCAAGGCTGCGTGGCGCAGTCAGAGCGGAGCATCGCCTCAAAAGTCGCCTGAATGTCACTATCAGTAACTTTCTGGGTAACCTTACGTTGAATGTCCACTCACATTGGAAACCACCCCGTCAAGCCGCTGTCCGTATAGATGCTGCCACATCAGAGATTGATTGTGTGCATTGAACAATCGCGTCTATTGTAAAAAGGCACGAATGTGCTGGCCAAATTCATGATAATCTCCACATATTCCTTGCAATCATCATTTACTTGACGGGGTATAATAATTCTGTCTTGCAAAACAAAACAAAAGAAAGGAGAAGACTGAAAAACTCCCGACGCCGTAAACGTGTTGCGCTTGCTCCTCACGACGACATGGTCCAACAGAGGCGGCGATCGCGGGTATCCCTATAAACAAATAACCTATCTGCGGCTCTCTTCCGCTGACCGTCTGGGAAGAAAGGCGATATATACGTCAGAGCCTCAGCAGTTCTGGTTACCTCAATTCTAAGACGGGCCGTCTTATAATAGCAGTCCGTCAGCCACACCATTACAAAAAAAAAAAAACCCCTTTGCACCCTTGATGGATTAAACGCCATTATCATCTCATTGAAGTCATGAATAAGATATGCAAAAGCGGGGATTAACCTTGGGGTCATCTATCGCGGTTCTCAACGCCGCTAGCTGGTTGTCTTGGCGGAGTAAACAAGCGGTCTCGTATTAGGTTGGGGAGCATGCTCATCCAACCTCGTTGATGCGGCACGCGACGGGGCATCGGAAGGCCCTGCTCGAGATCGGTACCGTTTTCATCGCGTCGCGGGTCACTCGTAGAAGGGCCCGAGTCAGGGACCAGCATGTCCTCCTCATCAGTGTCATCTCGGTACGACTCGTAACGTGGACTGGACGGCATGCCTCGAGCGAAGGACCTTACAACATCTCCCTTGCATATTGGGCAAGTTCGGCGTCGAGTGGTAAGCCACGGCGTTCTGCAGAGTTGGTAAGCTTTTGGCCCTCTACATGGTACAGTTTACACCGCGAACTTACATGCAATCTACGTGGAACTCATGCCCGCAGGGCAGACTCATGACTCTGCTTACGCCGTCAACATATTCTTCGAGGCAGACGACACATTCTACTTGTCTTCCCATGTACTTCTTCCATTGGCTCGAGCCAGCTCGTTTTTCCTCTGCGCGTGGCGCCGGTGGCATTGATAGGGCGGCATTGACATCGAGTAAATCACCAGTCGAGGGAACACCCGTAGTGGTCCGTGAGCGGGGCCGTGACCTCGATGGGCCGTGCTGGTCTTGAAGCAAAGGGGTGGTAGGGGATGTACTTGTGGGGGATGGCAATCGTGGGGAGCGGCTAGGAGTAGATGTCACGGTATGATACGTCCGCACAGGCAGCCGCTCCACAATAGACTTGGGTGCTCGCCATCTGCGCCGTCGAATACGAGCACGCAGAATTAATAGGGCGTATACCACTGTGAGCGTGATGAGTGGACTTATGACCAGAACTAAGAGCGTATCAAAGAATGGACTAGCTCCGCTCGTAGGGGTAACAACAACCCAAAGACCCTCACGTTCCGAAGGAGGGGGCGGCGCTCCAATACCGCCCGGTTTGCTGATGAAAGGCGGTTCACCCGAGGCAGCCTCGTTCTCATTGCCCATGGCTTCTGCATCTCCGTCATCCCCAAATATCTTAGAGATAAGACCGGGTCCTCCCGGTACGGCCGGCTTCCCCTTTGTGAGTCCTATCGCATCCTTGCCTTTGGCAGGCATGTGACTGGTCGCGTAATCAGCATTACTAGGTATGGTACCAGAGCGCCCTGGCCCGTCAAAATCGCTTTTATCGGGAAAATGTGCTTGCCCGAGTTTGGGTTGTGTTTGGGTCTTTTTGCCGGTATCTGGGGTTATGCCTTCTGATTTATCTATCCCGACTAGATCAGGGTCCCGCCAATCCTCTACGCCGATTTGGAAATCATCTTCCACAGGCTGCCGTGAATTTGAGGCCAATCCACTATTTCCCTTATTCTTAGAAGCCTGCTCTAGGTTGCTTTTGATATTCTTATCCTTCTCATCTGAAAAATCTTCGACTAGTACCCAATCCAGCTGGCCGGCCTTCGTGGGACCAGTCGAGTCCGAGGGCGGGGTTGCCTTTGCCTGAGAAGAACCACCGAATAATCGCGAAAACCATCGGGGTTTTGTCGACAATGATTCGGATTGGGGCTGCTTGAGCTGCGTAGCTTTCTCGCTTCGTAACGCTGCTATCGGTTTCACACCCTGAACAGAGGAGCCTGCTAAGGATGTCCCCTTACTTTTGCCCACTTTATCGTACTGGGCCTTTGGTAGAGGTTTGCCACTATCATCGGTAACCTCGTCGGTGAAACTTCCAGGCTGCATCATTAGGGAAAGTAGATAGGCCGTTGTTCTCGAGGTGAAAATAGACGGAATGGAAACATTTGACGTATCACCATGAGCGTACATCTGAATTAGAGGGCCGCCCCTCTGGTTATCCCCGACAATTAACCCAATGGCGCCTCGACGTTGTGCCCACTTGACTTTCTCGAGGAAGCCACACCCTCCTCGGCTTAGTAGAACGATTTTCCCAGCGATCTCAGCACCTTCCTGGATAGACTGTATGTCGGCGTGGCCAGAGCTAGAAGACCCCAATACGTCGTTTGTCAACCTTTGTGATTTATCCAAGTGTTGGTGGAGGTAGTCGTCCGTGCCATCATCGACTGGTTTCTTCTTGGGCTTGGATTCGGATTCGAAAGTAGAAGAGCGATCTACTGCCGGGGTCCTAGACAGGCCTCGCTTCCACTTTTTGGATGGGAGGGACTCGGCGGTAGATGTAGACTTGCCCTGAACCTCTTTGAGCAGTGGTTTCAAAGCTGATATGGAGCTACCATCGTTCCAACCCGGCACGTCACTACAACCCAACTCGCCCTCGCCCTCACCATCCGTAGTGGTCTCCTCCGAAAACCCGCTCCCGACCCATAACTGGCCATTCAAGCCCTTAGCTGGCAGGGATGGACCAAAAGCGGCCGGTCGGGCAGCAAACGACGTGCTGTTGTCGTCGGCTATGGTAATAATAGCATTTGGCGGGAACAGCGTGAAGGGAGCTGAAAAGGAAAACAAGGATCTAAAGGCGGACTTTGGGGCCGTCGATCGCGGCGCGGACGCAGGAAGCACAGGTTGAGTGGCAGACGTTATAGCGCGACATAGCAGGAAGAGGCAGGCGGCGGAAAAGAAGGCTAAGATGAAGATCCTCGGGGGCCGCATGGTCAGTCGGCAGATTGGGCGACGTGGGATACCGCGACCAAAAGGTAGACTGTATGTCGGCTGGTCGGCTGGTCGGCTGGCTGGCTCTGAGGACTACAGACAGCACCGGTGAAGCTGGCGGTTCAGCCCTAAACCTGTATTGGCGATCATCCGCGAAAGGTGAGTATCGATGTTATGCTAGCGGAAGCAGGGCACAGAGGCGGGGGAGGCCGATAGGTAGTGTAGCTTCAATCTAGATAGCTCCCAACTTGTTAGCTGCCCTAAAGTGGCGTGTGATGTAAGTACTCTCTCGCTCTCTGTTTCTCTCCCCTTTTCACTCCTAGGTATAAAAGGCACTGCAAAAGCCACCTGAATCCAATAAAGAGGGCTTAGAAGGCGGATGAAAGCTGAGGCGATTATTAGACTATCTAGGAAACGACGGAGGGATCTAACTAGGTGAAATGTGAAGGGGGGGAAGGGGAGAAGTGAAGAATGATGATGCTTCGGAGGTCGTGGTGGAGAGTAGACTACCTACAGGCTGCTAGAGGTGGGCGGGTGGAGTGTGGAGTGGAGTGATGTATGCGGAGACGAAGTCGAATGTCAGGCCCCCCTGATCAGGAAGTGCCTAACCTTCGCGGGTTAGATACATACGACTGGTTCTAATTTATGTGAGGTCAGTTGCGCCATTTAGACCCATAGTCTGCCCGTTGCGCCCCTCCCCCCCCCCACTAGTGCCATCAGTGCCACCACCCACAACCCGTAACTACAAGTACATAACCACCCACGGCTCTCCTGAGTCTAGTGCACCCGACCGCCGGTAAATTGGGGGTTGACAGTCCACTGTAACTTCTGACATTTTAGTCAGTTTCAGCCTCAGGATGATGTCCTTACCGGCTGTTCGGCATCGCAGCTCGAAGGCACGTGCGCTCTAACGTTAATCTCCTGCAGCTTTTAGCCACCAATCGACAACGTTTTATCGTTTTCATCCTCGCTCAAGGGGTTCCAAATCTTGAGGCCTAGGTAAGGACTAGGTACTAGGGTAAGACATAACCCTACCCGTCGCAGCACCACAGCCATGATCGCTAGCGAGTTATTCGGGTTGACCCGATGGTCACAATTAGGTGCTTAGTCGATGTTTCCACGAAGCTAGCTATCATCGATTGGGTCCATCTTCAATCCACGGCCGATACCGACCTAGTGATATACCCAATAAGACACCCTAGTCTCGCCCTCTCTTAAACTCTGTGCGTGCCTTCTGGACGCAGCTACCATCAGTTTGCAGATGGGCGGGGGCCACAATAGCTCGAGATGTTCCAAACGACAGCCTCTTCCCGACGCGGCATCTAGAGAGATGCACTGGTCGTGACCTCAACAGAGCGTACTGCGACATCTCTTAGCCCCTGGCCAAAGCGCCGCCGAGACTTATATTATTCGCTGAAGTCCTTCGAAACATAATAAAGCCTTGCAAATGCGCGGGTGACTATCATCATAGAAGCCTTAATCAGTATACAGTACACGTGCCCCCTCTCCATAACTGTCGCCTCCCGAACCTGTCCTATGAGGGTATGAGCATCCCAGGCATCAATCATAGTTAAGGCGTTGGGGCCTGCTAGCTCAAACGCAAAACGTCCTCTCAACAATAATACCACGCGGGCACAATTTATAGTCACCCAATCCTATTCCCTTCGTGCGGCTTGATCTTGACCATGTTGTCATGTGGCAGTGCCTCTATAACGAGATAACGGGTTGGTCATTCCGCGAAGCTGGCAAGAATAGGTGCGGTCAATTCAATGTACACTACTTTGGTCTCTTTCCCTATCCTATATCCTCCACTGGTATGCACTCCAAATTAGCATCGCACCGATTGCCAGCGTGTCCCTAAAATGGGACTCGAAGAGATTATCTGTGTCACCTACCCGCGCATAATGGAAGAGGCGATATGCACTGGACAAAGGCGATCTCCTTCACAACGTCCCTGTGCAGGTTTTGAGGTGAATGCAAGCCGTGCATTCGAAAACCGAGTCTCGGGCTTTCTGGGCACCTTAGCTTACTCAAATAAGTATGTAGTCGTGCACGGGCTCGGACAAGTGCTTCTAGTTATCCGCATACACGAGAATTAAGCACTGGCAGCGATGTTTCAATGTGTTTACAGTGGAATTATAGACAAGCATGTTAGGTTTGGCCTCGAGATCCTGGGTAGCACATTGCAGAAGATTTTCATTTTATTAATATTATGTTCGGAAACATTCCGTCTTCGTAAAGCAGACCTCTGCCGAAGATATCATTTATATCACCTCAAGGCTCATTAGATTAAGGGGAGACATGATCATTAGATCTCGTATGTATACGACACATGAGCAGGAGAGAGCCCTGAAATCTTGAGTCTCCCCGCCGACACCCCCTATTCTCGCACCAGGTGCTTGAGATATCATGCACGACCCGGCGCCTAAAAACAACAGTAGCTTGTTGTGGTGTATTAGTAGTGCCGGATCTTAGACCGGCATGCAAGGGTTGATCCGCGGATACCGAGACGGATTATTCAATCCCCACCACGCATGTAGAAAATGCCGCCTGTTCCCCGATTAAATTTGATCCTCTGGATATCGTTAGAATGACCGAGTTATGCCCAGCGCTCGATAGCCAGACGCATGGCAATACAGCAGCCAAATGGTTCTCTCTCTCCGCACGGACTGCTCATGCCGAATTATGACGAATTATGGCGAATAAATAGTCGTCGTGAGGTTTCTCCTAAATCATGCTCGGTCCTAATACGCAGTTTGATTGGAGACACGCCGGTGGTTCTCCTATGTCGAGTCAACCTCGACACCCTGACAGTTTATACGAGTTACACCCAATCATCGGCCCTTAATCATGCATCTTCATGCCCGTAGCTCCCTCTTTAAAAAGCGCTGAAAGTAATATCCAATGAAGTCCCCTGTCGGAATCGTCGGAGGGGGCGCAATGGGGGAACATGGCCCTCGTCCATACAGAGTCAGAGGTGGAAGTGGTTAGAGAGTGGAGATACTCAAGAACTCAACGGCCCCAAAGGCGTTGGGTGAGCGTTCACAAGTTGTTTGCATGCTACCAGAACCGTGATAGGCGACAACGGGACGCAAGATAGGGCCAGTCTCTTCTCGTAGCATCGCGCAAGCCGACGGCACCCGAAGCGATTACAGGCCAAACTCGGTCATAATGTTTCGTGTACGAAACATTATGGACGTCCAGCCCGGCTAGTTGTGCGAGACAGTAGTAAGGCGCCATCCTAGGTTAAAACCATCAAGCTTATTTGACTGGTCTAGGATATGGCTGGACCAAAAATTTCTGATTCTCTGGTAATTCGGGATAAAATGCGCCGTCGCCGCTCAGGTCATGCGAGGGCCGTATGGGGTGGGGGAACTCTTGGAGGGGGATGGGCTGTTGATGGTGGTTTATATAGCTCTTAGGGTAGAGTGAGCTGTGTATTATGGCGGCGGTCGTGGGGTCGCTCAGATTTTGCTGGCGTAACGTTTGTACTATGAGTTCGACTTGGGCAGCGGTATGATATCTATGTGTGTCTATGGAGCCCATTATAAAGAGGGTGAAGCGGATGATGCTGGGACGCCATGTTAGCACTATCATGATGTCTCCGTGACAACGTTCACTCACGCGAAGAGGCCCAGGAAGGATACCGCTGCTATGCTAACGGGCGTAACACCGGCGGGAACGTCAGACTGGTAATAAGGCGAGTAGTCCATGGGGATCGAAATGGAGGTGAAGATGAGAGCAGCGATGTTCCCTCCGAGCAGGGCAAGCTCCACGCCGATGTGCCAACCCGGATGAAGACCGGGATTCCGCTTCCGGAGCACGCTGAATGCCAATTCGGTCATGTCGAGGGCAGTGCCGATGATGGTCTAGGCAGCAGGTCAGTTACGGGTGGCCTGAGTATCTGTGGTCTGGGGTAGGGGTCGTCTGGGCGAGAACGATGCGGGCGGCCGGGTGGTATAACTAATGGGACGGCGGCAACATACAACAGGCAGAGCGAAGTAATAGAAGAGGTAATAGTAGGACCCTCCGCTATCTCTGTATTCGTCCCAAGCCAAAAGGCGGAGGCTCTGGTTTACGGACAAGGCAATTGCGAGGATACTGACGACAAGAGAAATACACCGCAGGCGAAGCTTCGTGGCATTCCACCTCCCCCGGTGGTACGACCAGAAGTCGGCGATATTGTCCATTGGCGAATATGAGCGGGTCGACAGCCTACATACATACACTACGAGGAAAGGGAAAAGCGCAGTGAGTCGCGACACCGGGCGATGTAATAAGAAAGGGTGTCTGTGGCCGGGGGGCTGAAACGGACGATACGTCACGGCGGTGGTCGCGGTGCCAAGAAGTACAGCCACGCGCCCTCGATGGAAGAGTCTACCTAGGTACCCAGTCAGAGTCTGGTCAGAGCCTGGGCCAGAGAGACGCATCGCGTGCAGGCGCGCCCTGCATCCTGCATCCCGCCCCGGACCTGCTCTTTTGCGCTCAGCCAGTCCACCCACCAGAGTGTAGTGTACGCGTTAAGCGGCGGCACATTTGCAGAAGGCTTGTCGATCGCTTGCTCTTGCTTAGCCTTGGCCATCCAATGAGCAGCCAAGCTGTCGCTTTACAGCCCACCAATAACCCATGTATATATGTGCATATGTATCTATCTACATATAGTGGGTCAAATAAATTAAAGACCGGTTTTCCGATTTTGCGTTTTTTTGCGTTTTTAATTAAACCACCCTATTGATTTTAACAATAGCTTTTGTTATTTTTAAAAGACTTAAGATTTTTAAAAAAAAGTATTTTTTTTATAAAAAAACTAAGATTGCAATTCTTTTTAATTTAAGTAATACTACAGGCATAATCATAAAAAACAAAGGAGTTCTATATAATACTGTACGTAGTATCGCTCGGCGATACTATATATAAAAGTTAAAAAAAACTTTACCTGGTCGCAGGCAACTATTTAAATTATCGGTTTAAAATAAAAAATATATTAATATATATATAAAAAGCAATTTTTTTATTTTATTTAAGTTGCTAGCCGAAAAAATTAGTAGTTATATTATACCGGCTACTGTTCTGGCCTACTTTTATGCGGCCGGCATTTAATATATTAAAGCATTTTAAAGGCTAAAACTAATATTTAAACATATTGCTGCACGGTTAAAATTTGCTAAATTATATATTAATAAGCCTATTAAATACTAAAAATACTAGGTTTTTTAAAACAAGTTAATAGTGCAGCGTAAGTAAGGCAAAAAAAAAAAGTAAGTGTTTTGCCGACAAATAAGCGAAAACTTTAAAATCCAACCCTTAATTTTACTTATATAGATTTTAATTAATACTTTTTCGTAGGGCAAAAAATTGCTGTTAACATATATACAGCTTAAAACTAAGCTAACACGCTACGGGCAGATGTTTATAGCTATATTTAGTTAGAGAAAACATACTGCTTTTTAGAACTTATATAAAGACCTGGATTTACTGCGTGGCAGCATTAATAGCCGTTGTATTTTTAACGGACTTTAAAAAATCTTATTAATAATCTATAAACCAGGCATTATATATGCTTAAAATAACGCATTTATATATACAGCCGGCGTAGTTTAAAATTAGCTGAGTTAGTAAGCTAACAAGAACAAGGTTAAACTAGTAGTTTAGCCGGCATATTTACCCGACTTTAACTTAATCAAAAACTTTTAAAAACTATTTAAAAAATATATTTGCAAGCTTGAACCTAGCTTTTTTAATATGCTTTAAAACGCTGCAGCATTTAAATTGCTTTAAATAACCGCAGTTTAGGTATGGGAGGGCTTTAAAAATAAGTTATTAAAAACGCTGGTAGAGTTAATAAATTCGCAGATAAAAGCAGTAATTACAGCTAAAAAGTGGTATATGTACTACTAAGGCCTTTAAAATTTATATTATTTAAAAGCTAAACGTTTAATGTATTATATACAATTTTTACTATTTATTTTATTAACAATTGGTTATATTCTGAACAATTTAAATTCGAGGGTTAAAAATACAGATGGCTGGTAGAAGGGGTCAAAAGTGGAACCGATCGTCATTTTTTTTGACCGACTGTACACTACTTCTACTACTACTACCACTACCACTACACTACTGCTACTAGTGTAGGTAGGTACTACGTTTGTGCTACTTGTACAAGTATGGTGCACTACACTCTTCTAAGCAAACATAAATAGAAAGATCGGCAATACCTATAACAAAAGGAGCAGCACGCGGGTTTGACCACGCCAACCTCGATAGATTAGCCATAGAGTTATAGTCAAGTGCCTACGTGCATACCTACCTAGGTACCTACTTATCCAGAGCATAGCTACAGTAATTGTAACATGGCTTACCTACAATGGCCAAGCTGACAAGCTGATAGGTAGTCACGGCACACGGCTATTCTCTCGTTCCGATACGCCCACCATTCTCTACTACCCTAGGACGAAAGGGGCGTGATGAAGCGACGGGTTATCATGATTGGCGCCATGGTCTCGACCGGCCGACCTCCTCGTGTGTATCATGATGCCGGGGACCAGAATAAAGAATAGCCACATACATATACATACACACACAGACGCATTGCTCGCCCATCATCCTAACCACCTACCTCCCTGGGTGGGTACGCAGAGGTCACGGCTAGGCTAGGTACAATTAGGACCCCAACATCAATACGGCTTGCAATACAGCTTCAGGTATTTCTAAGCTAAACATAAGCGGGATGATTCCATGATTAAAGTGCATTTCGAGACTCTAGCAGCCCACTGCAAATTTCTATATTGTTACCTAGGTAGGTGGTTAGCGTCTCGTTTTGCCCTAGTAAGAAACTCTTCAGTTCGTTCTAGGAGTCCCTGAAAGTTTAACCTACCTAGGTATCTTGTTGCCTAGTAGGTACCTACTCTCCGTGGGTTACCTCCATCTCGGCAAGCTAAGCTTCCCCCGTTCGGCACTCTAAAAGAGGTGTCGCTTACCTACCTGGTAGGTATCTACATGGGGTTAGGTATATCAATACGCCACTAACATGGCTAGTTAACCAATTAAAAAAAAAAAAAAAGCTGGGTATTACCACACTACACAGAATAAGGAACCGATTATAAAATAAAATAGGAATAAAAATATGAAAGGTAAAAATTGGTGATGATGATATAGGGGGAATTGAACCTCCGACATTGGACTCGCGGGGAATCGAACCCCGGACCACTCCCATGCTAAGGGAGTATTATACCACTAAACCACAAGCCCGTGGTCATCCATATCACCTTTGCCCTCAAACAGACTTCAATACTCTCTGCGAACGAGTCGGGCCTGGCCTCACATGTTTCGACAAGCAGATTTACGTATGGCCGTAAGGTTGTGTCGATATGCTGCGTGCTGCGCCACCAGATTACCATTACCCCCCCGGTCTCAATAACGTCGAGTAGGAGGCAGGCACAAAGGGAAAGACCACTGACTAGGTAGGTACCTACCTAACGTGCAGGCTTGTTTCTATCAGCATATGGTATGTAAGATAGGGCGCGTGTCCGTCAAGACTAGGTGCCTAGGTGGCCGCCCGTAATATCAAGTTATTGCATACAGTAACCTTAGGTAGCTAATACCGCAAAGCTCGCGCCTGGAAGTGAGCAAGAGGGTGGCCACTTTAACGGTGCGGGAATACGAGCCTTCATGTTATTCAGAACACTGAGTAAGACACATGACAGATTTTAGCCTCCTGTTTTACTTGCAATGTGGGCAGGTAATAGCTAGTAATGGTTCCCAGCACACGCTAGGGTTTATTCACCCATGGTGCTAAAACGCAGGCTCATAATCAAGGGGCGTAGACGTTCGTTTCCCCTCTAATGAGAGGTGGCTTTGAGGACATTGGCATTGCCATTCTGAACACTGGCTTGCTGTGTGCCGCACATCTAAACAAGCCTGATATTCCTCTTGTTTGGGGTCTCTCTTGAATACGGGAGCATAACAGGAGAAGTTGAGACAAATGAACCGACTAGTATGAAAGTGACGAGCAAACATCTTCACTGGCAATGGTGATCGGGATCTAGGACGGACCGCTAATTATATGTAATTGGAATCTGCACTGCGCTCAACGGCGACTATAGCCTGTATAATGCCAAGGTCATAAATCCACTAGGATATAATAATACAATACCGGGTCGATATAAGACGAGACTGTTATAATATAGCCCAAGTCACGATATGAGAAGGCCTACCACAATCATGAATATATCATCTCCAGTCACTCCATGAGGTATTGAAATAAGAACGTTTATCATAAAAAATCCCGGCCTCAACCGCCGTGATTTGTCTGTCGCAGGACACCCAAATGGCCCATCCCGGTGCCGCGAAGTCCTGTAGTGAAAGCCTACGCAAAATCGTTCCACCATTTGCTTAGAAGCTGTCAAACAGATGATCGAACTGCCGAGCCATTGACTCGGTATACGGGTCTCGCTTCCCGTCGTCTTCCGGGTATATATCAAAACATTGTGCGTCGCCAGGGTACCGCACATTGGGCTGAATGGGAGGACGGATCTGGCGTAGATAGAGAGCCTCCCAGTCGATTCCATGAAAAAAGGGATGGGATTTGACCTGCTGGGAACCACCACTGACGTTTCCCAGCCGCCGTGAGCGATCCACCGTACAGAATGACCGAATGATATGCTGCGCATTGGAAGAAACAGGTGGTTCTTGGGGGAAAAGGACCGGTTTCTCAATGATCCTAGAAAAGGACAAAAGATTGGTCACGCGAGACGCAGAGAATAAGGCGGGGCAAGGAGACCTACTGTTTGTAAATTTCGATCGGATTTTGGTGCCAAAATGGGGGATATCCGGTCAGGAACTCGTATATCAAAATCCCTAAACCCCACCAATCGACGGCCGTAGTATGGCCCTTATTCTGAATTACCTCGGGCGCCAGGTATTCTGGCGTTCCGCAGAGGGTATATGTTTCGACCGGCCTATCATCTTTGCTCCCCAACCTCTTGGCGAAACCAAAATCCACAAGCTTGACGTGGCCCTGGCCGTCCAGTAGTAGATTCTCAGGCTTGAGGTCTCGATATGCCACGCCACCCTGGTGTTCGTGTAAATATTCGAGTACCAAAACAATTTCAGCGGAGTAGAACTGCGCCCACTCTTCGGGGAATCGGCGATGCCTTCGTAAATAGCTGAATAGTTCGCCGCCCGGTATGTAGTCCAGCAGCATATAGAGCGAGTCGTAGTCGGAAAAGGTCGTTATTAGTTTGGTAATGAAGGGGTGGCCGGCGACATCGTTGAGGATTCGGCGCTCGTCTCGGACATGGTCGATTTGCTTGAGTTTGATGACTTCAGCCTTGCGCAAGATCTTTAGCGCAAACACCTGCGCCTTATCCTCGTCACTTCCAACAGCCGGGCGGACAAGGCAAACGCGAGCGAAGGTTCCTAACGGTCGCCACGGATACCGTCCCCATGTCAGCGATCATCATCCTCGGTTTGCGCCCCGCTGGCGAACAACAAAGCGAACAATGGCGGCGCCGAGACCAGCATTGGCGCGTGCGGAGTGCATGAACCTTGCCAGGCGCGATGACGACAGAGGAACGAAGGGGGCCGGGGGAATGAAGGGGAGGCAACGGAGAAAGGAGGAGGAGGCGAAATAGTGCAAGGCAAATGAGTACCTACCAGTACCGAGGGTTCGGACAAGCGCGAAGTCGCTCAATTTCACCTGTTGGTGCTGTGGCGGTACTTTGGGCCCCGCACCCGCGTTGCTTTGGTCTTCGTGTTGCGACGCCCCGCCAGAAGCGTCCGCGGCCGTGGCCATGGGGATCGAATTGGGGTCCTGCGCTATCCCCAGTACTGGGCCTGGCTTTGACGCGACTGTGGCAGCCATATCCGCGATAGGATGCTTCGCAGCCGTGTAGACTTAGGTTGACTGTGTGCTGTTGGGAGGTAAGCATTGGGGAGGCCGGGGACAGGCGCGATAGCGATGCATTGACGTTCGGTTGCCCGAGGCGGGTTTGGTAGGTGGTAGTGTAAGGCGCCAGCAGCTAAGAACATGTAGGTAAGAAGAGGAGGCTGATCATTGATGTCAAGGGTGTCAGATCCACATACATGGAATCGAGGAGCACCAAGATGGTTTTAGTAAGTGCGTTCAGCGGGCGTACTTGGCAGGGTGTGCAGGTAGGTACGGGTTACCTGGGTAGTTACAGATACATACTATACTCGTACATACACCTGCTCTACTCAACAGCATACCACCTACTCGGGCGCGTATGCTGCTGCTCTATGGTTAGTAGGGGAGGTGCAAACAACCTTGGAACACTTGGTAGAAACTTAGGCGGGCATAGTAGGCGCGATTGGACACCTGTGGAGTCCATGTCCATGTCCTACGATTTAAGCATATTGGTAACACAGAGATAGCGCGTCGTGTCAGCCGCGGAGGGAGTGCAGTGCACCTACCTATGTGGAAATGTGATCTGCAAAGAAGATAGAAACAAAGACGTGCCGTCGTACCAAAAAGCCGTCATACTCGGGATGGTGTAACCTCTACTATTCAAATCGCAATGCAAGCCTACCTACCTGGATACTCAAGGCCGACACAAGGTACATTAGCGCTTCTCCTTTCAAAAATGTCATTGGCCCGAAATAGTAGCGCAAAAGGTTGACATGCAATAACAAAGGTTAGGAATATGAAACGGCGGGGACCTATGAGTAACTAATGACGTACCGTACTTTATAGATGGGAATTGCTGACTCGGACGCTTGGGTGGACTCTGGAGAAAGCGGGGGTGTGGGGAATCTATTTATTATGATACATATGCATGGACGTAACTAGGTATAATACAGAGTTAAGTACAAGGTAACTAAATGTAGGTACTTAATCTTGAGATGTTGTATAGTGCATATAAAAAATGTGGGAGACATACCTACCGTATAGGTAAGAAAGCATGGATGACCACGACCTTAATTTCTTAACGCTTTTCGATTTATTCTGAAGTACGGCAGGATATATATGTACTATGCATTTATCCATTCTAAGTGTTGCCAGTACCTAGGTATGTAATCGCATGCCTAGGACCTAGTAACCTACCTAGGTAGGTATGGGGGCATGGAGACTTGAGCAAGTGCCTACTTACAGGCAGTATTGCTTAAGGAAAGATTATCTCTCATCCACAATACGTATAACTATAAGTTCTTTAGCCTAGGTACATTATATTGCGTAGAGCAAATGCTAGATAAAGCTGTCCCATGGAGCTTTAATAGGCGTCGTGACGGCCATGAATAACATTAGTCCAGATGTTACGAGGTGGTGTATAAACACGAGAGTTGCAGTTCGAATTATAGTATAACCGTTTACATCTCATTACGTCTAGTGCCCTTTGGTTGTAGGTTGGGAAGCATATTAAAAATGGATGTTTGGTTACCCCTCCGTCTATGTTACTTGTAGTTATATTTCAAAGACAAATGTGCAACGCTATTTATTTAACAACTACCTAGTGTTTCATCATTTTACAAAGCCCAGCATTCCCAATAGCGTAGTGTTTTGTATGCAGGCATGCTATCGATATGTCTTAGATGAATCTTCTCATATCTGATTAGTTTAGTTATCTTCAGTTTTAATAGAGCTGATGTTGTTGACCGCGAGCAACTCCAGCCACATCTTACCTAGCTGGGTATTCTCGGACTTTGGGGCTGAGCTTGCCTGGCCTGGATGAGCAAATAAGGGGGCTTTCTATTGCCAATCGGTGGGCGATTGAAGGTTAGGTACCTCCCTAGGCACCTACCCAGGTACCTAGGTACGAGCTTAGGTATGTATATTGGACACCTAACTACCGCTCTACGACGTATGTTACGGTGGGTATGTACATAAGAGGTACGGGTAGGCAAAAGGTCTGGGATGCGCCCTCCTTGCTTACGGGTGCCGGGGCTACAGCACCTAGTGTACCTGCCCTGAGCAAATGGACCCCACGACCGCAATGCCCACCTCGACAGACATCTGACACCATCTCTCCTAACTACGGACTAGATCACAACCACAGATCACAATCGCATCGACGCGCCCGCACAGCTACCACACCACCCCATGCACCCCTTTATCCCACCCGCCATCACCCATCATCGCCGCCATCAGGGAACGAGCCCGTTACCGCGTGCACCTCCAGAACCAACGTCCGCTATGAATTAACGCCCCTATCGTCGACGACGGGCTCCAGTGCACCGGGGCTGCGGCAACCATGTTCACCCTCTCCAGCTTCGTCCAGAAGGCCCAATCAGCCGCCCAGCAGCTGATTGATCCCATGCAGGGCTTGAACCTGACCAACTCCGATAGAAACCCTTCCAAAGCCTCGCTCTTCCAGAACCAGTTCCGTCTCCCGAGCTCCCAGACGCCCCTGTTCGAGATCCCCGCCGAGCTTACCATCCCGCCCTCCAACATCACCCACGGCGGCAAAGATCACGACCGCGGCTGGCATTACTCCGGTAGGCTACATCTCTCCGAGTCCTACCTTTGCTTCTCCACCACACCCACGAGTTTCGCCCAGACCGCGAGCACCTCCACGGCCTCTGCCTTCACCGGCCAGACCCACGGTGCTGGGCCGAGCGGCAATGGTTTCACTTTCCCCCTCTGCGCCATCCGACGTGTCGAGCGCTTGAACAGCCAGAATTTCCAGGTAACAAACGAGGCATCCCCGTCGAGGTTGCGTGTGGCTAACACGTTGATTTTGTCACGCAGTTCTCCCTTGCCATTACTACCTGGAACGGGATCACCCAAGAGCAGGCCAAGGATAAGGAGGCACTAAAAGACCGTAAGGATTTCCGCGAACAGAGAATCACAATTCAACTGGCAGGAAGCCGCCAGGCCTGCGAGAGATTTTGCGACGGTCTCAAAAAAGGTCTCCGAGGAGCGGTCGGGAGCGTTGGCAAGCTTAAAAAGGTCATCTCGGAGTGCTACTCTGAGTACCTACTGCGCCCTGAGGAAAAGAAGAACGCGGCGTCTCCTGATGCTGGCCTGGGCGTGGTATTTAAATACCCGGGCGACCCTAAGAAGTTGAGGGATCGTGCCAAGATGAGGTTATGGGCTGAATATTTACGTGATAATGGCCGCAACGCAACGCTACTCCGGCAGCCGACCTTTCATAAGTTGATAAGAGTCGGGCTCCCCAACCGTTTGAGAGGGGAGATGTGGGAATTAACCTCCGGTTCTTTATACCTTCGACTCGAGACCCCCACCCTCTATACCGACACCCTCGACAAATTTTCCGGTCAGGAATCTCTAGCTATTGACGAGATCGAGAAAGACTTGAACCGTAGTCTCCCCGAATACCCCGGATTTCAAAGTCAAGATGGTATCAATCGGCTTCGTCGGGTTCTAACTGCGTATAGTTGGATTAACCCTGACGTTGGTTATTGTCAAGCCATGAACATCGTGGTAGCCGCCCTTCTTATATACATGTCAGAAACGCAAGCATTCTTCCTACTCTCGGCACTATGCGATAGGCTAGTACCGGGATATTATTCATCCACCATGTACGGAACACTCCTGGACCAAAAAGTGTTCGAGTCACTGGTGGAGAAGACGATGCCCGTCTTGTGGGAGCACCTAGTCAAGAGCGACGTCCAGCTTTCAGTCGTATCTCTTCCTTGGTTCCTGTCTTTGTATATCAATTCTATGCCGCTTGTATTTGCCTTTAGAGTTCTGGACGTTTTTTTTGTCGAGGGACCCAAGGTCCTATTCCAGGTTGGTTTAGCTATCTTACGAATCAACGGCGAAGAGCTACTCGATGCGACGGATGATGGCGCCTTCATTTCCGTACTAAAGACTTATTTCTCGCGTCTAGACGAATCTGCGCACCCCAAATCTGAGAATCCCAAGCTACGCGCGATCAATCGGTTCCAAGAACTGATGGTCGTTGCTTTTAAAGAATTCTCCGCTATCACACATGGCACCATACAAGACCTACGGCTTCGGAATAAAGATGCAGTGCTCAATAATATTGAGAATTTTGCTAAACGAACAGCCATTCGGAATCTGGGGCCGGATAGTAAGCTCTTAAGCCCGGAAGAACTTGGGGCTTTATATGATCGATTCTACGGAGTGCTTTATGAGCGACAGCAACGCGATCGTATCATCCAAGAAGAGCAGATCCGTCGCGCAAAGGCGAGTAGGGTGAGGGCCAGCGAGGTGTTCTCGGAACATCATGATCATGGTGTTGAGAAGGGCCGGGTTGGCCTCGGCCCCAGCACAAGTCTGATGGATTATGACGCATTCCGAGAATTTTTGGCTAGTGTTTCGAAATGGGCTATTTCAGACGCGCCTCCGGCCCCCCCTCGACGTGATCCACCCTCCGACCGTACCTCGTACTTTGGAAGCTTCAGACGGTCCGACCCTAACCTACTCTCACAATGGGGTAGCGGCCCAGAACCGGCCGACCACGAATTCATGAAAAGGCTATTTCGTAAATGGGATGTGGCTAATAACTCGAGCCTCACGCTACAGAACGTTGTGACCGGACTAGCTCAGATCAAGGGGGGTAAGGATATCATGGGTACTATCACCTACTTTTTCGAGCTTTATGACGATGATGGAGATGGAAGGGTGGATCGTGAAGGCATCTTACGGGTGTCAGAAGCGCTTCTATTCCTCTCACGGCGTGGCCTGGAAGGATCTCTTAGCAATTCTAACTCAACCACGGTGCTTACTGGCACCACAGAAACAGACGGCGTCTCATTAAGCCCGCCAATGGGCGGTAACGTGAATGAACGCTTCTTAGGCAGCGTCAGCGCGTTCATTAGACGCTGCTTCGAATATGCCGACCCGGATCACCCTATTAACCAAGACGATGCCGAAGAGATGAGAAGCCTCGATGCTTCGATCATATCTAAGGAAGACGCATTAGTGAGTGACGGTACATTTGCCATTGGCGATGATGGGGATGAGGAGGACGAAGAGGAAGACGAAGACAAGGAGGAGGAGGAGGAGGTGGAGGAAGATCTTTTAGCTTTTGACGGTCCTTCCGCTCAGCCAAATACCAGGAGCAGGAAGGTTGATCTCGGCCAAATACCTCCAGCGCTAGGTAAACCACCGGTCGAGGACGTATCCAGAAGGGCTGTATCGAAAGCCCAGTCTGAAAAGGCAAACATCGCACTAGATCCCTCAAATCCTCTTCATATTACACTACCCACATTCCGCATGGTTGTTCTAGCCGATGAGCTACTTGAACAATTCTTCGAATCTTCTTTCCCTACCTCACTTCACATTATTGGTGGTTTACCCAGCCCAACTACTGCGTCCTCCTCTCTCACGACATTCTCGGGCTTAAATTTCAATCGTCCGGCGGTCATATCCCCACCAGGGCCGCAACCAGGGCTAGTGGGTGCCGGTCGTGGGCTGCGCGGGGTGCTTGACAACATAGTCACAGATGCCTCACGCGTCGCGGCCGAAGTGCGACGGAGAATGGAAGATGCACAACGCGAACTAGAAAAGAACGCTTTGCCGGGGCAGAGAGATGATGACGAAGAAGACGAGGAAGATCTGCAAGGTCCTTCCAAATCTCTAAGTGCTTATGGCGGCGACCCGGAGAGACGAAGCGTGTTGTCTACAGACCGAGACTTGTTGGACGGTGCAGACGCCGACGCCGGAGCTAACAAAGAGATTGATGCTTCAGGCCGGTTACACCCCGACACCAACATCGAGCCTGAGGGGCGGGTGCGTACGGCCAATAATGTTGCACAGGGGGTTGTAGAGTTCGAGAGTTGAAGTGCATGTAGACTACCTTATAGCAGGAGTTTGAGTTATGTATTAGTTCGAAACTTAAGGGTCCGCTATTTTAATGCACAATGGCGGCAAGGACGTTGAAACAACACAGTCGACTATAATGCTCGTGGTGCCGAGGCATAGATTCATTTGGCGATACGAGTCTACGATTGACAAGATACGTAGACATTACGGAAAGTCAGCCTCCCTGTTTGACTCCAGGCAAGATGCACGATAGGCAAAACTAAAATCGACCACGGCTCCCTCTCGCATACTGGCATCTGTTTCATGCAGTATGACCTTGCCGAAATAGAAAACACTGTAAGACGTAGGATATCTGCTATTGTTCCGGGGGCGGGGGCAGCCCAAAAAACCAGCCTATCAATAATAGTGAATAATGGATGGGGATGTGGTGGTGGGTGTAAACAGTAAGCGAGAATATGATTGGACACGCTACCTAGGTATTCTTCTTGGCCACTATTTCAAGTCATCGTCTTTCCAAATTCGGGGTACTATCTAAATAGAATATCTGCCTGCCACTTGGATTTTGCGCCGTTTTGCTGAGGCCTTGCCCTCACACAGCGTTACGTACACAGACGAGGGTTTATCAATAGGTATAAGAGTAATCTAGATCACCGAAAAGTTAACACACCGGATGTGACATAGCAATGTTGACGCGGCACCCGATACGGGATAACTATCTATATCACGAGGCGGAACGGGAACGTATAGCATCCTTGCAGCAGCGACCGACAACCACCCTTGCTACGAAACAACACACGGCTGGGTCACTGACCATTCTTACCTGGCCGTCGTAAGCACTTAGATGGCCCCGAAAAGGTAACGGTCTTGTGTATTCCCGCGTCCGGAGGTCTCGATATCAAAAGCATTCTCGAAAGGAGCGGCGATATAAGCGCTATTACAGCCTAACTAATTGCCTCTTATCGTTTGATTTAATTGGTCTTTTTTTTTTTACCGTACCCTTTCTCCAAAACGAATATCTTGCTGGATTATGTGACGTAGATAGGCCAGTTGGCAAATGCATGGGTCATTCCTAATCTAAATACCGTCGACGTACATACATACATGCATACATTACATATGGCGACATATGTAGGCAAATCCTAGGTGTACCCAACCTCGCGGGGGTCTAAACAAATGACAGGGACCGCGGCAACCAACCGAAAGGAATGTGGAAGCGGGAGGCTGGATGTGGTAAGTACCATACTTGTGGTTACCAATGCAGCGGCACCTATGAGGGACCGGCGGAAGCTAACTTCGGGCGCCCCGAGGTAGTATTGCCATATATTATGATGATTATTCATCTACACTACCTAGCCCCTGTGACTATCTCGCTTTGGCGCATGCAATGAAGTGCCCAGGTGCAAGGGTTTATTTACATGATATCTCTCGCAACCTCTTCTATCTCTGCGAAGAAGTCTTTGTGACCGTTATCCTCTCGCGCAGTAGTTGACCGGCTTACGCTGGCCTAATGAACGAGAGAGACAAGACGATAAATTTACTTTACTAGGATTAGTGCTGTGAGGTATGGCAACCGTCATCCCCTGGACATAAACGTGAGTTGCATATGCGTGCTATTGAATGTGGTCTAGTTGGCACTTGTATCGAATTGGGGAGAAAAACATTGCGTATATTGGAGAAATACTACTCCCAAATTTATGGAAACATACAAGAGCTAGTGCTAGGCTCTTGCGTTCAACAGTAGAATACATCGCCGCCTGCACAGGTGAATTATGCCATAGTCATAAGGCTGGAATATATAGCGATCGTATGAGCCGTGTTCTGAAATGCCCTACTAGTTTTGCCGAAGACTGCAAAACACTGTCAAATAAAGGAAGATGGAAGAAGACACTGGTTCCAACCCCATCATGCTGCTAAAATGGAGAGCCAACTATATGGCCGTGGCGAAGTACATCTGACCCGGGGTGTTACTGGGGCAGGAAGATGGCGCTCAGATGATGAATCAGTGTGGTACGAAAGAGTGTGGACGGGCCACATTGGTTGTTATTTCTCGATTGTTGTTGACCCTACATAACCAGTTAGCATCGCTTCTAGGTAGGCTCTGAGCTCGTGTACCTATTTAGGAGACGTATGTAGCACAGATAGGACAACTTCGTCCGGCGAAGACCCAAACTTCTCGCCCGTTCTCTCGGCAGGTTGGGCATCGTTTACCCGGAGCCTTTGGTAAAGTGAGTGTCAATACCACAAAGTGGATGGAATTCAAACTACAGTCCCAGACATATCCACCAGTGGGCGCGTGTGATTGGTGCCCGACTTGCAAGATGTTGCCATTATGATGGTGAAGGGGTTACGCAGCGGGGTGATGGTTCAAGATTTGATCGTCAGAATTGGGCTAGGGAATGCAGGTAGGATGGTGGACAATGGTTGCCACTTGAGCGTATGGCCCATGGATATTTGGACGTTTATATAGATGTCCTGTCTACGCTTGGCACGTGCCATGTTCCGTGAATGTTCGACTCGGGCACACCCTGATAAGCGTCCGCATCCCGCGCGATGGGTCAAGACGGCGATGGGGCCATAGACACGAAGCGATGCAGATCAGGCATGCGTGTATCCGGTCACGGGCAAGGACGGGAAAGCCACAGACACGAAACGAGGGGGTCAGGGGATTACTCGATAACCTAGCACAGCTTGAGCAGGGATCCTAGGCGTATAGGAATGGATGAACACGTCCAAGCAAGCGTGAGTGAATTTTTCATCCCCCTCAGTTAATGGGATTTCCCTGCACAGGCAGACGCAATCTACGTGGGTGAGAAGACAACCCCAGCTATCCTGACATCAGGCAGCCCCGACAGCAACCACACCGATATAGGTCTTGCCCTCGACGAGAGGGTATGACGCAGCGAGACTCGACGTGGCAATACCACCGATCCTGGCTCGCCCACTAGCCAATTCGTACAGGAGCTACTAGTTATCAGCGGGTTGTCACGGTACACGAGTGTATTTGGGGAGTGATGACGGCAGTGTCAGCAAGTATGGGCTGGCGCCGGTGGTATGACGACAGAAAGGCAGATGCGACGAGATGTCATAAATGGAAGTCCTGCGACTGGAGGAAGGGGAAAAAAAAAAAAATAACATCCAGCTTAGAGAAGACCAACTTGCAGACAGGCAGAAGCAAAGCATCAGATGCAGTCTCAGAGGAGAAAGCCGAGGGCGAGGAGGCGATCAAGACGCGACGACGTTTCTGCGGCCACTAGGATCCTCCATTGGCCAGCAGAGTGTGAATGGAACTGGTTCGCGGGAGATCGATCTGCACTCGAACTACTACAGTACGTAGTTGGCACTAGTAGCCCAAATCCAAAACATCGTAAAAGCTCGGCCGACCGTGCCATGAGCGGTATAGTCGACAGAGATGGTGATAAGACATTGTGCCGGTGATGCTGGTGCAGTGGCCCTAATGCAGTGGGGGGTCTGTGGGGGGCTTTCGGAGGGTTTGCCGAGCTGGAGTAATACCTAAGGCAATATAGGTTGGAGCTCAGGCTTGAGCAGTTATTATCCAGACAAATTTGGGCAGAGAAGGAAAGGAGGCGCCTGGTTAATGCGAATGCTGTCGTAACGTTAGTCTACACAGAGACGATGCAGGCGGATAGGAGATCGGACGATGTGCATATCCATGTGCCTACTCCCCAGCCTAACCCAACATGGCCTAAGGCGCGGTGCTGTGCGTCAGTGCCTGTCTGGCGCCACCCCACTTCGTGAACAAATCCTGGGGTAGGGCAGGAGGTAACCAACAACTTACTGGGTAGGTACGTCCGAACAAGCAGACAGGACTTACCTGAAGGATAGCTAGCGACGTACGTGAGTTTCCCAATCGATCTAGTAAAGCAAGGGCGCGCGCCCGCAAGGCATCATACGACAGAAGGTTAGACCTCGACACATCTTTCCCGATTAATATTTCGCCAACAGCGGGATCTAGGGGTAGTTGGTCAGGCAGGGGCCATTTTACCTAATACACTACTTGTAGGTGGTAGAGATGTTTGGGTGTTCAAATAAACCTTGCCCTCTTCATCTTCGGATGGCCCCCTGACCTCTTCCCGCCTATCTTTCCCTTCCGCTGCTGCTAAGCTCGCCTCGAGTTACCTGGGGACTGAGCTATACCTAGGTAGGTACCGGTAGGTGGGTAGGTGCCCTGGGTGGGTAGGAAGGCAGGTAGGCAGGTACCTGGCATTTCTTTATTTTGGCCCACTGCTCCTGCTGCTTGCTCATTACTCAAGTGTGCCCCAGGTGTATTTCTCTCTATAAGGTAACTAACTCGGCAGCTATTCTCTCCCTCCCCTCCCCTCCCCTCCCCTTCTCCCCTTGCGTCCTCCTGCGAGGATGCACCATGTATTAAGAGATTTGTCGATGACCGCTCGTGCCATCGTCCGTCGGCCAGTAGCAACGACTCATGTATTTCTGTCCGATCTGTTTTATTGGGTTGAAGGCATCGCGTGGAGTGCTGCCCGCGGCGCGCGCCATCCACGGCATATGCACCTCTTCACGCATTCGTTCTACACATACGTCTCCCGTAGGCTTTGCACGGCAGCGTCGCTAGATACCCAGGGCGTAGGGTTGCATACAGGGTCGTACAACCTACCTATGGAAACGCTCACCCGGATTCCCAACCTTCCCTTTCCCTACGCCTGGTCCAGTTACCCGGCCGTCTTGACCTTTGGCCCTCAGCTTGGAGCTTAGGGGATGCCTTTTCTTGGTAAGCCAGGTTTTCGCCGAGCTATGCGAGCCACCTCAGTATGTGGTATCTGCTCCCCGGCACACATAGTTCTTGTCACGAGCCCGAACCCTACGTGGACAAAAAAGGCGGCGTTTCCACCGCCATGAACTGGTCCCGTTCTTCGCAGTAGCATGTCCATTTAGCCTACGGGGGCTTGCTCGTCGCTGGATCGCCGGTCGAGGGCATGCGATGTAACAGTTCGCGGTTATTGGTGTCGACTAGGCGCTCGTGATGAACGCTGCAACCTGTGTGGTCAATGTACGGCCGGACCCAGCACCGACGCGATCTCGATACTGATTTGACGGAGGACCTTGCCATTGCTACAGCCAATAAGGGGGAGAGAAGGGGCACGGTGCTATTATAGCCCATATGTCCCTGCGATGAACGCCCCCGATGGCCAAACCACCGATCGAGCTTCTTCGGTCTCGGATTTCAGGTCCTGATCATACGGTACGTTGCAACCTGCCCCTTCATAACACTGACCAGATAAAATTAACTACCTTAGTCACTATGACGAGCTCCGTTCGCTGCCATCACGGGGGCGAATTAATCCCCTATTAATAACCCAAGTCACGCACATGTGGTTATTAGTAACCAATAACGAACGGAAAAGAATTACAGCCTCATTTTAGGGTTAGCTCAGTGGAGCTGGAAGGGTGCCGATATTCCCTTTGGGAACGCCGCTAATATAATCCACAGTCCCAAGCTTATAATATCTAGTTGCCCACCAATGTCTAGAAGAGCTACGCAGTAGAGAGCTCGTAGATTTCGTTACCGAAGCGTCGATATACGCCGACTATCGATATGATGGTAACCTTTGGGTTATCACCCATTATCATAGTTACCTAGCCGTTGATCGGGTTACTAGTCTGGTGATTGTTTGCAATTCCCCCTGCTTGAGGACTTTATGAATCACGTCACACGCATATTCAAGAGAGACTGTCCTCTCTTGGGTCTAGAGTAACAATGATTGTGGCGTTATATTGTCCTGGGTTAGGATGACCAGCTTGTTTCTCACCCGAAAGATAACAAGATAAGTTCTTTACCGAATTATCCGCTTCATATTACTACCTTAGGCAGCTAGCTAATACTTGGCCTGATATAGCGACACCACTAAGGGCGAAACTCTTCGGCTTAATCATCAACTAACCCACTACCCAGGCCTCTTTGCTTGGCCAGTGGCTCAAGATTTCTTTTGCGATGCTTGCGCGCCGTATACAACGTCAACAAGAGCCCGCAGTCATAGCTGATCACAGGTTTACGCCTAACACCCCTGGCCTCGCTCAGGGTTTGTTTCACGCGCTATGCACGTATTTTGGCATAGAAATCACCCTAGTGCAATCCTAAGCTCAAGGTCCACATAAAGAATTGATGGCAGGTGACGCGTAACATTGTCGCGTTGCCGGATATAGGCGAGCTATCAAAAAGCAATCAGATATACTGGCTGCTTCTCCAAAAATGGGAATAGCCGCTATATCCGTATTAAATACGGCTGGTTCATGGGGCACTGTTATAAAGTGATGATTGTATTGATTATCGCGAATCCTGGCGCAACTTCAATTACGGGCGGTCACAAGCTTGGCCTACTTGAAGCTTGCCATCCATCATCGGATTTGTCGGGCACCCCTTAGCATTGAATGCTACTGCTGTGCGACACAATTGGAGGGTAGGTCTGCACTTGACATGAGACGCGAAATTAAAGTAACAGTACTGATATGACCAATAGAACCCAAAGCTGTTACTGAGGTACTAAGCTAAAAGAAACTGGCAGAAATTAGTATCGAGAAGACAGGCGACATAGTGCCTATGAGGATGCGCACCAGGTGGTCTAGCTGCCGCGGTACCCCAGGAAATTATCTCATTTAGAGAACTCGGCAAGTTCCTAATTTTTATCCTCGCTCAAGTCAATTCCTCGGATAACTGTATGGGCACCTGTGATATTACGACACTCGAAACGTTTTCTCGAATCTTACGTAAATACTCTGTCGGACAGGGGCTAGTGTTAGTCGTTGTATTCGCTTGATCCCCGAGACGACGGGAGGGCAGGGAGGGGTTGCGGAAGGAGATAGTTATAGTGTGTTTCTATACTCCAATTCAAGGAGAAGGACCAACATGTGTCTCTACACGCCGGAGTCTACCATGTGAGCCCGTCCAACTTGCGTTGGTATTGTTCCGCAGAATACTGGGATATTCCTGGAAAAATATTATATGGTCTGCCTGGCATCACGTACCTGCGTGCTCTTTCCCATGAGATTCTCACACTACTTGTAACCGTAACACAACATAGGGTTTGACAGCTGCAATGCGTCACGCCGCCCGGCCCCGGACGAACCCGTTGATCATTTGTGAATTTTCCGCTCCTACTCCGAGCTCCGTTATGGCTAACTCCTCCGCCCCAACCCCCAGTTAATCAGTTCACACTGGGGGCTAGGCGCGTCACTGGCCTCTCTTATTGACCGATGATATCGTGGTCTGCCGTTCTTGCTCCTCTTATTCCCCGGCACTGTCCCGATACCCATAATTATCCTAACCAGAGGATACCACCCGCATTCTCTATTCGGTCTTCTGAATTGTCACTGCATTTCGGACCGGGTGAGTAGGCTAGGCATCTAATCTACTTCGTCAAGCGGGGATGCTTCGTCTCCCTACATTCTAGGAGATTGTTTTTGTGTTTATCTGAGGTTTTGCTCATCTTTAAAAGAGGGGCTGGAGGGTAGTTACACATACGCACACGTACACGTAACCTACACCGACTCGTTCGGATGGAACAACTGAACGCAGCTAGCCTTTAGCAAAAGGCTCTCGTGCCGTGCCGCACAGGCCTGCATATATTTACGCACATACGTCCGTACGCATAGAGATGTAACGAAGACTTACCCGCACACACCAAAAGCAGCCTGTCGCAGATAAGGTTGAAGGAGAACGCCAGACCGAACGGGGTCGGTGAGAGAGATGACCCTCCAGCATGAACGGAGAGGCGAATAACACGCGTCGCCTTGACGTCAGAGCTCAAGCAAATCGGTGCGAGGTGATGCCATGCGACGTTGATACGTCCAATGCCGCGGGTTCTAGAACGCAGCGGGAACCGTTGGCGGCTTGTTAGAGAAGGAGGGAAGAAGAAACAAATACCCATCCCCACACACGCATATCCTCGGCGGGCATGACAAGTGAGCTTTCGGCCCGCTCTTGCCCCCTGCCAATCGGGGATGAGTAAGTTAACGATCGAGGGAAACGTCGTTGTATTGATGGCCTGTTGCCTTTTATGATTTTCTTTGGATATTCGATTTGTTCCCCCCTTTCTTGACGTATATTCCCCTCCTTCCTTTGCTTCCCTTACCTCGCTTCCAACCTTCCACGTGCACACATTCCCTTACCTAGTGTGTGTGTGTGTGCATGGTAGGCGCCCCTATTATGCACACTCTGTTGGTTGGTGCTTAGTTCTATATGGGTAAGGTCACCGCAGTCAGTCTCTCTGGAACTCGCGAATATTAGGCACGAAGCGCATGTTGCTCGTATCTGGGACCCACCAGCGAAATCCCCAAATCTAGTGTAGCCAGAGGCAGAGAGAGGCATATGAGAGCGGTTCATTATCGAAGACTGCAAGGCAACATGCACTCAATTATTGAGGGACTGAATTGATACGCTCGTAGGTAAGATATGTATATATATATGTATTCCTACACGTGATGATATAATGAGTTTTGCTATCTGAAATGCTAAGTTTGCCATATATCAAATTTATCCGGGAAACCGATACGAGAGTGTAGATAGCTGAGGAAAAAAAAGTCAAAATGCGAGCGGCGTAGTGAACTAATCGCCGTCTTTGGGGTATCCTAAATTATCCATGCTGCCAAGTATGACTCCGAGCTGCTAACCGATATAGGGAAATATGCATCTCCATGCTATTTGGGAATGCGCAAAAAAGAAAAGACAAGCCAGGCAATGCAACAATGTAACTCCGGGTGCCTCTCACAAAAGGGCGATGCCTATGGTGGTAGTATAAACCTGCTTTGGGCGAAAGGCACAAGACTAGCAAACCGACCTGCTGTGTCGTGTGAGTGTCCGCGAGGCAATGGACATCATGATGGGTAATGCGGGGGATGTGTCGATGCATTGATGGTACGGTGCTAAAATTTCCCGACGCTTCATAAAGACAATGGCTCTGTGGAAACAGTCACATTGGATCACCGGTAATTTTTGAGGACCCTGACTAATAGAACCCCCTTGGTCTCGTTGCCATCGTAATCGAGAAGGGGAATAAGTCGGTGGCCAGTCGCCAAGCGGTCAAGGCGAATGCATGCCCAACCTGTGGAGGGCTCTCTTAGTGGCATGAATCGAGACTGTTCATGTTCAACCCTGAATCTATACACGGAGATGTCAGCCCAAGTAGTGGAAACACGATGGAAGTGCGCGAGGTGTATGGGAGGTGGCGAAATAGATGGTAAATAGGGATGGAGTTGGGAGCGGGACAAGAATAATAAACCGTAACAAGCTGTCTCATCGATGCACGCGTTGCTTCTGTTGCCATCACGGCTGCTGGCTTGTCGCATAACTCGACGGCAGAAACGGAGCGGCGCAATCGTCACTTGACGGAGTGTTTCTGGGTATGTGGCTTGGGCGTGCTAATCGGGGCTCTCGAGGGTCATGACCCTAGCGTTTCGAGTAGGGAATGCAATAGCCGAGGGACATGAATGACAATCAATGCCTGATGTGATCGAAGATTTCTTACCTGACAAAACTGAGCGACTCTTCCACCCTGTGGACACCCTGGAAGCGAAGTTCCCGATCGGCTGGGTGGAATTCCGGGTGATCGGTCCTGCCGCAACCTGTCTGTTTCTTCCAGTCGACAGGTCGTAGCCTGTTGTTGCCTTCTTCGCCCGGGCTCCCCGACCGCTCTTCTGCCTTCTCGATGTGAATTTCACACTTCACTAGGGGCCGGAAGGCATGTGACTTCATGTCCTCAGGCAGCGCAATGTCCTGACCCGCCAGTACCGTGATGATAAGATCGAAGGTACGGTACGTAGAACAAGCACTCGAGGTCGGCTGTTCATCATCACTCAGATAACCGGGCGGTTTGAGAACCCAGCCGTGCTCGCCCGAAAACATAGCTTTGTTCAGCATCATGCCCTCATCCCACTTCTGCCAATTCATTGCGACCATCTGGACGCCTTTGCGCCAAAACTGAGAAGGGTCGGGATTAGATGAATTGACGCGAGAGGCCTTGGGATAGGCCCGCATGAAGAAGTTTTGATTATGCGTAAAAAGCTCGTCTCGCCTCGACTCCCATAGATCTAATATCTTCTTCTCGCTTATAGAGAAGATATGAGAGGGACTCTTGGCAGTGAAGGACTCGAAATTGACGAAATGTTCGCTATGCGTGTATACGGCAAGTCTGCTTAGATTTTCGCAGATAGGCACTTTTGGTGTAGGTCGCTTAGGTGCTCGTTCATCTTCCGACATGGAAGAGGTGGCATCATCATCCACGACGACGCTGTTTGGGGACAATGAGGTCATGACCATCGGGTTTGCGGCGGGTGAGGATGCTTTCTTCACCTTGACCAGAATCTTATCAAGCAAATCCTCGAGTCTTGGCATCCGATCATTTGGACATGCCTCATGAGGTTCCTCGATCAACAGTCCGGCCCATTCTTCCTTCATGATCTGGACCATTCTTTCCTGCTGATCCGCGAGGGCATGTACCTCTAGGCTTATGATAATAGGCAGATGGGTTGTAACGAAAGCAACTTCACGAATTGCTTTGCATACCTGGCGGAAGCCAATGGGTTGGTTGAAGGTCCATCCATGCATGACGATTGGCTCATCTGCTGGTAGTACCGGTTTCCAGCCGCGTGAGGAGTGCTCGGGGGTGGCGCTTTCGTCGGTGTCGGTAAGTCCAGCACTGATCCCGTTGTCGCGGTTGAGCGACGGGTCTGAAGCGTTGAACTTGCTGCACCCTGGGCTACGGCTGTGGTGTTTTTCCACCCCGAGGAACTGTCTTGTCTGTTCGATTTTGTCATCCACGACTGCCTTGACCTGAGCTGCCGCCGTATGCAAAGTATTTGTTGTGAGCTTTAGAGAGCGCTCCGACCTTGGAATGGCTGTGGCGGACCCAGCTATCGATTTAGCGGGAGAAGACGTGCTATTGTCCCAGACATCTATTTCGACGCATCGACACCCTTGGAGCAGAACACGCTTGTATGTCTCGACCGTGGCTTTCCCGCTCCATTGTCCGCCAGGGAGGTACGTGTTGTGGCTGCTGTCGATGAAATAATTACTGATCGGTTTCGAGAGGTCCTTGTCGACAATGGAGGCCGGCTTTTCGATGTCGAGGCCGAATCGCAGCCACCATACCTCGAGAAATTGTTCGAATCGATATGCCTCTTCTGTGAGCGCCGTCGATATTTTCTCCAGCGGCTCGCCCTGCTCTACTTCCAAGAAACCTTGTAATCTTTCGCGTGATAAGGTCAGCTCGCCTCGGCACAGGTCGGTGAACAACTTGCGCAACGAGCGCTGGATGGTAGCGCTCAGGTAGATATCTCTTGTTCCACCGGGGATTTCATTATCGTGGAGGTGTATAACAGTAGGAGTGAGAAACAACCCGAGATGCAGCGCGCGCTTGAGCGAGGAAATCGTTTCCGTGTCACGGACGTTGAAGGTGAGGCGACGGTGTGGGTGTGGGTGTGGGTGTGTTTTAACCGGGCCTTTGGCGGAGGGTTTAGGCATCTAGGGAGCAGAGCGATCAGTCACGGAACAAGCACGTGGGAGTGAATCAGGACAGGATCGCAAGCGAGGGCCGGCTCGGGTTGGCTCGGGCTGGCTCGGAAGGGGGTATGCACGGGAGAAGATGGATGAACGAAATCCCAGCAACCAACCATACCGTGAAACACATGATCCTAGTTGTACGACTGCTACGGTCTGCGACGAATCGTTCGTTGCTGGAGGGAAGAGGGAGAAGGGAGGAGGAGCGAAGGGATGCAGACGGGGCGCTCTCGGGGAGCAAAGTGCGAATGTTCAGATCCCGAGGCTCATTGGGATGTCAGGTCAAGACTCGGGAGCGGGACGGGCGCCAATCGACGATATTTGAGGACCTCGGGGCAATGTCATAGTAAATCACGAAACGAGGGACACATCAAGGGTATGGGCCACAAGTATGCCAGTTGGCAAGGGACAACTCGTAGTGAAACGGGAAGGCGGAAATAAGTAGGTAGTTGGTGAGTTGGGCGGAAGAATGGGACGGGAGTGACAGGAGTGACAGGAATGACAGGAATAGGGACGAACTAGAAGCCTTGAACGATGGAGAAGACTAAAAAAGCTTGCCGTACCTTATTAGATGTTGTGCCCTGGGGAGCTGTGGGCCTGGGATACCCGTCCAAGCAAGGGTCTCGGGGCGGGTCTGGGTGGATTCTGGGTGGTTCAGCTCGGAACTAGCCTCATTCATGGCGCTAGCGTGACCCAAAAACCCAGCTACACGGGTAGGTAGGTAGTTAACCATGTATTATATACCTAGGTGCATGCATCACACAGCTGTGTAGCTACTCCACTGACGGTGCCCAGGTGTACTTACCATCCAGGTAAACACTGAGGCAGCCTCGGCTGGAATGATACCTAACCAGGCAGCTATACAAGTACCTACCTACCTACCTACCTACCTACAAAGCTGCCAAGCTTTCAAAACGCTGTCGATAGATAGGGCTGCACGGAACGCAGGGCGGATGGGTTCTTCTGTGTTTGTCTGCCGAAACACAAAGCGTCCAAAAAAGGAAGCTATAACGGGGGCACAACGGAGCGGAATAAGATGGAATAAGATGATAACTACTTGCAGCACTTGTAGCAGAGATAGTTTCTTACTAACCCCAGGCACCACCCTCCCACCTACCACCCACGTATACATTGGCTGTTGTTCTCTACACGTGGAGCCTTGACTTGGGTGGTTCGGGGGCTGAGCCAGCCTGTAGAGGGAGGGCACACCACTCACATACACATCAACCTACATGTACCTCACGTCTCGCCTAACGTTCTAACCCCACCATAACGACAGCGAAGTTCCGACTACAGCAGGCCCAAAGTGGGTACCTAGGTAGGTACCTAGGCACTAACCCAGGTGCGTTATCTCAAGGCAGGCTATCTTGGTATCATTGTTATTGTACTTTTAGCAGTAACCATCTACATACAAGAGCCTAGTTATCCTTTGCAGACTGCTACGCAAAGGGGCAAGACCACCAGCCAGTTGGGGTCTGGGGGTAGGGCGTGGGAATCCTCGTGATCGACTGGGGGATGGGGGCCAGAAAGGGACCTTAGATGAAGAGGCACTTTTGACATGTACACTAGACTAGATACCCTGAATAGATAGTAGTAGTGGTAGTATTAACGTCTAATCTAGGTGGCTGACACTGCTAGTTACATTTTAGCTACTACACACTACCTAAGTAGGTACCTTAGGTACCTAGGTAGGTGTGCGCCTACAGTATGATGACCGACCTTGAGGTATCTATTGATGCGACCGGCTAAGACTCCAGAGCATTAGTCAGGTCAATGTAGTGTAGTGCCTCCGAGTGAAACAAGCCGCTAGGCATCATGGACCTACCTAGGTACCTGAGGCATTGTTTGAACCGACCTAGCAGTGGGGTTCCGGTAGTAGTGATGGTGGTAATAGTGGTGGTGGTGATGGTTGGTGGTGATGGTTGGTGGTGATGGTTGGTGGTGATGGTTGGTGGTGATGGTGGTGCTGATGATGGTGTTGATTGTTAGCGCAATCGGGGTGGGATGCTGTTCCAGATTGGCACGCGGCAGACGCGAGATGCAGGAGATGCAGGCACTGCCAGCATCATCTTCTGGTCCGTCGGTCAGATCAATGGGAGCCAGAGCAACCAGCACATACAAGTGGATCCGTGGATGACTCGATGTGGACCAAAGGTAGGAACGCGCCGCATGTCTCAGGCTGGCCATGCCATAACAGCCGCGGGAGAACTTGCATTGCTCGTCAGTGTCCATTATCTGGGGTACTACCTACCGCGGCGGCAGCGTACTGAGATGCAGTTAGGTGGGTTAAGTACCTAACTGGGTTGTATTATTGGGTCACAATACACAACTTTCAGCTAACCTCAGCTATGAGGCTATCTTATCGATGGCTGACGGGCCAGTCACGGTCATCAAGATGGTTTCAAGGTCGCATTAATACCTACCTACATACTACCTACATACCTACATACCTATCTACGTACATATTCTTTCACAGCCACAACGTCCCCCCTCCCTCTGCCTCCCCTCTAATTCGCGCTACCCACCACTGCACCCTGCACGCAGCATACGATTCCAATCAGTCACTTACCCTTTTATCTTAGTCGCGTCGCCGGCGACCAGGTCTCGAGTCCCCAACCTTGAACCCCGCAGCCCATAAGGCATCGACTGCGCCCACCTGCGAATTGGCGTTGGGTTTGTTCTCATTTCGTTCCAAAGTGCGTGAGCCGGACCGGCGATGCTCGCCCCGGTAAAGACCCGAGGACACTACGAAGATGAGGTCCGGTCTTGGGGGTTCCCCCATGTTTTCACCTGCGCAGATGCTGCGTTTGTGTCGCGTGCGCTCGACCCCGCCAGGTCGAGATGAGAATTGAAGCAGACAACCTGAGGCGCGGTTGCTGACTGCTTGTGGATGCGCAGCAATGCATACTACCGCCCGCACAGCCATCATGGCCTAACCACTCATCTGGTTGTCGGCGGCCAGCTCACCATGGCCTACCCCGAGGACGCCAATCTCAAGGACGCCAACCCCAAGCACAAGGATGCCGACCCGAGTAAGATGACCTGCTCGGCGGGCGACCGCATTGATGTCGACGCTCGTCGCACCCACGAGGTCTGGATTGGTCCGCATGGGTGCATCATGGTCGTTGGCAAGCGAGACGGAGAGACCACTGCTGTATAACCGCCAACGTGCCGGGCCAATGGCCAGCAATCCAGCAGTCCCAAAATATCGCCGCCACTCACCGCACCTTTGGGGCAAATTCCAACCCCTTTCAGACCTGCCAAAGTCAGCCATGCCTGTAGTAATTAGACACCAGCCCCATGTCATAAGCCACGCTGGCAGCCAATAGGTCACCACGTCCTCGCACTAAACTCTTTTAGAGGAACTCATCCAGGGTATTGCGTGTCCCACCATCCCACCAATTGCTGATGCAGATGCACGTTCCATGGCGAAGAAGCGAGACTCGCCTTTTCCATACTCGGCATAGACAAGGGCGACGCTCGGGTTCGTATTAGAAACAGCTGAGCTAAAGAAGGAAGCAAATGAGCAAGTCGGGTTTTGACTTGTACGGGCGGGTTGGTTGGCCGAAGGAACACTCCACCAGCCGCCTCAAGTTGTCATGGGAGAAGCAGGATGCACACGGTTTGCGGCCAAGGCGCACTCACTCGCATCTCTCTCATGCTAACATAGATTTCAGGATTATTCACCTGCCAGTCAACAAACTGCTACCCTCTTGGCCGACCTGACCTGGCGATGAATTAAAGATTAAGCAGCTGTACCTGGCAAAGATTGCGGGGCACTGGCCGGACTTTGCGTCTCTCCAAAGTGAGCTGCCGGCAAAGGGCATTATCACCGCTTGCCAGAAACCGAACCCATCTTCATCCCATAGCTCGCATACTATGTGCCCCCGATCACCGAGAGAAAGGCTACATAAGCATATCGATTAGTGGTAGTGTGTATACCGTATAAGCTCCCCAAGTTGTCGATGCTCCTTGGCATTATTGCCACTATGCTTGATGTGAACTAGCCTGAACCTGTCAAACAGGCTCCCTATCTACTTTGTGGACTACACTTCTGGGGTTAACTACCGCTGCCAGCGACCGAACCAGCGACCGAACCAGCTTGAGGCTTCAATGCGACATAAGCACGCCGAGGAGTCGGGTGTTCAATATTGTACCAGTCATAGCGTAGCCGTGGCGGCTATCGCAGCACGCATGGACAAGGCGAGAGGTGACAAAAGGTCTGCGGCTACCAGATTGACTGTTGCAGCGGCGGTAAACGCGGGGTTGTGAAACCAAACGCCTTCTCGAAAATTCGCTAGCTCGATTAGGCGCCAGGAATGGATATCTCTTGTCACCTATGCCAAGATGAGCAGCGGCATGCATCAGGGAACCCAACGCACAGCACTTTATCCAATGAAGCGCAGACAACCACACGTTCGATGGCGTGCAGGGGCTCGCGCAGGACATGACGGTCTGGTGTTCCGGGGCGGATTATGGGGCAAAGGATGTCGGGACAATGAAATGTCCTCGCGCTGCTATGTGCACAGACCGCTCAGAGCAGACAACTCACGATATGAGCTGCTGTCTGGATAGTTACCGACTTGCTGGTCATGCAAAACACGCCTATCAGCCTTGAGTTATCTAAACGAGACGGACATAAGTCGAGTCTATGGCTACGAATCTCCGGTCCCAGCCAGGTGGGCGCTATCCAGAAAAAATGCATCCAGGAGTCCGGACTTCTTTTCTTCGCCACACAAACCCCCCTACCCTAGCCTGATACAGGTGAACACAGGTTACTGCGGCCCAACTTGAAGCCCATGAGCATAGAATCCACAATACTCCCCGGGAGCCTATCAATATCTTGGGTCGTCTACGCTCTGGCGATGAGGAAATCTGCCTTCGGCATCATCTCGGTCAGCCATGGCACACCAGTTCCGGAACACGCGGGCGGTTCAAGGGTTAGGCTGGAATCCAGAAGCAGGGCAGCTTGCCAGCCAATTTCTAATGCAACGGGAGTGTTGAGTCACTCGTCTTGGATGCGACGAACACATATGTCTTCGGCGCTTACTCAGGGTGCCTCATAGTGCCATAACATGGGCCATTCAAGGAAAAAGGCTTACTTCGGTGTCGATGCCACGCGACAAGCCTCTGTTCAGTGATCATATCTTGGATATAGGAAGCCATCATCAGTCAACTTGT
The DNA here is from genome assembly GCA_021209875.1 of Rosellinia necatrix. Lineage (NCBI taxonomy): Eukaryota > Fungi > Ascomycota > Sordariomycetes > Xylariales > Xylariaceae > Rosellinia > Rosellinia necatrix. The sequence goes on from JAGYVD010000009.1 coordinate 3,271,794, forward strand.
ACATGTCGACGCCGAAAGGCGCTGCGTGTTGTATTCCTTTTGCTGTCGGAAGTTAGTATGAGTCAACACTGGCCTATACAACTCCAGTGCACACGCTCGGGTCAAATAATACGTGTAGTGAATAACCGTCATTATGTATAGTAGCCTCGAATTTGCAAATCGTGTAGGGAGACTAGTGCTACGGCTTGCTCCGGATCCGGTATTCACATGGTGATGAGCATACGCGATTTCTTGATTGAGTATCTGGAGACTTTGGGAAATACAATCCTCTGATGCCGACCCACGGCAACAGATTCCCTATCGAGTCTTTAACTTGGTGTCTCTACTATCGCGGTGTTCTAACACGTGGCGTGCAAGAGCATGGCATTTTGCTTGTGAGTTCTTGGCCTAGTCAGCAAGCTCGTCATGTGTGAGTGACCCTTTAGCATCCCCATACCATCCGCGTACTTGGTTACGGGAACCCACGAAGCATGCACATATCGTTTGTGCGGTGCGGTTAATCATGCAGATGGACCTTCAAAGGTACAAGCTGATTTCATTGGGGCGATTGAAGTTAAATCAGAAACGCCGGGACCCCGCGCTGGTAGAGTGCATAGGTGGGCGGTACCGAAACATTGACAATGTGTACGAATAGTACATAGTCAGCTCGGTGATTCCCGTGCCGTGATGGAAATGGAAACTACGTTTCATAGGGACGTGTCGCGTGTGTGGTCATGGGTCTAGCTTCAGGCAGGTTGCGACATATTCACACGCCTCGAGTTTCGCCGTGGCGCGCTTGCGAGGGAGAGGAGGAGGAGGAGGAGGAGGGGGGGGAGAGACTTGCCTCATCCACAGAACTATAACCGTAATAATACTCTCATGACGCTGAGTATCTACTCCGCGTCGTTGCCTCCACCAAAGCCGTGTATAAAAGTTCACTCTCGCTGCAGGGATGCCCGTTAAAGGGCCGCAGGAGTAGTCCTTACCATCGCATCAGCAAGGGGCCTGGAATTGAATCGGCGCTGGCATAATCCCATTTCCGTCTACATTGTTCTGTTTCTCTGCTCTACGTCGGACCTCCCGTGGGTATTGAGCTCATGCTCGATCGAGTATCGGGCCTATATCCCACCGTGTGAGCAGATCTGCCATGTTCGAGCCCATGAGCTTGTTGACACGTTCTGGTTAAAGTTCCCTGGTAGGTTCTGAGCATGGCTCGGTCGTAAGTCGGGAAGCATCCGAATGTGCATACTAGCTAAGCTGATTCCGTATAGAAACTTCGGAATACGACTTCCTATGTGGTGTACGTTTGTGGTACAGTCTTAAAAGTATCGCTAACTACCATTTTGCCGCTATCGAAGCATGATACTACAATAACGCTGGTGGCACTCATTACGAGAACTTAGGGGCCTTTCGTGTTAAACGTCGCAACAGCGATAGAGTTCCGTGTTCATACCATGGAAGTGAACTTTAAGAGAGATGACAACCCACTCTGGCAATCATGTCAGTGTCAGATTGCGTCCTTGAATAAGCTCCCCGAAGTATCCCCCAGCCTTCATTTGTGAGTATAGGATGAATGTAGAGATGCAATGCTATATCGTGGACTGACGAGCCCTTAGATCGCTACTTGGCAATCACAAAGCCCAACTACCCACTACCAACATAGACCACTTGTTATAGGCATTTACTGTGAAGAATGTATGGCATGGTATTCCTTGGAAGGATAAGACAACCGCTCGTCGGTTAGATTTCGCCCGTGGAATGGCCGGGTTGGGGAAAGGCTTTGGGGTGTTCTGTGAATACAAGGCATTGATCTTATTGTGAAGCTCAACGAAATCCCCCAGTTTCTTATTCTAATCTATTTCGCTAGTAACTAGGTAGGCATTAAACGCATAGCTGCTCAGCGCTGATACCGGGCTTCGCTCGCTGCACGCACAGCTCGATGTCAGGGCTCATTTTGTGTGGATGAACAGAGAGGGATGAGCGCTGTATAGAGTAACTCATTGTTGACAGGCTTTTCTTCAAATCTCTTCCAAGGTAGACAACTTAAATGCATAACCATACTTTAATCTCACTCTCTAGGATGGCACGACTCAATTCCCAGGCAGCAAACGTCGGCCGGGTATCAAACCTGGGGGGTTGATGAGAAGCGATTGAGGAGATCACGTGGAGGTGGATGCCAGCTGGAGCTTCCTGGTCGCGGTTTGAGCCCTTCACCTCTCCCTTGTCGCTTCATAGGTAACCAACTTGTCGATGTTACCTGGCCATAAAAATCACTGCATGCCTCAAGGATCCACAGCCCTAGATAGTCAGCAGCTCCTCACGGCACGATGGCAACCGGGAAGGTCCATCCGCGGCGGCACAGGGGTTTTTCTGCCGCCGCGGCTATTTGGGATGGGATCCCGTGACGCTGGTGTGAATTGTCTCACGTTAAATGCAAGCAAACCCGGGAGGAGACCGCTCTATGCACCCAAGGAGAGGGAGGGACCTAGTGTGATTCGGGGGGACAAAGGACAGATGACAGCCTTCATCCAAGCCCCATGCGAGATCGAAGACGGCACAGCCGTGCCAAGGGCACTGACGCGTCCCCAGGCCCTCCTGGCATTCCTGGTTAGGGGAGGTTGGTTACTCCCGCGTAAATAGTTGTGCGTGTCTCATGCGGCTCTCGGGGCTTGGGGCATGGATATCTGGGGTTGATGACCGTTGATTGGACCGCGACGCCAGATCTGCCGCCGTCCCAGCAATGCATGGTAACTATGGTGTATGGGCAGAGTTATGATTCCTGCCCTGCTTGTGTGTAAGTGGCGGCGACCGCAACTCCCCCTCCCTCTCTCTCTCCCTCCCTTTGCCCTTGACCGGCCGGGCTGGATCGTATGATGATGATGATGGTGATGATGATGCCCGGGTCCAATAGGCATGGAAACACCGGGCCTCTTTTTTCTTTTTGACATTGGTAGATATCTGTTGGTTAAGACCACCTAAGTAGGTAGGTTGGTAGGCATGCAGGTATGTATGTATCGCAGTCGCATCCGCGCATCCGCATGTCTCGACATCTTCCAAAGTATGTATATACGCCGGTACGTAGGTGTTGTGTTGTATGTTGTTTGACAGCTTCTGCAGCTGCCTGCCTACCTTACCTACTTACCTACTTACCTACCTACATACCTACGGTAGGTAGAGACAAGCATTTGCAATCTCGGAGAGACTGCATGGGAGGCAGGCAGGTTGCAAGCCGCCGGTTCGTGTACCGGATGCAGTGGGGAGGGCGATCGTAGATGAAACGCGTGTGGGCGACCTACGACCCAAGGTAGCAGTAGTACCTACCGTAGGTGGTAATAGTACCTACCTACTGTATGTGCTGGGAGCTGCATTGCCCGCTGTCCTAGATTGCCGATAGGTGCCATTGACCCGCCCACCCTGCCATAAGCCGGCAATTGGAAGACGAAATGGTGGAACAAGGTAGGAGCGTGATGCAACCGTACCATTAGGAGGTAAGTAGTGTACACTAAGTAGGTAGCTGCCTCTAAGTTCACTTAATGGGAACAGCTTCCCCGCGAAGCTCACAAGGAAGCAAGGAACCTTGATGGCCAAAACTTGAAAGCTACTGCCTACTTACATATATAGTAGACGGGTTGACGACTGAAGCATCGACAGCTAATTGCACCACCATCCTTGTCCTGCCCCAGGTCATACCCCTTGCTCGCCATTTGTCTATTACGGCCATCTATTCCACGATATGTGACCATGATATATGACCATGTCGTGATGTATGATTATCATGGTCGCCTACCGTATTATGGCTACCCCTAATTGGGTGCGTGTCGAGAGACACGGGGTGGCCCCCTTTCAATCTGGCGTTTCTTCGCCGCTGCAGAGGGAGGAGGTTATAGGCACCCCGTACCTAGGTACCTAGTCAATCTCTGTAAACTGTAAACGTGAACGACTATCTGTTGACCTAATGCAGCACTATTGACGTATGAAGGACGTGGTGTGTGTGTTGTATGTTGCTAGCATGGGACTAGGTAGGCTCAAGCTCTGGGCAATACCTACCTAGGCACCTACTAGCTACCTAGGTAGTGGAGGCTGCTCAGGGAGGGGGCGGGGCTCATGCATCCTCTCCCATGCATCATCTTCCCGTCATCGGGATCACATAATCAACCTACCTACTTACCTACTATGGGTACGTACATACTCTGCACATACATACATTTAGTGATACGGCATTCTTACTTGTACCGTGCAGTATGCCACGATGTTTGATGTTTGTGCACTACATCCATGATCTTGACATACTTGCCGTACCTATGTCAGGATGTGAGACCAGGGTATGAGGGTCCCTCCGCCTAGACAGGCAGGTAACGCCATATCGTTGCAATTCCCCATGGGACCGTAGCCTTTATTCCCCAGTATATATCTAGATATGTAGTATGTTATGGTATGTTTAGCTGTTATACCAATTAGCCCGAAACAATCTCACCGGGCATCTTGGGCGGGTGCCGTAGGACGGCATCGCATCGCCTCTTCCAAGGTTCTTCTAGTTACGGCGTAGACTGGTAACTCGCCATTTCCGCGCGGGAGCTGAACGCAGGAACACGTCGCATGATAGACGTCGGTACATGGTTGGCTCGCTTATGATACCAACATTTCGAATGGACTGGGACTCTTTCAGGAGAAGTCGAATGGCGGGCCGTCGTGTCGTCCGTAGTATACATAGATGGATGTTCCGTCTTACCGGCCGTAAAGTGAGCATATTTATCGATTATTCGCGTGAATACGTTGCGACCAGCGTATCAACGGTTACCTTGGTGGGATTAGTGGGATTAGTTCCCTCCCCGGCGGAGCCGTAGCTACCTAGCTCCAGTAGCGGCTGACTTGTGCCAATCAGATGAATCGACACACATGCTATGATACTCAGGCAGGTACTTAGTATACAAGAGGAGTACCTTTGCCCTACGTTACGCCTCCGAGGTGGATACCACTAGTTTCCGCTTCCAGGTCCAGGCTTCTTCTGTCTACTTGTAGAGCTCGATTGCGCTGGCGGCTGTTGCCCACCAGCGCATCCATCTACGCTAGGTAGCTAGCCACCTCCAGTAGGTTAGGAAGGCACTCGCCACTTTTGTTCGGTAGTTGGGCTTACCTAAGCTCGGAGCTAAGACAGTCTAAGCTGCTCAGGTGCTAGCTAGATAGGTGGCTGAGCAAGACCATTTATGAGAGTTTTATGCGTAGAAAACGCGTCTTGAAACGTCGCCAGTACGGCATTGACCCAACCCCCCAGTCGTCCTGCGAGCTCAATCAAACTAGTTAGGTATCCAAGCTGATTCACCGTGCTGACAAGGTCAACTTCAGCTCTCTCTCGCATCTCCACTTAGGCGAGCTTGCTCGCTATTACACTATCTTTACGAATCAACAGGAAGTAGGTAAGACGTGGTTCCGGCTCAAATAGCTGCTACAGTGGAGGCACACATAACAAGGACGCTCCGGTTCTTCTGGTCGTGCATCTACTGTGGACACCTACACCGCTTGGGCATCGTCGGTATCATAGGTCCTTGGGTTGTCCAGCACCCTGAACACGTAACAACGTGCGTTACCTAGGACCGTTGGGTTTCGGCGGATTTGGCATCCCCAGCCAAAACTTGATGATCAACAACGTCAAAACAGCCACACCAGCGCAAATCTTCGCTATGCCGCATGCGGTGGGGTTGATTTGTTCGGCCCTCAAGTGAGGGTTTCCAGGACACGGAGCGCAGCACAAGGCGTTACTTCCTTGTTCGTCTAGAGAAATGTCTATCGTTCGTGTGCGAGTTATTGCAACTGGTAGGCAGGGTTTCTCTGCGTGGGTTTGACGGAACCTGATATCTGCTGGATAAGGCGGATTGTCGCTCATCATCGCCACGAGGAAATGCAATTCGGAAACTTGATTTTGAATTAGTACTCGCCTGAAGAAATACGCGACACTCGATCGTCCTACAGGTCGGGAAACCTGTAGGACGAGACACATTTAGCTTCGTCGGCTATCTTGAGCGAGTGCGACAGGGAGAAACCGGTAGAACCAGAAGTCACTTGACCGTCGGAAGAAATGGCATCCAGGAGACGATGAAGCCATGGTCATCATAAAGGCGTAAGGGAATGCGTGTTTTATATATGGGTTTGATCAGTTGCCTCAAGGGAGCCTTTTAACGTCATTTTCATAGCAGGCTTGGAGGTCAAAGGAGCGATTCCCAGCTGTCGCATGGAACTAAAGCATGCCACGTATTGCTGGGAAGGAGTTCTCTATGGTTTCCCACGCGACTTCAACTCTTTATAAAGAAAGGTCAGCTTCACCACAGCCACGCTCAGGGGGGTAAGGACAGCATTGCCAAAAACCGTTGCTGGAGGTGGCTCAAGGCAATTAGCAGAATAGGATGAGAGGCGACGTCTATACTTTCTTGGGGCGACAAGTAATGACTGAATTAATGAGGCGTTCGCCGTAGGAACGAATGTGATGCTATCCGCTAGCTGGGATTCTCTTGTCTCAGCATTGTTATTGATTCCACACCCCGCCAACTCTTGTCGAGGCTAGTCGTCTTATGATACGTAATATGGTTCAAAGGTAAACGCTCCCTACCCTGCCAGTCACTGAAATACAATATTAATCGCAATATAAAAGGCCCAAAGGATAGGCTGAGAGGAGAGGGGAGCCATGTGACGTTGACGACGTTGTGGATAGCCATCAATCTGATTCTTTTGCTCCGTTCTATTGGTGTGAGGAAAACGGTGATTACCTATCTGTCTACCTTAGGTACCAAGGGTAACTAGTAGTGGTAACGTCTAGTTAGGTACCAAGGGTAGGTAGGCACTTTATAAACGGTGCTGCTATTACGTGTTCTACGTTCTACACTACCTTTCGGGTGCCTTTTTGGAATATAAAAGTGGGAACCTCCTGCAGGGTGGCTTAGGCTAAAAGCGGGATTGGCTCAGATGGAATTCCCATTGTGTATACCTCAGCAGGGTAGAACTTAGTATCTATGAGGTACCGAGGATGACCAGCACCTGGATCCCGTCTCCCGATCCCCGTTCTGGTTAGGGAAGGCTTCGACGACCCTCTTGGGGGCCCCACGCGTCGACCGCAGGCTCACCTCTCTTGCTCCTTAATGTGCATCATACATGATACAACTGCTGGAGCCTCCTTGCTCCCGTCGGCACTGGTGCCGGTCATCGCATCGCCATGTTCTCACGGTTTCCCCGTGTTCTCTCTGCTCCCTCTGCTCCCTCTGCTCTCTGTGCCTTCTCTGCTTCCGCACTCGGGTCTTTCTTGTTTCTGTCCGGCTTCCCTGCTTTCCCTCCCAGGCTTTATGACCTTGTCTCACACCCAGAGCGTCTTGTTTATAGAAAGAAGCGCTGCCGCAATCGCCGTTTGTTTGCGCACCCGTCGTCAGCACCGCCAGCACCGCCAGTGCCTTAATAAACTACTCACTTCCTAGTCTCTCTCTCTCTCCCTCTCTCTGTTTCGCTGCTGTCCCTCGTCCTCGCTTGTCCTCTACCTCTGCCTTTGCCTTTGCTCCCCTTGTCTGCCCACGCTTGCATCCCCGTGCGTGTCTCTCGTGTCTCGGAAAGAAAGGGCAGAATAAAAGAAATAAAAAAAAAAAAAAGAGGAAAAAAAACAAAAGAAAAAAAGGGAAAAAAGGTTTCAGCGTCGTGATCTGCATCTTCGTGTGCGGGACAAGGTTGGGCCGCCTGCACACCACAACCAACCCATACCAGCTTGTCCTCGGCGTTTGCCGCAAACAGTGCAATCAGTCTTGCCTGCCGTCTCCACGCGCTGCTGTGTGATCTCCCCCTACCTCTTTGAGCCTCGTTTTGCCTCGCTACCCAGACAGCCACCAGACAGCCACCAGACAACCACCAGACAGCCACCGGACAGCCACCAGATAGCCACCACCCCCTCGGGTTCGGGTTTATTACGTTGTGTCCAGCCCAGCCCATGCCGCTTAACATCGAGCTTTAAGCCCCCTCCTGTGCCTGTTCCCGTCCCCCCCGTTTCTGCTCCTTGGTGTCTGACCTCTTCCTCTGCCGTCTCGGGTTATTATTCGCTGGCTTCCGCCGGGGAACTCTACGGCATGGACTTGTTAATCTATGTATAGCAATATACCTGCCGTCTGTTCGGCTGGAACCAATGAGCCCCCGTGAACATGGGAAACTCATCTTCCGCCGAAGCTCCCAAGAAGGGCTCCAGGGCTGCTCAAAAGCTCTCCAAGCCTCGCACTGGCAATCCCACAACAGCTGGTCTGTTGAGACCGAACGGCATCGCTGATATAATGCGTCGGCCCTCCGCCACCGACGGACGTATGTCCCTGCCATACAGCGCGGCGCCCGTCCCCTCTCCACGCCACCCTGACGCTGAAAATACTACGGGGGATGACCCGGCAACTCTGTACGGAGCCTCTCCGTCCGTGGAAGATTTCCCGCATCGCTCCTTGTCCGAGTCGAACCCGCAGGGCCTCGTGCATCAGGGAAATCAGAACATCGGAGTTTTGCCGAGCGTTAGCCGCGACCAGCGCAGGAGTTGGACTGACTCGACTTATATGGGACCGGACGAAAGTTATGAACAAGCCCAACCAGGTCTCGTAGTAACGTACGTCACATTGTCGAATGATAGCCGCATCGATGTAGCTGACAACTCTAAAATAAAAGTCTACAAAGGAACGCATCTGGAGCGTCGATGAGCTACGATCTATCCCCTTACGAGGCACAGCGATTGTTGAACCTCGCCGCAGAACCATTCTTCCCGGACGAGTCGATAGCTTCCGAGAGTCAATTACACGCATCGCTATCGAGACGGCGAAGTTATACAAACCCCTACCACCCTACTCCTTCGGATGCCGTCGCCCTTCTCCCTCGGAACAACTCGGACGCTTCACTGTATACGCCAATGCGTAGGAGATCGCTGATGACGCCGGGCGTGGCAACGCGACCACCTGTGGCAGAGCCCATCGTGCCGCCGGCTATACAAACTGGATATGCTCTGCATTCGGAAGCCCCATCCCATGATACGCCGGGATTCGCGGGGGCTGGGTTCCTCCCTATTCCACATCCGTCGTTCGATCAGAGTTACATACCCCGTGTCCATACGCCATGCGAGGCCGATTACAAACAGACCGGTGCATTCAAACATGGCACCTTAAGGATTACAAACGGTAGCCCTGCGAGGACCCCCGCTTGCCAGGCTGCTGATGAGGCTATCCGCAATGGAAGTCAGTTGAAAGACGAAGAAAATATGGACGTTGACAGTAATGTGGCGGCCATGGCAGGTGAACAAGAAGCCGCTATAGCCTTTTTGCCCGAGCTAAGCCTTACTATAAGCCCATTCTCTCTGAGCGATATTGGGTCTGAATCGCCAGAGTTGCAAATTACAAGTAAGCATACGGCTATTGAGGATGAATTATTTGAAGACAGTTTACATGAATATGACACCGAGGTTCTGAATGTGTGTTTCGATAAAGACGCCAAGCCCCCATTGGATGAGGGAAAACAGAAAGGGCTCGATCGGTCAGATAGTGGCGTGGTAACAAGCCGGCTACCTGACCTCCCTCATAAATCCCTATCCAAGGCGGATTCTGGTTATAGCTCTAACGTTTCTATTCGCTCCCTATCTTCAAGACGGAATGAGCAACGCGGGGCTGGCCATTCCCGCAACCTCGCCGATGTTTCGCCTCAAGGAGTTGCCCTGGAGAATGTGAAGCCACCAAGCAATGCTCCGGTGTGGACTCGTTCGATTAATATTGGCTGTTCGGAGACAGAGTCGCAAATTCCGTTATTTAACGAATCCCCGCCTCCGGTTCCTGAGAAAGATCATACCAAGGCACCAAAATCGGCGACTAACAGGCCGCATAACTCCCCAGTCCCCGCTGGTAAACATGATCTAGCGTCGGATGATTTGCTGGTGGGCGAGGCCTTAACGTCGGCCCATCATTTACTCCCAGGTCTAAACGGTACTTGTACTATGAGTTCAACTCCCAACATCAGCAATGCGCGAAAGCCGGGAAAGCTCCAACGGATTTTAAGTGGTGCTCGTACCCCATTGGCAGGTCAGGTCACACATGTTCTGGACAAGGAAGGGAGCGCGCGCCCTATTTCTCAAGCAGCACATGAGAACTTACGCCAATGCTCTGGACCATCACCACGTTCTTTTGATAACCCTGTTGAGGGTACAGGCATCATGAAGGGCGATCTCAAAATCACGAAAGCCGGCAAGACATCTGTAACACATGACCATGACTTCGCGATTCGGGCCCCAGGAAATGGACCTGGTATGCGGAGGGATCAAGAAAAGGCTCGTGGCTTCAGAGCAAACCTTCGTCTTCATTCGATAGGCTCTACCATTACTCGGGCGGCGTCTTCCGTTATGGCCAAGACCCCCATGCTGAGGAGGCCAACACCCACCCCAAAAAACTCGAGTGGCCGGGACGCGAGCCACCAAGTTCCAGGCACTGCTGCTGCGATGACAAATTATCCTAATAGCAACTCGCAATTGGGCCATATGCATGCAGGTGATATGGACCACCCCATGTCCCCACCCCTCGCGAGTGGGAGAGGGCTTTATGGTGAGCGAGTAGCGACCGCAGGTCGATCGAACTCTCTATTAAGTTCCAGAGGAGGCTCCGATTTCTGGGTCCACGGTGCCGTCCGCCATAATAGCCTGGCAAGCCAAAGCGGGCAATACGGAACAGCTCTTCAAATATCATCATTCCCAGGCCAATACTCGGTTTCTGGGATACCGCCGCCCATAAGTATGAAAACACGAAGCATAGGTCCGCTGCGAGTGCCGCCGCCAATCCGGCCCCGTTCGACCCCTCCAGTGAGATCAGGGATGCCCACACTATCGCACAAATCCAGTCGAGAAGGCATTCAAAGCTATCCCCCCTATAATCGCCCGACGAGCTCTAACTATACCGCTTTGCCCCGGCAACCAAGCCAAGAAAGCTTTTACGCGTACTCTGCGGCCCAAATCCAAGCATTCTTGAACCAGTCATCTCGAATGCCTAGTATGGTTACCAATAATCCTTCGGGCATTCAATCCGTCGCAGGAGAACATTGGGCGGCCCCAGCCCCAGGCGGCAGTCTTTCTAACCCACAACCTGGTGCTATACCCTCGTGGGAGCCGTCATTTGACCGTAGCAGACGGAATTCACTGGCTAGTCAGACAAGCCAACATAGCGCTCTCAGTAATAGACAGCCGTGGCCTCATCATACGTCCTACGATTATCCTGCTCTCCGACACCGATCAAGCTACGATGGATACCCATCTCAGACTCGTCAGGGGTATGGGCAAGATACTGGACCATGGCCGGTACTGTCTCGTGGTAACGGGCAGCCGTATGCACCCGATCCCCTGAGTGGCCAGCTCGCGTCCCGTCCGGCTTCTCAGTATCAACAGCACGCTCGATATGTCTCCCGCGGCCACCTCCGGCATCACAGTCTCGACCAATACGGATCTCCTATCCCATATCGCGTTCTTCACAGCTACAATTCTCCAGCTTATCGGGGCGTTCCGATCTGGTCTAACTGAATGCGGCCACATGGACCAGGAACTGATTTCCTATCATATTCCATGAGTTAACACACCCTTCTCGTTCAACTTCGGACGCTCTTTTATCCTCTATTTCATTGATAGGATCCCTTGTTTCTGATCCCAGACCCACCATACTCTTATCAGCGTGCCCGCGAGTAGACACGAGGAGGCTGGTACGGATTTATACCTGGTTTCGGATGTTGAACAGCGATTATTGGCGCTGGGCACCGGTCACTTTGCTTCTCTTTCTTTTTCTGTCGGTACGGAAGGCGGTAGGCATTAGAGGATCTTACGGAGGCGCACTCTTCAACAAATGGATCTGATACCCAGAAGCATCGCTAACGAAGCAAATACAACTGAGCATAACGAAATTATGTATATAGCAATACAACGAACATATCAAATGCAACTTTAACCACCAACGCTCGTTTTGTTCATCAAGCTAAAACAAAATATCCGAGGATGGCGTTTGCGCGTGTAGATCCGCTTTATTTCGTCGTTGGCCGTCATTGGCCGACGTTGGCCTGTGCTTGATATACCGATGCCACGGGTTAGGTTAGCGGGATGCCGTTTTCCTAGTTGGGGCGTGGAAGCTCAACCTGAGACCCGGGCTGAATGCGGTTATGGTGTCTCGTATATATGGATGGACGTTTGTGGCATGGCTCGAACCTCGTTGTTTGTCCGGACAGGGCCAGCACTAGCCGTCCCTTGACCTAGCATATGGTATACATACCTAATATAACTAACCATACACTACCTAATATAACTCACGCCACACCACGCCACACTCCACCAATGCATGAAACATGGTGCTCGAAAAGTGCGCTGGAATGCTCCGGTGCCATTGTAGGACAAGATCGGAGCGATGTCTCAATTTTGCCTGTTGGTTTAGTGTGCTACGCTCGTTCGTTTCGCGGAGGACTGAGTCAAGTTCCCACCAATGTCTCGTGAGTCCGGGGTGGCCGCTTGATGGAATATGCTGGGATCGTTCAGTCTTAAGCAGTACTACTGTACTAGGCAAAACAGATTAACTATGCAATCGGCTTGCAAGTTCGCCATCACGTCGTGCTCTAATACCCGCCGGCACTTGCGCATGCACGACGATACAAGTATTTCCTATCATCCTATACCCAATGCCGCTGTCGTCCACTCTCTCCACGCAATCAACCCCCTTCTGCCAGATAATCCCCGGCTCTCTCTCTTTCCGACGACGTCCTTCTCTCTCCCTCCCAAGGTCCGTGTCTCCCGCTCTTGCTTCGACCGCGTCCGTTCAAGACTAGACCAGCTGCTGCCCGCCCCTCGTCTGCACTATCTCGCCGGTCGCGTTCGAGTCCCGCAGCGGGTACATGTACGCCTCGACCACCTCTTCTACGGCCGCCAGCCGGCCGACTGGTAGGTGGCCCGTCATGGCCCGGAGCCCGGCCGCGCGCTCCTCAGCGCCCGCATAGTTCCCGTTCCATACCCCCGTGTCCACGACGCCCGGCTCGACCGCGTTCACGCGGATAGGAGAGAGGTCTAGCGCTAGGTTGCGTGTCACTGGTAGGTCAGTCAGGTGTGTTGGTCCAAAATCCGCCCTCTATGGGAGTGTAGCTATATAGACACCATAAACCATGATGGATTTAGAAGCAAGAAAGCAAGCAAGAAAGCAAGCGAGAAAGCAAGCAAGAAAGCCAGCAAGCAGGCAAGGAAGGAAGGTAGAGGTGGGAAGGGGGCCCCAGTCCCGTAAACCTCAAAATGCCTTCTCCAATCGCGGGACGAAGGAAAGGAGGGGGGATTCACGCCCTTTTATGCCGGCGGCAAAACACGCGATGACACTCCAGCCGGGAGATGGCTTCGAGGCGATGGAGCCGGTTGTGAGGATGAGACTCTTGTCGCCGCTGCTGCTGCCGCAGGCGGCGAGGTGCCTCTGGGCGACCTTGCCGACCATGACGGGCGCAAGGAAGCGCATGTGCGCGGCCCGCATCGCGGCGTCGGGCGTGACGTCGGCGAGGCGGCCGAGCGCGAGGTTGTCGGCGGCCGTGTAGACGACGTGGTCGATGGCGCCGCCGAGCTCGGCCGCGCGCGCGAGCAGCGCGTCGAGGTCCCGCTCCACCGTCGGCCGCGACAGGTCGCAGCCCAGGCCCACGAGCCGCGGCGACGCGGGCGGGCACCCGGCCCCGATCGACGCCACGGCCGCGTCGGCGCTCGCCTGCGACGAGCCCGCCAGCGTCACGCGCGCCCCGGACTCGAGGGCCGCCTCTACCACCCCGCGCCCGATACCCCTCGACCCGCCGATCACGACGATGTGCCGCCCTGCGAGTTTGTTGTTGTATTTGGCCATTTCCTGTCGTGCGATGGGATGGGATGCAATGTTGATGGGACTCTACTGAGAGGAGATGTGTGGTATATATATATATATATACATATACATATGTATGTGTGTGTGTGTGTGTGTGTGTGATACGAAACGACACGCCTTCGTAGATGAGCTAGAGTATGTATTTATGTATCTTGGCGATGACTTCGTCATCTCGCGGTCGCCATGTTGGAGATAAGAGGCTGTCGGCGCCGGACATCACGGGTCCGGAGCCTTGTGCCCGTGCCATGTTAGCCAATTAAGGGTATCTTTGTTGCGTAAGTCGTTTCTTATGCGCCTGTGGCGTTGAAACGGTGCAGGTCGTCAGCCGTCGGGATGTGAGAGAAACTAGAAACTAAAGAGGAACGGAGATAGACTCAATTTCCCTGTCAGGTAATGCTTATATCCGAATTCCATATGCTTGTTCGGTCTTATTCCCCCCTTTTGCCACCCCTAACCTAGATGGCTCCGGTGCCACATCATCGCACACATAACTATTGCATCATGCCTTTGTGTGTTCATAACAGTTACGTAGATTTTATCCGGGCGGCTTGAAGGATTTCCTGACCTGGGAGTTGACGTCAGCATACATATTGGCTCCGAAAAAACCCTCGGCGGTACCCTCAACCGTAGTCGAGTACGCGAACCAAGTAGATTGATGTTTCCCACAGGCGTGTGTGTGTGTGTGTGTGTGTGTGTGTGTGTGTGTGTGAGGGAGGGGGGGAAGGGGGTTATCCCTAGCCTTCAGTACGTGTAATTCGGCAACACTATATTTGCGATGAGGAGATGGATGAATTAGGATTGAAACTGTTGCATTAAAACTACCTCACATGAACCCAAAAGTCAATATTTTCCCTGCATGTGTTGCCAGCCTTTCAGCGCTTTAATATAATTACTCATGACATAAACCCGGGATGTTTGAAACAAGCGCCCCTGATCGTAATATCGTTCATCCGCTTATTTTTTGGCATGTCACAATATCATCGCGAATCGATGATCCCCTGACGTTGCGAGGTCGAACGAGTTGAAACTTGTGAACGGCGTCTAAGAGACGCTTCAGTATGGATATACTCCGTAACTTTCATGTTGTAAATTGACGATAAAGCAAGAAATTCTATTCGAGGGGATTGAACTCTGTCTTTTGACGGCTAATCGATGACTTTTCAACGCTGTATGCTTTAGCCAATGCTACAACAGTCCGTACTCTTGGGTTTGAATTTAACATCAAAGAGTTTCCAGAATTATCTATTGGCGTTACTAGCTTCCAGTCATTTAGATGACAGATGGATTTAATAATACCGGTAGGTCTTGACCATCAGGGGGTGTCTTCGGTGAGTGATCAGACCTCTCATCCCCAGTATCAGGCTCAGAAGGGCCGGAGACACCTTTAAAATAATCAAAAAGCTGTTCCTGCCCATGAACGGTCTCATTATCCACCGGTAGCGGCGAGTTAGATTTCCCGGATTTCTCTCGCAGCCGATTCCCACTAACGTGGAGGCATCTAATCCCTGGATCTGGACTCTTTTTGTCATGATCTGGGGCAAGTCCGTGATCCGGCGAGAAGCCAAACACGCCTTGGTCTGGGGGATGGGCGAAGCCAGCTCTAATGGGACTGAGGGGTGCCAGAAACACATCGTCGGCTGGGGCTCGGCTGAGTTGGTTTGAAGGCTTAGGTCGTTTCAAGGCTTCCGAATAGTCTGTGCTGGTGTGCCCCGCGTCAAGAAAATACGGAACTGTCGGTTGCTCGAATCCCACTTGATCGTTTTCCTTTTGGTCCTGCCTTCGACTTCGCTGGTCAGGTGCAAGCGATAATTTCGAGATCTGGGCTGTGGATTTTGATTCTCCACAGTTGGTGTCAGCTAGGATCTAAGATTGAGATCAGAATATTGATGAAATACCAACACTACGGGACTCCACTTCCGGTGTATGGGTCGAGGGGCGGCCGTCCCTAACAGACGTCACTGAAATCTCGGACGTCTTCCCAGTCGTGTTGCTAATTGACTGTTTAGATTTGGGATTTTTGGTGTTTGAAGCACCATGCTGAGAGCTTGGTGGTTGAGCTTGTAATTCCGGCTTCATTTCTCCTACCTTCGCGACTTCATTCTCTCTTTGACTATTAAGGTCGGGGTTGGATTGTTCGGACTTCGTGGATCCTGTTGGGCTGTGGCGCTCGGGCTCGCTGTTTATGTCCTTGTCAGGTTGAGTATGCTGAGATATCAATGGGTTTCGTCGCGCTAAATCATCATCATTGCGTTGAATTTCCGCTTGCTTTAACCCGGATTCTCCCCAGGGTGATAAATCAATATGTTTGATTATATTTTCTTTTGGATTTTTTTTGGATTTTGTTGGTTTCGTTATATCAATTCCTTCTGATATCTTCCCTACCTCCGATGTCAAACCAGCTCTGGTATCCGTATCTGTTCTTTTATGTTCGTTAACACCTATCATCGAGCTGCGGTGTCCTATTAAATAACAGACGATCATCAGTTTTTAATTATAACCGGGAGTAATGCCTGGCTGTGACATTAACTTACCACCGTAGTCGTTGGCTTTCAGATTGATTTGGTCTGAGCTACCCTTTTCGGGTTTTGACTTGGCCTTTGATTCATTAGACATATTATTCGTCAAGACCTCCGCAAATGATTTCGGTAAGTTCTTAGTGGATTCCTTCGATTCCTGAAGATGGCCGTTGGACTTGTCTTGTAAGGGCACCTCACCGTCTTTCTTTACCTCTGGGGATTTTGTCGATGTCTCTGGGATAGAAGGTGCAAGATTGTTAGAAGGGGTATTGGATTTGGCGCTCGCCTTGGAGTTTGTTTCGATGCTTGACCGACTATTCGGAATGGAGCTATCGTTGAGATTATCTTTCGAGGAATTGCTGACTCCTTTTCTTGACTGATCTTTATCCTTCTTTCGCGAAGGGAGCTTTGGCAATGGTTGGTTCAATTGCTCATCGATACGTCGATTAAGTTCCTTAAAGTTCAAATTCAGAATTAGAGCATACAATATTGGACAACGGCATCCAAAATCTTACCTTTCGCCTCTCTGCAAGATTTTGTAAACTCTCCTTGCCCTCCTTGCCCACCCTACGAGCTGCCTCCTCAACTTCGTCCATTTTGTGTGACATGTCATCGTCGATAGAATCGACCTCTTTGTCATATTTACGTTGTCGCTGTTTGTCTTCCTTCGAATTGGCCTTCTTCAAATCTTCGTCCTCGCGCCGACGTTGCGCCGCACGTTCTTCGTCTTCCTGCTTCCGCTTCTTTTTAATATCGTCCAGCTCTGTTCGGCGCTTAATCTGTAATTGTTCTCCATCTTTGGCGAATGAAGACTCTAACTCCGCTAGCCAACTATCGCGTTTTTGTTCCAATTGATCAAGTTCATCGTATTGTGCTTTCCCAGACAGTTTATTGACAGTGGTTCCTATCTCTGTCAACGTGTCCTGCATCTGCTGTATGAGAGTTTCGACCTCCATCTTGATAACGGTGCCCAATACAGGACGGACGGTCGGCACTTGGTTTGTTAATGGGCTGACGGTCAAGAGATAAACCCTGGTATCGAATGTATAGAATATGTTGGCAACCGCAAAATATTGATTAGAATGCAAAGGCTGGCATCGAATATCTGGAGTATGCGGGTATGATGGTAGTGTCAAGCCTGGCAATTTGGGTTCGGACCAAATGGATTCAGAAGTTGCATCTATATTTTTAAATAACGCCGCATATGTTAAACAGTCTTCCATGACGCTCAAAAAAATACCTTGCAGGTGTCATCGCGTCAGTCGAGTACGTAATCGTTAGTGGTGCTCACCCCATGGGTTGTTGAATAGTGCCGGGCATATCCGAGCAACACTAACACACCACGTCAAGCCAAATAACCCGGAGCCTCTCTCCCGTTATTCACGAAGCTGGGATGACGTCAGTGAAACTGGTTGTTTAAGTCACAAAGGATCGCATTTCGTTGTTTCGTATCTAAGATGCAAGATTATCTCATAGAGAAATATAAAGTTAATGATCTTGATGATTTAATAATGTCAATAGGTTCTCTTGCTGACCCTCCAAATATTTCCTTAAATACGTCATATATGTCCTTTCAATGTTATTTAAACTTTCTATCACAATAAAATCTATAACGTCTGCATCAGTGTGCACCGGAATGCGTCGGGATGCGTTTTATTCTCATCTTTTAATCCAAGTGAGTCATGCTAGTGCAGCAAGGAGCTGTTCTAGCGGCTGAAATACCGCCCAGCCAATGCTTCGATAAAGTGAAATGATGCCATTAAATCTACGCCTAATTCACCATCCTTCAAGGATCCGTACGATGCGCATAGACTAACTAAGGTTTGCACCAAGCCTTAAATTGGCATCTGAAGAGCCAAACCCACAGGTATGACGGACGGTGAACATAGACAGTGCATGGCTTGAATAGATCGACTACATCATTAGCGGCCCTGCGAGATTGTTGTGCGGTTGCATGTCTCTGTAATAATCTAATCCGCATGCTAACGTGGGGTAATGAGATGGCCAAGGCCCTTTTCATCCTAAGGCTATGACTCCTATTTTTGTTTCGATTCTCAGGCTTTTACTTTCATTTGTTGTCTCGCAGTCTCTCGTCGACAGACTCTATCGAAAGACAGAAATGTAGCATCATCAGTGATGCTATTACTTGTAGCCATGTTACCAAAGCCAAGTGCTTGATTATTCGTGCCCCAGGCAATATCATTATAGAACGCTTTGTGACCAAGGCAAGGAGAAGAAAATGCGAAGGCCGCATGAGAATTTTGTCACAGTTCACACTGCTGGTAGTTCCAGAAATGACTTATATTATTGCATAAGGAGGGAAGGTTTTTTATTTAGTTAGTCGCTAGCTACTTGCTTTTTTTATATATAGTATTTTAGCTTATGTTTTAATAGGGTTTTTAGGTTAGAACTAGTTTTATAATAGTATTTTTTTTTTTAAACTATAGATGTTTTTATTTATAAAATAAAATTTTTAATAAATAATAGTTAAATATTTTTTTTAAAGCTTTAGCGTTATAAAATAAATATTATATAATATATTTTTTTTTTTAAACTATTAAATAAACGTTTTTTTTTTTTTTTTAAAAATAAGTCTGTAGTAATATAAAGCTTATATGCTGTTTTTTATAAAATAAATGCTATATAATATATTTTTTTTTTTTAAACTGCTAAATATATATTTTTTTTATTTTTTTTTAAGCACGGGCTGCCGGCGATATAAAGCTTGCTTACTGCTTTTAAATATAAATATTTTTTAATTTATTTATTTTTATTTTTTTTCTAGTTTTTTAAGATTTTTTTTATTATTTTATTTTTGTTTTATTTTTTTTTTTGTTTTTGTTTTACTGCTTTTTATACTTTTTATTATTTAGTTTTTATAAAAAAACTTTTATTTTTATTATTTATATATTTAAACGTAAAATATTAAAAAATAGTTTTATTATTTAAAAACAGTTAAATTATATATTTATTATTTTTTATTAATAAAAACTATTAAATATTAATAATATATAAAATATAAAAATATTTACAAGCTTATAAATATATATTTACTTATTGTTTTTTATTATTATATTTTAAATTTTTTGTTTTAAATATTAATTTATAACTGCTAAACTATTTTAGTTATTAAGAAGATTGGTATGAGGGTAGAAAGAAAGATGATTTTATTAATTTCTGCTAGGTAGGGAATTCTAGTAAGTCTGGAATTAACCTCTGCAGGGGTGGCCGTAGGCCATCTGTTGCTAGCTGTAGCCTGTGCAACTTATTTAATCTAATAATATATAAGCTGTTGGCTCGATTAATATAGGCTTTTTTAAAGACTTTATTAAAATGCCGGCGGATAGAAAAACAGCTACTGCTTTTAGTAATACGTTAGGTTGTTTTATAAAGCCGTTTTTTGCGTTTAATTTTTTTTTTTATTTTAAAATAAAAACCGTTTTTTTTTTAATAATCGTTTATTATTTTTTTTAAATAATATAGTTAGTTTTTAATATATTATTAATTATGTTTATATTTTTAGCTTTGCTATTTAATTAAATAGTTAAATCTGTTTTTTTTTTTATTAACGTAATATTTAAAAATTTGTTTAATTTTATATATTTTTTTATTATTACTATTTAAATGTTTATATTAATTAGCTTTTATTAGCTTAAGCGCTAGTTTAGTTTATTTAAAAAATTATTTTAGCTGCATATATATTATAAATAAATTATTAATATTA
This sequence comes from Rosellinia necatrix, assembly GCA_021209875.1. NCBI lineage: Eukaryota > Fungi > Ascomycota > Sordariomycetes > Xylariales > Xylariaceae > Rosellinia > Rosellinia necatrix. Next base: position 3,291,896 of record JAGYVD010000009.1, read on the forward strand.
TTAAATAAATTTTATAATGCTTTAAAAGTTTAATTTATAAGCTAAGTTTTTAATTTTTTTTTATTGTTTAAAGTTCTATATATTATTATAAATATTTTTTAAAAGCTTGTTTAATAAATAATATTTGTTATATAAACATAATAATATTTTTTATTAAAAATAAATTATAATATATAATATTTATTATTATAATATTTTTTAGCTTGTGCTGCAGTAAAATTTATTATTAGCTTAACGTTTTATTTAAAATAGTTTTTTAAAGTTTTTACCTGTTTTATGCTTAGTTAATTAAATTAATTAATAATAAGGTCTAAAAGTTTTAATAATTTAAATATAAATAGCTGTTTATATAAAATAAACTGTATTGCTTGCAACTATATAGTATTAAAGTTTTATTATAATATTAAATATAAGTTAACGTAGTTAAACTTAAAGTTTTTAAAGTTATAATAACGTATTATTAATTTAATTATTTAGTTTTTTTTTTAATAATTTATTATTTTAAAATAATACGCTATAATTATTAATAGTTTTATATTTAAAGCTTTTTATATTTTTTTAAAAGTTAAATATAAACTTTTAGTTTTAATTAAAATAATACTTTTAAAATTTTTTAATTGCTTATTAATAATTATTTTATAAATATATTAGCTTAGTTTTTAATTATATATTTTTATTTTTAAAATAAACAAGTTTTATTTAAATATATAATATAATATAGTTATTATATAATTATATATATTATAATATTTTTATTTATTAACTGCTATAAAATATTTTTAATATTTATTAAAAATAGTTTTAATATAAAGTTAATTGCTATTATTTATATAAATAATATATTTTTAAACATATTAATTTAAAGCTTTTTATTAGTTTAAATTAGTTTATATAATTAAAGTTGCAACTTAAATAATATTTAATATATTTTTAATTAATTAAAATTTATAATAAATAAAAAACTTTTAAGATTTTTTATTATTTTTTAAACTAGCGTAATATTTATTATTATATACAGCTTTAAATATTTATTTAATTATATTATATAAAATATATAATCGTTTTATTTTTTAATATTAGTTATAAATTAAGCTATTTATAATAAAAAAAATGCTTAAGTTTAAAAATATTATAACGCTTTTATTATTTTAATAAAATTTTAAAATATTTAGCTTATTTATTATTTTATTATATTATATATTAGTTTAATAATTTTTTTAAATTTTGTTTTTTATTTATTGCTTATTACTGCTTTTATTATATGTTTTATTATATTTTATATTAAGTTTAATATTATTAATTTTTTAATTTTTATAATTTACTTATTTTATTTATAACGTTTTATATTAATTTAAGTCTGTTTAATATATTTAATATATAGTTTAATTTTTTAATAAATAATATATTTAAAATTTATATTAAAAAGTATATTAAAAATTAATTAATTAGATGTTTATATAATTTATAACAGCTATATTTAATAATATTTAATTAATTATGTTTTTAATTATTAAATAGTTTATAAATATAATTATATTATTTTTATTAGATTAAACTATTATTTATAGTTTTTAACAGCTTAAATAAAATTAGCTATTTTTAATTTAAATAGTTTATATTTAGTTTTAGCTTATAATAAATTATAATTTAAATATATAATTAGTTTTATTTATATTAATAAAATTAAGCTTTTAAGCTTTTAGTTATATTTTCTGCTTATATAAAATAATATAATTTTAAAACTATGTTTTTAGTTTTATTTATTTATAAAAAAACAGTTTTTAAAATTATAATATTACAAAATTATTTTATAACAGATAATATTTTAAATAGCTTTAAATAAAATTATTTCAGCTTTTATTAGTTTATAATATATATTATAAATATAATAAATATGTTTTTTTGTTTAAAGTTTTTTTTTTATATTTTTAACTAATAAATTAGTTTTTTAATTCTGTAGTAGTTCTGCTAATTAAACGTAATATAAAATTAAATTATAAAAAATCTGCTTGTTTTAAAATATTTTTAAAGCTTGCAACGTTTTTAAAAAACTAATTATTAAAATGCTTATATTTATTTAATAATAATTAATAGTTTTAAAACGTTTATATAGAATTTAAAAAGCTTTATAAATAAATAGCTAATAAAAATTTTATAAAAACATTATAATATTTTTTTATAAAATAATATAAAAATTGTTTTAAAATGTTTAAAATAATTTTTATAACTATTAAAATATATAATAACATTATTAATAAAATATTAATAATAATATATATATTTATACAGCAGTTAGTTTATATATTTTTATATATATGCTAAAAATTATTATATTTTATTAATATTATATTAAATTGTTTTAAGCTATAAAAACTAATTATTATAAATATATTTTTAAATTTAAAATATATTAGAAATTAATAAAAAATCCTGTTATATTAATAATTATAATATATTTTTATTTAACAAGCTTTTAATTATTTCGTTTTATAAAAATAATAAATAACTATTTAAAACTATTATTTTATTAAATTATTAAAAATCAACTATTATTTAGCTTTTATTAACTTTATATATTTTTATTATATAATAAAAACAAAATAAGCAAAAAGTATTAGTTTATTTATTTATTATAGTTAATTTATTTTATATAGCTTGTTATAAATATTATTTAATACTTTTATATTTTATTTATTAAAAAATACTGTTTTAAATTTAATTTAATTTTTATTAATTATTAATAAAAATATTTTAAATTGTTTTTTATAAAATGTTTACTTTTCTGCGATCTATTTAAATATTGTAAAATATAACTATTTTAATAAATCAGAAGGCTTTAAACGTTTTTTAGCATATATATAAACATTTTTTTAATAACAGTTTTAGAAAAATCGCCTAGTTTTTTAATACTTAAAAAAAATATATATATTTTTAATTTTAAGTTTATTTTCTAGTGTTAAAAAGTTTAGCTTAAAGTTTTTAAAGCTTTTAAATTAATTATTATATTAAATACAGCGTTTATAAAAAAATACTTTTTATTAATATATTTAAGCGTATTATTTTATACTTAATATTTTTTATATAATATTAAACATATTAGTTATTTATATGTTCATTATAAAAGTTATTATAAAGTTTAATATATAATTTATTTTATTTAAATATATAACTGTTTTACGTTTAATATTATATTAGTTATTATTATAGTTAATAAAAGATTTAGTTTAAACTTTATATTAGTTATAATAGTTATATTTATTAAAAGTTGCTTGTTAGTTTTAGCTAAAGCTGTTTCTGCTAATAATAAAGCAGTAGCTATAATTATAAAAATTATTATCGTTAATTTTAAAAGCTTATATATATTTTATTATTTTTATTTTTTAAATTTAATTCAGCTTAATATTTTTATAAATTTTAATAGTTTTTATTAAAATATTTATTATTAGTATTACTTTAAAAGTTTTAACGTTAATTATATTATATATATTATTTTTATATATAACTATAAAACAAAAGCTTTTATTATTTAATAAAAGTTTATACTTTATTATAAAATAAGCTTTTTTCTGCTTTATAGTTTTATGCTTTTTAATTAATAATTTTTATATATATTTATAACTATAAATAAATATATTAAATAAAATTATAAATTTATTTATTTTTAGCTTAATAAATCAATATTTTTAATCTATAATTAATTATAGTTTTATATAAATATAAAAGTTATTATTAAATAGCATTTTTAGTTTTAAATAATTTTTACTACTTATTTTTTTTATATATTTAAATATTTTAAATTTTTAGTTTTATTTATTTTTTAATATAAAAATAAACTTGGTTTTTTAAGTTTAACTAATTTATTTTTAAAACAATATATTTAATTTAATTAAAAGCAGTTTTATATATTAAAATATTTAAAAAAATTTACTAATAATAGTTTTTTAATATTTAAGTTAATATAAATTTATTAGTTTTATTTAATTAAAAACAGCTTAGTATTAATCCGCAGATATATATAATTTAATTAAAAAGTTTTATTATACTTGTTGTTAATATTTAATGCTTTAATTATAAAAATTTTGCGGTTAAAAATATTGTTAGCTGCTTTATATATTATATTAAAGCGTGTTTTTAACACGTTATAATTTATTTTTTTTTTTTATTTAATAGTTTTATTTTTAGTTTTAATCTGTTTAATAGTTTTATTTTTAGCTTTAATATAATTTTAAAAATGCTTAAAAAATTAATTATATAAAAATAGTTTTTAAAAACAGTACTTATAAATATATTTTTACGTGCAATTAAAAAAATGTTGTAATTTTTTTAATTTAATATAAAAGTTATATTTTTTATATATAATTTTAAAATAGTTTTTAATTTATAAATTTAATAGTATTAATAACAAGTAAAAGCTAAGTTTAATATTAAATAAAAAAAAGCGCGTTTTTTGTTATTATTTTGTTTAATTTTTTGTTTATTTATATTATTGTTTGCAAAATATATATAAAGTAAACGCTGGTCGTTTTTTTAATTTTAATTATAATTTTTATGATTTAAGTATTTATAATTTTAACTTTAATTATAATTATAATTATATTTTTAGTTATATTTCTGATTATAATTTTTTAGTTTTTGATTATTTTTTTTGGTTTTTTAATAGTTATTATAGTTTTAGTTTTAACGTTTATAGCTTTTTTTACAGCTATTACTTTAGTTATTATAACTTTTACTCCAGCTTTAATACTATTTATAACTACGCTTGCAGTTATTCTAGCTTTAATTTTTAAAATATTTGTTATTTAATTAACGTTTTTTTTAATCAGGTTAATAATTATAGCTTTTTTAATAAGTTATTTTAACAGCTAATATTAAATTTATTAATATTATTTTTAGTTTAATATTTAAATATATTTTTTAGCTTTATGTTTTAGCTTGTATTAGCTATTTTTATTTTACGCATATAGTCGGCTAAAATTTTTTTAATTTAAAAATTAAATATAGTTTAAAATTATATTTTTTATTAATCGTAAATATTTTTATAATTTTATACTAGTTTTTATTACTTTTTATAGCGTTTTTATAGCTTTAATATATTATATTTAATATTAAATAAACTAAAAAATACGTTTTAATTTTCTGTAATATTTTTAAAATAAGTTTTTTTTATAAACTTTTAAAACGTTTTACTAGTTTATGTTTTAAATTTTTTATAGTTTTTAAGCAATATATTTAAGCCTGCTTTTTTTATATATATCGGTTGTTTATATAAATTTTGCTGTTTTATTATAATAAAGCTGATCTAGCTAATAAATAATTAAATAAATTAATTATTTATTAAACGTTTAAAGCTTAAATGTTTTTATTTTTTAATAATAATTTAATATAATTAATAAAAAATAAACGTTTATATAAATTATATTTTTTATCGGCTATATATTTTTATTATTAAAGTTTTTTATTTTAAGTTAAAAATATTAATATCGTTTTATTTAATTTTATATATGCTTTTTTGTTTTAGCTGTTATACTTAATATAAACTGTTTTTATTAGCTTAACGCGGCATAACTATATTTATTATTATTAGAATTATCCGAGCTAAAAAAATTAAATAAATTGTTGTTATTATAGTTTTTACTGCAATAATAGTTATTATTTCTGTTTTTATTATTATAACGCTTATAAAAATCGTTTTAATATTTAATAAAAAGTTTTAAGTTATTATTTTTTTTAAAAAAATTTTTATTTAATAAAACATATAAAAAAAATATAATAGTTGCAATATTTAACTTATTTAAAATATTTATAGTTATATTTTATATGCTAGCTATTTAAATATTAGTTAATATAACAGCTTTATTTTTGCTTTATCGGCAGGCTTTATTTTAAATTACTAATCTATAGCTTTATTAACTTTAATATTATTTTTAATCGGCTGCAGTTCTAAGTTTTATATTGTTAAAAATTTAATATTAATGTTTTTAAAAGTTTAAAAACTTTTAAACTTATTTAATTAACTTTAAAACTAAATTAAAAAATATTTTTATAGTTTTTACGTTTTTACGTAAAATATTAATTAAAACGTTGGCTTATTTTTAATATTTTAAAAAATAGTCGACGGTTTTTTAGTCTAGGCTAAATTGTTTTAGCAGCAGCATATTTTTAAATAAAAATTATATTAATTTAAAATATTCTGCTAAAGTTTTTTTAAAGTCGTTTATATTTAAGCTTAATATATATAATAAAATATAATAACGTAATATTATTACAAGCTTAAAAAAATTAAACGTATTATTAAAAAAATATTTAAATATGTATATAATATGTTTAAATAATTGTTTTTATATATAAATATTATTAGCTGTTGCTTTTAGTTTATTAACTTGTAATTTAAAAGCTATAGGGGTAAAACAGAGTAAACTACACGTATAAAAAAATAAAATAATAAAGCTATTTTTTAAAAAATTCCAGCTTTTAATTATAATATATATACTTATAGTTATTTAATAAACACGTTTACTAACGCTTTTTTTTAATAATAAATAAAAATAAATAACTTGCTATATTTATAAATCTAAATATACTTTGGTTATTAAACACGTTTAAATATGCAACTTTAATAATAATAACTTTTAAAATATAAAAATAAACTATTAAGCATTTTTTAACAACTATTTATTTATAAGCTTTAATAAAGTATATAATTTATATAAAAAAAAATAGTTGCTAAAATAACGTTTTATTTATATTAATTATTTAATTATAGCTAGATTAAAACGCGCGCGTTTAAATCTTTAGCCACGGATAAAATCTTTTAATCTTAAAAAATCTAAAAAATAGTATTAGTTTAATTTAATAACAAGATCTATCGGTTATATAAAAGCACTACTTTAAAAAGATTGGTATAAAAATAAAAAAAAAAATAATTCTATTAATTTCTGCTAAGTGGGGAATTTTAGTAAGTCTAGAATTAACCCCTGCAGGGGTGGCCGTAGGCCACCTGTTGCCAGCCGTAGCCTGTGCAACCTATCTAATCTAATAATACACGAGCCGTTGGCTTGATTGATATAGGCCCTTTCGGGGACTCTATCAGTTATATTAAATAATATTATTAACTTAATAATAATTTTTATTTAATATAGCTGTTTTTAATTTTTTTAAAAAAAAAAGCCGACGATAATAACATGCTGCTAAACTAAAAATATAACTTTTTGTTTAAATTTTACTACTGTTTTAATAAACTATATGTTAATTTAGTTTTTTTTTTTAAAAATATAAAAAAAAAGTGCTATAAGCAGTATTTTTTAGCCGGCGCTAAAAAAACAAAAATAATATATTTTGCTTTTTTTTTGCTTTTTTTTTGCTATTTTTTAATATATTTTTTAATAGTTTTATAAGCAAACTTATAACGTTTTTTTTATTTTCTGCTGCTAATTTTTTTTTTTTGCTTAACTGTTTTTTTATTATAAAAATATTGCTATTATTACAGCTTAAAAAAATAAACAGTTTTTTTGTTTTTTTTTTAATAATATAAAAGCTATTATTTAATAAATCGTTAAAAAAGATTTTATAAATATTTTTATTATAAGCTTTTTTATATTAGCTTTTTTATAGCAAATTAATATTAAAACATTAATTTTTTAGTTTAAAATTATTAATAAAACGCGGGCTAATAAGCCTAATAATACTGTTATAACAAAAGCTCTACAGGATTTTTTATTAAAATTTAATTATATTGTTTTAATATTAATATTATTAAAGCTAAATAATATAAAAATTTTTAAACTTTTTTTTAAACTTTTAAATATATAAGTTTTAATTTTATTAACGATTGCTTTTATAGTTTTATTTTATTATTATATTTTTATTATTACGTTAGTTTTTTTTAAAGTTTTTTTAATATATAATATAACTTTTCGGTTTTTTTTTTATTAGCTGTTTATTTTTAAGTTTTTTTAGTTTTTATTTGCTTTTTATATTATATATTTTTAATAAAACTTATTAATAGCGTTTTATTTATAGTTTGCTCTGCTTTCGCTTTTATAATAACTTTATTTTGTTTTTGCTGCAGCATATAAATATTAACGTTTTAAATTTAAAACAGTTTTAAATAGCTATTTTGTTTTTTTTTTTTGTTGTTTTTTTTTAATAAAATAATATTATTTGTTTTATTATCGTGTTATTTATTAACTAAGTCCTGTTTTTTTAGCCCAGGTTATATAAGCTGTAATAATAAAATATAAAAAACAAAGAAAATATTATATTGTTTTAAAAGCTGTACAGCTATTAATTGTTAATAAACTTTAGTTATTTTAAAAAAGCTAATTTATTTGTCTGCTAGTTTTAAAAAAAGTTATATTATTTATATATTTTTAATATTAATTTATATTTTATTTTTAGCTTTATAAATTAAAATATTTAAGCAGTATATATCTGCTAAAATAATATATTAGTTTTAAGTTTTATTTATAAACGTTTTAGCTTTTTTTATTATTTTTTAAATTTTATTAATTATATTTTTTGCTGCTAAAAATTTGTTTTATTAAGTTTTTATTTTATATTTAATAAAGTTTTTAAAAAGTTTTATATTTATTAAAAAAATATTAGTTGTAGTTAATAAAGAATAAACTAAATCTAGTTGTTTTTAAAGTCTGGTTATTTATTATAAATTTATTAAATAATAGCTAGTTTATTTAATTATTTTAATAATAGCTATAATATATTTAAAAATATTATTTTATTATAACGTTAATTATTTTTATTTAATTATTAGTTTTTAAATAATATGTTATTAATGTTTTAAACTACGTGTTTAGTTTATAATTTAGTTTTTTTAAAATATAAATATAAATTAAAATCTTTTGTTTAAAATTATAATTTTAAAGCTTTATATAGCCGGAATATTTTTAATATAAAAATTTTGTAAATATAGTTGTTTTTATATTTAAAACAGCTATAAAATGTTTTATTTTAATAAGCTTGTTTATTATTATTAATATATATTAATATTTTATTTTATTTTATTAACAAGCTAGTAATAGCTTAATATAATTTATTAATATGTTTGCTTATAGTTTAAAAATATTAGTAAAAATTTTAAAATTTTATTAATATTATTTAAAAGTTTTAGTTTTTAATAAAAATAGCAGCTTTTAATAAATATAGCTATATTTTATAATATATTAAATTAAATATATGTTTTTTAAAGCAGGTTTTATATTTTAAACCTGCTAAAATAACTTGCTAGCGCTGCGGTATAAGTTTAGTTAATAATTTTAGTTTGTACTACTTTATAGTTTAAAATAAAAACCTGGCTTTTTATATATATTTGTTTTTTTTTTATTTTATAGTTTATTAAACTTATTTAAAAAATTTTTTTTAAATAACAGGATAAAAAGTAAGCCTGTAGTAATTTAATAGCTTTTATTATTTTATAAACTGTTTAAAAATATTTATAAGCTTTATTTATTAATATATTTGTTATTTTTTATTAATAAATATATATAATTTTATAAAAAGCTTGGTTTTTTTTTTTTTATTTGTTTTTTAAAAGCAATATTTATAACCGGTTTATAAGCCGGTTGTTTTTAAGTCTGTTTTTTTTTGCTGGTCGGTTGTTTAGTTTTTAAAATAAAATATTAAAAACAGTAGTTTTATAGCCCGGTTTATATATAATTTAAAACTTAAAGTTATTAAAAAATTCCGACTAGCGAACTTATTTTTAATTTAAAAGTTTTATAGTAATAAAATATTAAAAGCTTTTATAGTTTATAATTATTTTTATTATATTTTTGCAGCTTTATAGTTTTAGTTGTTATTTTTTAAAAGCTTTTATAATAGCAAATAGTTTTTTATTATAAATTTTATAGTTGTATTTTATAAAAATATGTTTTATTTAAAAAAAAACGATTAAATATTATTTTTTTATTAGTCTGTTTTAATATAAAACCTTTTTTAATATTTAATTTAAAGCATTTATTTTTATAGTAGTTTTATATATTAAGTTATAATAAGCTAAAATAAATGCTTTTATAAAAGCTTTTTTTAATTTTTTAAACGCTGTTATTTTATTTATTAATAGCAAGCCTGGCTAGCTATACTTATTTATTAACTTTATTAAAAAGCAGGCGATTAAAAAAAAGCTTTAGATAAAACAGCAGTAATAGTTTATAAAGCTAATAAACTGCTGTAAATTTTTTAACGTTTATAGTAGTTTTTATTTTTTAATTGCTTATATTTTTATTAAGTTTATGCTGATTTTATTTATAAATATTATAAAGCTAAAATATTTTATTTTAATAATATTAAATTTATATTTAATAATATTTATAATAAGTTCTGCTTTAATTAATTTTATAAATATATTGTGTATATGTTGCTTATGTTTTTTTATAAGTTGTTATAAATTAATATATTATTTAAGTATATAATAGCAGATTTATTTAATATATTAAAAATACGCTGTTTATATAATATTAAAATAAGCTCAAAGTTTTTATTATATTAAAATTAGCTATTAAATATTTAAATAAGCTTAGCTTAATAATAAACGCTGTTTTTTATTTATTGCTAGAGGCGATTTAAAAACAGTTAAATACTGCTGTAATATTTAGTTTTATATAAATTTTAGTTTTATATAATATATTTAAAGTTTTTATATTAAAAAAATCAGGTAGCAATTTTTAATTGTAATATTATTTAGTTTGTTATAATTTATATAAACTTTAATGTTTTTTTTAAGTTTTTTAGCTAGTAATATAAGCGCAGCTGCTAATAAATTGTTTAGCTTAATAAATTTTTTATTAAATGTTTATTTAAATATTTTTATATAATAAATAGTTTTTATTATAATATTAGCTTTATTTAATAATTTAATAATATTATTTTAAATATTAAATTTATTTTATAATTAAAAAGTCTATATAGTAGTAGTTTTTTATGTTTATTAGCAAAAAACGTTAATAAAGTTATAATATTTTTTAATAGTTTAATATAAATTTTATTTTTAATTATAAGTTTTTTTTTTAAATATTTTTATATATTTTTATTTTTATTTTTTAAGTTATAGTATTTTTATATTTAATTATAATAGCTTTTAAGTTATTTTAGTATTATTATTTTTTAGCTAGGTTTTTTTTAAAAATATATTAGATTATTTTTAAAAGTATATTTATTATTAATACGTTTATTAAATATTATATTTTATTGCTTTTTTTTTTAGCTTTTGTTGCTTATATTATATTTATAACTTTAATAAACTTTTTATTATTATATATTTAATTTAAATGCTTAGTATTTTATATAACAGCAGAAAATTAAAAGCGTTAAAAAGTTATATAGTTTTTAGTCTAATAATTATTTATTTTTTTATCAATAGTTTTTTTAAACGTAATATATTAAGTTTAAACTTTTATATTTCTGCTATTTCTTTGTTTTTAATTTATAAAATCTTTTCTGTTTAATTAATATCGGGGTTATATTAGCGCAGCTATAATAATTTTAATATAATATTTAAGCTTAATAAAAGCTATACGTATAATAAAATTTTTTTAATATGTTTAGCTAGCATATATTTTATTTTATAATATTTAATTATTATTTCTGCTAATATTCCGTTTATAAGTTAAAGCAGTTTTAATTATAAAGTTTAAATTAAAAAAAGTTATATAATAATATAAAGTTTATATTAATAAAATTAAATAAAAATATTTTAAATTAATTAATGTTTTAAATAAAATTAGCTTTTAATTATTATATTATATATTAGTTTTAAAACTTAAAAATATATTAAGTTTTATTATTTTTATATATAAGTTTTTATTTTTATTTTTATATATATTTTTTTATTTTTAGCTGTATTTTTTATTAAAGCTTATTTATTTTTAAACTAACTAAGCTTTTGTTTATTTAAATAGCCCTTTTAATTAAAACTTTTTGCTAGCTTATAAAAACAAGCATATATATAATAGCTAGTTTTTTATAATATTTATAAAACTTTTTTAGTTTTGTTTTATTTTTTTGTTTTTATAATAAGTTTTTTAAGTAAAGCTTTTTAATTTTATTTAAATTTATTAAATTATTTTTATATATAGTATTATTTTATTGTTAATTTACTAATATAAAAAAATATTATATTATAAAACTTTTTATTTATTATATTATTAAATAGTTTTTAAAAAGTTTAATTTATCGATTTATTTTATTTAATATTAGTTAGCTTATTTATAATATTAAAACGTTTTAAAGCTTTTTGTTTATTTTAAATTTTAATGCTTTAATTTGCTGCTTTTTAAATTTTTATTTTTATTTATTAATTAAATAAACTTAAAAATAAAATTAATAAATAAAAGCAATTTTTATATAAGTTGTTTAAAGTTTTTAATTATTTTAACGTATATATTTATTATAATATAAATAATATTAAATATATATAATATTATTTTATAGTTAGTTTAAATTAATAATTATTTTATTATATCGTTTAAATTGCTAGTTATTATTTTTATTTAAGTTTAAATATAAACATACGTTATTTTTTAAATTGTAAACATATATATAATATTTTATTAAACAAAATAAAAATATAGTTTAATTAAACATTAGTTTAATATATATTAACAATTGCTAATTAATATATTTAGCTTGTTGTTTAAATAAGTTAGTTTTAATTTATTAAAAATAATAGCTTATTAATTTAAAATTAATATAACGTTATTTTAACGTTTATTAGCTATAGATTTTATAGTAGTATAACGTTAATTTAAAAGTTTAATTATATAGTTATATTAATTTAATATTTAATTTGTTTTGTTAGCATATTATTAAGTTATTATTATTAGTTTATATTTTTATAATTAAATTAATAATTTTAGTTTTTAAAAACTAAAGTATTATTTTTAGTTAAACTTACGCGTTTTAATTAAAACTAATATAGTTTATTAAAACTTTTATTAATATAATATTATTAGCGTTTTATTATAAGTTTAAAAATTTTTATAGCAGAATAAACATAATATATTTTAAAAAAAGCTAGTATATTAATAAATATTAAGTTAAAGCTTAACTTTAGTAATAATATAATAATAATAAAGCAATAGGCTGTAAGCAAAAAGCAGGTTTTAAAGCTTAAGTATAGTTTATAATAATTTATTTAGTTTAAAGCAGTAGTATAGCTAAAGTTTTATAAATTTTATAAATAAATATAATAAACTATTATAGTTTATATTACTAATAGTTCTAAAAATAACTTATGTTATTATATAAAAAGGGAAAGTTTTTTACTTGGTCAGTCGCCAGCTACTCGCTTTTTTTTTATATATAGTATTCTGGCCCGTGCCCTAGTGGGGTCCTTAGGTTAGAACTAGTTCCGTGACAAATTTTACATGTACTATACTTCTAAGCAGTCAACCTAGGTGAGCGTATATCTAGTCAGAGTGTAAAGGTTATCTCCTGAAAATATAAGGAGACCTAAGCTATGTACCAGAACCCGTCTGCTGCATCGCTGTGATAGAAATAAGGAATACTGCATATATTAATTCTCCCTCTTATCTAATCCATGTCAGGCATGGGGTGTTGCCAGGACATAACGGACTTTATTGTTAACTAACCCCGATTCCTATTAAGACCTAACATCCCAATGGATGTTTAAGACGGTCCGCAACTCCCCGTACACTCGCTGCACATTGTCCTGGCCCCATTCTTACTACCCCATACTTGTAGGATCCTGGCAGCTAAGAACTTCGGGTTTGCTTGGATAGGCCCACTAGGGTCTTTGTAGCTCACGTTGGGATTATGCACTACCAGGTATGGCGTGGTTGCTGACTGCAATACTCATTGGTCAGACTAAGCATAAAAGAATAACAAAAAAGCCACTATCCTGAGGGTTATGGGTATGGTGCGCGGTTAATCGTAGTATTCCCGGTTCGGCTTTCGACCCTGAATAAGGTAGCAAGGAAAGCGAGTTGCTGCCAGTTTTAGGATATGGTATAGAACATACCGCCGCGCTATTAGGGAGTGTAGCCATGTCAACTCATAGCTTGGGCCGTTTGTTAGGAAGTAATCGGATGAGAATCATGCCATAATATCGTTGAGACGGGCAAGTGTCTCTGCACTTTAGCAGATAATGTGTCAGGCTTAGAACTTTTGATGTTGCCTTCGCAGATGAATCATCTTTATTCATCTTGTTAGACACCCTCACTGCTGGATTTTAATTTGACATATCCGTCGGTGCTGAACCTAGAACCCTATATCATCGCCACGCTTGCTCCCTTGTTTATTACCATTATAGGTGTAAGTAAGGCTATATAACCCTAGGCATATGAAGCTTGGATGGCACTGAAACTGCAGCACTAGAATAAGTACATGTAATTTTGTGCTATGCAACTCGCGTTGTTACCCTCGCGGGATCATCAGATTGAGTGGAGAATCTGCATGGGCTAAACCAGTTTAGGATAGATCTATAATGTGATTATATAGCGAGAAACGGCTAACGCTGATCCGAACCGATGCGAGATATACGAGCAAATGTCAAGAGCATGGGTTGAAAACTGAGTGGGTCTTGACACACTTGCATAGGTTGTTGGAGGCTGGTCCAACCCAGGCGTGGATTCTGTTCAGAAAGCGAAGTGTGTTCGGGAGGCTTCGGATTCCTTTATCACAATCTAGTGTGAACAGTCTCATATTTCTAATAATACTCTGAGTATAGCTTCGCCACGATTCAAATATGATGGCAATGCGACTTAGCCTTCGAAAATTCATACCTAATGCCGCGTTGACTCTATAAGCAGATCTTTTAAAAGCTAACGTGCCCCAAGTACCACCGAACATTCAAGATTTATGCAACCGATTGAACTTGCTAGGTGATAACGCGACGTTCTTGGGAATTTTCTTCTTGATATATTATTTGAAACGATTCCATGCTTGTATCGACTTTTCGACTGGGACATACAGCTCGCGATATGGCTGAAGAAGCATCGTGCACTATAGAGACATGCGATGTGTCCCAATCATGGTACGGCTATCAACCAAATCTAGGCATCAACATTTTCTTCGTCGTTGTCTACAGCATCTTAGCTCTATACTGCCTCATAGTCGCTGTGTGGAAGCGCAGCTGGCTTACCTATACAATTTCTATCCTGATTGGATCTTTACTTGAACTTGTTGGTTATGTGGCGCGAATTGCAGGCCATAATGATCCCTGGTTCTCTACTGGATGGATTCTCCAATATTCTATCATCACTTTTGCTCCTGTTCTCATGAGCGCAGCGTAAGCTACCACGTTTCTTCTCGTGAAATGCTACTATTATCTCCATCCCTGCGGAGGTGTCGCTTATAAGTCTTATAGCCTTTATGTTTGTATCGGACGTATATCCGACTTTTTAGGCCGAGGCGCCTTCAACATACGTCCGAGACTATACTCACGGGTCTTTATTCCTTGCGATGCCATCGCGTTGGTAGTGCAAGGTGCTGGAGGCGCCGTTTCCGTCACCGAAAGCGTTACGATGGCGGGAGTGACCCCTGGAGCGGCAATCGTCATTGCTGGATTGACTTTCCAGCTCCTCTCCCTCTCCATTTTCTTCGTTTTGTTTGCAGCCGTTCTCTGGCCCAGCAAAATTTGGCATCCTAAGTCGTCCGCCTTGCCCATACGCCAAGCAAAACGTCTTCGGACATTTGCCATCTGTATAATAACCGCCATTATCTTAATTATCGGTCGATCAGCATTTAGGGTTGCAGAATTATCCGAGGGCATCCGGGGTGCTCTAATCCACGACGAGTTGCTGTTCATCATTTTCGACGGCCTGCCAGTATTGATTGCCACCCTGATTATTGTTACTGCCCACCCAATTTTCATGCTCCAGACGGATCAGGATTATATGTGTGGAAAGCTCAACAGTTATGGAATGGCACTCTTGTCGGGAACTACAGCTTAGAGCTAGGAGATAAACCATTTTATTAGCACGGCGGTTCGACGGAGCCCATGGTTTCTATGTAATACGTGGCAACACCTCCTACCCTATTTCCTACATTTGCATATTTCCCTACTTTTATTTTGATAGAAGATAGAGATAATACGCTCAATACCATAGGATTATTTTAACATCGTTTTTAATAAACTTAACATATCTAGCTGATTTCTATGGACATGTGGCTAGGTGCTTGATATAAATAAATAAGAAACTCTGAATCACACCTTGTATTTCTGAACATCTAATACTTTTATAGTGGCACTTGAAGTTAAGGACCGCGTCTATCAATTCCGACGCCGCTAAGCTGCCACTCACACCTAGTGTCAGTTATGCCCTCGAAGAGGCAATTCTCAATTTCCACAATTGTCCATCAAGGTCTTCATCCCCTGAAGCCAAGTTTATGAAACTCAACAACTTAAAGCATTTGTAATGGAAGTTCTAGAATCAACTTTTCTCTTGAGTCAGCATTAATGGATAAGGGAGCTCAAAGATAAAACAACATATCTGCTTCTTTAGCATTGCTTTCTTAGGACAGACATTTTATCTTAATAATAAGCATTTTTAACTAAAAGAACATGACGACTATTCTTAATTAGCAGACAAGTTTGAATATACTTCAGAGATGATAACCTGTTCTAGGGGTCTGGTGTCGGAGCACTGAATCCATCACCATAAACGCACCTCGCTGCTGGCTGAGCATATGCAGTGTTCCAGGGAAACGACGCATTTAATCCTAGTCCAGATTCAACAGTATATTTGGCACCCCGCGACATTTAGGCATTATTATATGGAGTCTTAATATTAGCCGGGATTGATATGCAAGGTATTTGTATAATGAATAACTACGCTGAAAGAGCCGTTCGTCATTACTATTTAGCGTGGCTCACAAGGGTAGCCCGCCCGGTAGTGCTACCAGGTGGCAGATGTAATCGGCGTATTCAAGTCAAGAAAGGCATAAGCCTAGTACTGTATCTAAGCTGGTTGCTGGATAGCAGGGAGCCCATCACTCCATTTCAAATATATCGTCTTTTTACGTCCAAGATCTCTACTGAATGATGTATAGATTACATAACCAGTATTCCCATTGTTGGTTCTCAAGCGGTTCTAGCCTGTTTAGGGATTACCCCTATTTCCACCAATAGGACCCATAATATTTACTCGTATTTTCTCGGGTTCTCTCGGGGCTGAATTTGGACATGCCTCACACGAGTAGGTACAGAGACCAAGGAACTAGTTATCCGACTTCCGAACAACCCGAATTTTGGCTCCTAGTAACCGAACCTGCTAGCGCAAGTAAGAGTTGCCTCAAACAAAACGATTTGCCTGCACTTGTGGACTGACCAATCAGATTGAGATAAAACCTCCATTGTCAGCCCTGCATTCACCAGGGTAAGCCATGGCCCATGGCTGTAACAGATTATGTGCAGCAAATCAGGGGATAGGTTTAAACTATCCGGCGTATATGTCGTATTACCATTCATCATATTCGGTCCATCAATAAAACTACCAATTTAAGGGTACCTACTAGTCTATAGGGGAGTTAGAATGTCCTAGAGTGTTGTATTCTAGGCTTCACAAGGCTCCGACGATATGACAGTACTTTAGACAAGGCCTTCAATAAGCCCGAGGGTGAGCTTTTATAGGTTTCATGTGGACTTAGGCGTATATATAAGTTCAACAGCTCTATGGTTATGCTGTTTGGACTTGAATCACAATTCATTATATTTCAAGATTCTGTTCACTCGACTACGGACACTGCTACCCCCCCCTCTATACCTAGTCTGATAAAAAGATCCTTTATAAATCATGGTATCGCGCATGTTTGGTTTTCTGAATTTTGCCTCATTGGCAGTCAGTCAAGTCGTCCTCACGTCCTCGCATCGTCCCTATTTCCGTCACAATAGGTACTCGAACAGTTTGGCCACTAGCACCAACGAAACCATAACATTAGACTCGATAGATGGCTCTGGAGTAGCTATCCTGGACTACGGCCATAGTGTTGAAGGAATCCCAACATTCGAGGTTGCTAGTGCCCAGGGTGATACCTCTGTTTTCGAAATAACGTACTCGGAGTCTCTAGCAGCTCTCGATAATTACATGGTGAAGTTACTCTTTCTCCTTTACCCAGAACTAGTATTGACTAATTCAGTCTGATGGTCCACTTGTACTCGCGGGGGCAATGGATACGTACCGAGTCAATCGTTACAGCATCATCACCCCAGGGACCATTTCCAACCGCCTCATTCAAGGAGGCTTCCGATATCAAAAACTTAACTTATCATCGAGCGGCACTCTTGTACTACGGAATGTTGGCGCTCGTTCGGCCATAGATACGACTCCTATAACCGAGCTACCCGGGTCGTTTCAAAGCTCGGACGACCGGTTGAACGCGATTTGGTCCGTGGGAGCACGCACCATCCAAATGACAGAGATTTCTAAAGCTTCTGTTCCTGCTTTTGTCGAAGTAACATCGGAGGGCACCTGGGTTGAAAGTCTGGCACCCCAATCTCAGGGAAGCGCCGCAGCGACTAAACTATGGCAGTATATTCTCACGTTTAGCGTCAAAGTTGCTGTAGGTGGGTTTGGTTTTCTGGTACTATCTGATACCTTAAATTCGGGTATATACCTAGCTTGCGATATCGACCAGGGCACGATCACAGCCTATGCTGGCACAACGCCGATAAATGATGTCATCGAAATTGCTAATCTGCCAAGGAATCTCATAATGTCGTTAGGTATATGGCACAATGTCCGGGCATCGGTGGCCATTACTGATATCGTGGTGGCTATTGACGAAGTCGAGGTCATGAGAATTTCACAGCAAGTTCGACTTTTTGGCTCATATGGATTTGGCGCATCTTTCGGGCACCGGGCACTTTTCAGAAATCTTGCGGTTATCAGTCTAGCAGGAGAGACATTATATTCTCATCCATTAACTGATGACAGCTTCCTGCCAGACTTCTTCCTGGGTGCAAACCCGCTGGACACGATCGTTGATGGCTCACGACGGGATCGCATTGCTTATGCGGGCGACCTTGATGTTGCTGGTGGCGCGACGTTGCGAAGCACCCATGGTCTCGAGTATTTTCTTGGGTCACTTGAGTTATTAGGCTCATACCAATCAACGACAGGCTTCTTTGTCCCGATTGCCAAGATCCAACAGAAACCATTACCGACGCCTCTAGATACAAACATCACGGGCTTGATTGGATATTCATTCAATATCCTGACAGCTGCGGCTACGTTGTATATGCACACTGGCGATGTTGGTTTTGCGAGGGAGTGGGGGCTGAAGGCACAGAAGATGCTTGACTGGGCTGACTCTCAAACGCTCGAGAACGGACTCCTCAATATCTCGGTCGCGAGCTTTGGAGGCGATTGGAATTATTACGATCCTCCTCAGGCTGGAGTCGTGGCAAAATTCAATGTTGCATACGCCTACTCCCTCCAAGAGTGCCTAAATCTGCTTGCAGACGGTGGAATCAACATCGCCGTATATCAAAGACGGCTCTCCGCGCTTCGCCAGGCGATTGATACGCAGCTGTGGAGCAATGATTTACAGGCTTACTATCTGTCAGAAAGTATTCCAGACGAATTCGGACAAGATTCTAATGCGCTAGCTATCCTAGCCGGGGTCAATCTTGATCCTGCACACTCCACCCAGACAATATTATCGACTTTGTCAAGAGACCTAATGACGGCTGCAGGACCTCTGGCCTTCTCCAATGGTGTTGTAAAATATGGATTTCAACGCGGTATAAGTCCATTCGCGTCCGCATACCATCTAAGAGCCGCACTTGACTCTGGGAATGGCACCGCTGCTTTAGAATTGCTCAACAAAGTCTGGCTTCCCATGGTTGACGAGAACAATGCCAATTACACGGGCACCATGTGGGAGTACCTTGACTCGGAAGGTAGACCGGGTCTCGGAATTGCTACTAGCTTGTGCCACGGCTGGTCTGCTGGGCCAACTACAGAGTTAAGTAAGTATGTGCTCGGTGCTATGCCTACGCGACCTGGATGGGTTGAATTCATGGTTGCACCCTTGACACTGGGTCTTAGGGCTGCTGAGGGAAATGTTCCCACTAGGAGAGGATCTATATATGTGAAGTGGCGTTTTGACGATCAAGGCCTCCTCGGCATCGTTATTGAGGCCCCTTTGGGAACAAAAGGCACCTTGTATCTGCCAAGGCCGTTACTTGTGTCCACTACCTCGTCGACTTTCAAGGTTAACAATATTGTCCAAAATAGTACCAGGTTCGAGGTTGTAGGAGGAACGCGATTTGAGTTAAAACAAACTTGTAACTAGCGTTTTATTATGGACAAAACAATGTTGTTAATCTAAGCGAGAATTGACCGCACTTATAGCACCCACGACAGTTCGCCGATCAAATTTCGCAGGTATTAACCTATTTGAGGCCATTTGTTTTATAAGTAATGTCCGACATACTATTAAATTCTAGCCGCGCCTGGTATTGTACGGAAGGGCTAAGTGCCGTAGAAGTTTTAAACGAGGGCCGCACAACCCCCGCTAATCTAAGATATTGACGACCTCTGGAGGTCATAAAGGCCGACTTATATATATATATAGATCGAGATCTAGTTCAAATAGTGAACAACCATTTGTAGCCAGCGATGATTATTGCTAATTAGATTCTATATCTAAGTTCCTACCTAATCTCGGGCTATCTGCACGCCTAATAATACCTAGTAAGAGGAATTCTTGTTAAAAGCTCATGGGGATTAAGGTCCAGTCTGAGGTAACAAAACAACATATTCAATCTACAATTAGGAAGTGGTTCCTTTTAGCTTACGGTATGAATAGGGATAAAACGAATCGCTCATTGGCGTAGAGTTAGGAGACCATCACATAGCAACGCTGCTATATAGATAGAGGCTATGAATCTCGATGCTAGATTTGCTATGTGTGTGCTCCCGATCCCTAAGCTAACCACATAGGCCACGGGCAATACCCTTACAGGCCATTTAACGCCATCTTACTAACGCGTTAACATATACTCTAGCAATTTTATTTAACTTGTGAATTTATTTTTAATTTTTATCTAGTGTTTAATTTATCAATATTATTAAAATCGCCTGTTTTTTTTTTTTTTAATAATACTGGCTTTAGTTTAAAAAACATATATAAAAGCTGTATAACATAGTCAAGAAGAGGGGGGCTCCTTATCTAGCTAGCTGTGCTAGCTAAATAAAGATTGTGTAGCTTAGATAAGGTAACCTAGCTTAAAAAGCTTCTGGTCCCGTAGGGACCAGAAGCCTCCATCGAATCTATATCATGCTTTTATAGACTTAAACCATACTACCCCTAGTAATCCATACTACTGTAATTTATAACGTTTAATTTAATATATCTGTTTATAAAACAGCATTTAAATAAAATATATGATAGATTTATTTATAACGCTGTTTTAAAAATATTCTAACTTATAAAAAAAATTAATAAAAGCTTTTAAGCTTTATTATTATACTTAAAATATTAATTAGCTTTTTAATATCTTAGTGAAGTTAAATTGAGGTATATATTTAATTTAATTAAATTATAAATAATAGTTTAATGAGCTCTAATTGTTTTATTTAGCTTTTGAACGTTTAAGCTGACATAATATAATTAATCTTTTGCTTAAAAATTATTTATTGTGACAAGGCTTGGCTTGGAAGGGTAATAATTGCTTCATATTCATAATAATCTTCTTTGGTCTCAAGGAGCGATGGGGAAGAAAGGAAGAAGATCTAGCTATCCTGGCTCGGGCTGCTATTTATGCCCGAACCTTACATAGTGAGTTTCCACAGTCTGAATCCCTATTCCTACGGGTGGTCGGTTGACTTCCCAGCCTTATGCATGTTGGCTTTCCTAATGCGCTGTTGCTTCTTAACAGGTATCTTGGCATTCCCTTCAGTCTCCTTTAAGCTTAGCGTATCTATGGCACCAGTGGTCCGTGTGACATTTATATAGTTTATAAAATATTATATTATTAATTATTAATATATAAACAGAGCTACAGCTTAAAAAATATATTTTTTTTGAACTGTTTAAAGTGAAAAAAATAATTAACATTTTATTAAACTATATGTGTAGTATAAATAAAATAAATATAAGGTAAAATCTTAATAGCAACAATTAAGTTATTATATTAAATAATTAATAAAAATATTTAAGAAAATTATAAAAATAAAACAAATCATAGCTTTAAAATATATTAACATTTTTAATAATAATCTTGTGCTGTTTTTAATTTTTGAAAATATTAATATATAAAATTAATAGTTTTTAAATAATAATATTAATAGAGTCCCTGAAGGGGCCCATATTAATCGAGGCAACGGCTCGTGTATTATTAGATTAGATAGGTTGCACAGGCTACGGCTGGCAACAGGTGGCCCACGGCCACCCCTGCAGGGGTTAATTTTAAACTTACTAGAATTCCCTATTTAGCAGAGGAATTAATAAAGGCATTTTTTTTTTTCTATTTTTATACTAATTTTTTTAAAGTAGTATATTTATATAACTAAGAGATCTTATTATTAAACTAAATTAACGTTATTTTTTTAAATCTTTTAAAGTTAAAAGATTTTGTTTATAGCTAAAGATTTAATCGTGCGTGTTTTAATCTAGCTATAATTAAATAATTAATATAAACAAAATGTTAGAACTATGGCAATTAGTCACAGTTACTTACAGCTGTTGTATATATATATGTTTTGTATAAGCATATGGCGTACATGTTGCGTATATATATACAGCGTGTATATTTTGTATATAAAACAAGCTATATTATTGCTATTATTTTAATAAGTTGTACGTTAGCAGAATTTTTATATAAAACTTGAAATAATGTTATATATAATAGTTATTTAAATAAAATAATTAAATATAATAAATATTATATAATAAGAAGTTATATTCTGTTTTACGCGTAAATAATATATATATCGCATATATAAAGCTTATTTAATATTAATTAATAGTTGCAAAATATAATTATAAATTAATAAAAATAAAAACAGAGCACGCTTAAAGTTTAATAAATTTAAACAAGTTTTTATATTATATTTTAAAAATTTTGCTTTATATAAACAAGTTATTTTTATATAATAAAAATTTAAAAAAATTAATTTTAAATATTTATATTTTTATACGTTTTATTATATTTTAAAGTTATAATATAAAAATTAAATATTAAAAAGCGATAGTATATAATTATATAAAACTATTTATTATATAAAAGCTAAACAATATATAAATAAACTTTTAAAAACTTATTTATTAACTTATTATTAAAACTTGTTTATTTATTTTTTAACGTATTTTTATAATAACTTTAAAATAATTAAATAACAAAAAAAACTTTTATTATATATAATAATATTAAATAATATAATAAAATTATAATAAACTATAAAATTAGTAAACATATTATATAAAATATTGTTAATATATAATATTAAAAATAAAAACTTAATGTAGCAACTATAACTTTAATTATGTTTAATATATAAGTAGCCTGTTATATTTTAAAATATAAATATTTAAATATAACTAGCTAGCTATTATAAAAGTTGTATATTAAAGATTTTAAATTATAAACATATAAAATATAAAATTAATTTTATAAGCTGATTTAGCAAGAGCTGCTTAATATATTAAATAAAAAAAATGTACGATTTAGCAGTAATAATAGTTTTATATAAACAGTTAAGTTTATATAAATCGTATAAAAATAATATATATTAAATAAACTAAAACGTTTTTTGTTTATATTTATATTAATGTTTATATAAATATTTAATTTATTTATTTTAAGTTAATAGTTTTATATAAATATAAATAATATAAGCATTTTATAGCTTAAAATATTATTTAATATATTATAATTAAAACTAATATTTAATATATGTTTTAAACTTTAAAAAAAAATTAACAGATTATTTATATAACTAATAATTAAATATAAACATATTTTTAATTTAATAAATAAATATATAATATTTATAAAATATAAATTAAATTTTTAATTAGTTTATAAATATTTTATTATATATTATTTTTATAAACTTTTAAATAATTATTATATATATATATAATATTTAACCTAACTATAATAAATATATTTTTTAACTTATTTTTTTTAAAACGTATAAAATAAAAATATATTTTTAATAAATATGTTATTTTTAAAAGACGTAAAAAAAAAAATTTATTCCAGCAAATTATATAATTTATTATATAATAAAGCACGGCTGTTTATTAGTTTATATCGACGATTTAAAATAATAAAAAACTAATATTACGCTGTATTTTTAATTATATTAAAAAGTCTGGCTAAAAACTTTTATATATATAATATTAAACCGGACAAAACTTAAAATAAAATTTATTATATAATAAACATTTATTTTAATATAAATATAAACTACAGCTAATATTAGGCCGATTAAATTAATATTATTTTTATATAAATAAAATAAAACAACTTAGATTTAGCTATATATAAAATATTAGATTTAATAATTATTAAGCTAGCAAAAATATAATAAGCTTTAAAAACAAGCTATTAAAATAAAATCTAGCTAAATATAACTATTATATAAGCATGCTAAAATATATTAAAATTAGCAACAGCTTTTATATTTTAAAACTTATATATAAAAGTTTTTTGTTAACTTAAAAACATGCTTGTAAATTATAAACAAAAATAAAACAAAATATTTTATATAAAAAATAAATAACGTTTATTTTACTAACTAAAAATATAATTAAAACAATTATATAAAAGCTTTTTAATTTAAAAGTATACGTAAACTTTTAAACTAGTTTAATATATAATAGAACTTTTTATAACTTAAAAAATAGCTTAACTATAGCGTTTATATAAATAAAAAATGTTTTATATATAAAAAAACGGGCTGTTAATTAATAAACTATATATTTTAAAAAAAAGCCTGTGTAAAAAACATATATTTTAACTTATATAAAATAATCTTTAACTGTTTTTTATGGCTTAATAATTTTTTAATATATTTTATAAAATGTAAAAAATATTTTAAGCTAAATTTAAACCATAATAAAAAAAGAATTAATAATAAATAGTATATTTATATATTATATAACAGAAGAAAATATTTAAAATTAAAAAACAGATATTTTATTTAATTAATTTATATTAAGCGATTAATATTATATAAAGTATTAAAATAAACTATAAAATACAGGTGCTTTTAATTATTTAACAGTAGATAAAATATAACTAAAAACATATGTTTAAATAAACTTTTATATATAAGCTAAATAAATAAAAAGAACTATTTTTATACAATTTAAAAACAAAAAAACTATTATATTAATTAAAACAGTTAAAATAAAAATGTTTTTAATACAACAGTATATTATATTTTAAATATTTTAACATTGTTTTTATTTTTTTTTAAAAACATAAACAGTTTATAAGCTTATTTTAACAATATAAAAAATGTTATTGTATAATAAAACAGAAAAACTATATTTATTATATATAAATAAAAACATTTATTTTTAATACAAGTTTTTAAAAGCTAGAACATATTTTATTAAAATAAAACTAAAGCGTTTATACTGCCGCTTTAAATATTTTTGTATAAAACAACTATATAAGCTGTTAAATTATATAAAATATAATATAGATTATTTAATTTTAAAAAAATCTAAAAGTTTTATAATTATTATTAATTGTATAATTAAATATTAAAACGTTTTAAGTTTTTAATTAAAAACAACTATAATTTTAATTATAAAGTTATAATTAATATTATATAAATAAACAATAAACAAATGCTTTATATTATTAATACTACGATATTATTTTAAGCTGTAATATTTTTAAAATCTATATTTATATATAACGTTTAAAAATATTATATAAATATTAAATTAATATATATTAAAAACTTTTTAATTATATTATATATAACTTAAATATAAATTTTTATTAAAAAATTTTAAAACTAAGCTAAAATAATTAATATATAATATTATATAATGCTTGTTAAAGCTTATTAAATAATAAGCAAAATTAAACAAATATATAAACTATTTTATTATATATACAACATATTAAAAGCAGAAATTAAATATTATATAAAACAAGAATTAATTTTATAAATAATAATTAAAGCTTTAAATAATACCGCAGGTTTAAACAGACTAGTACTTATTTTATTAGTATTTAAAGCGTACTTTAAAATTAACCAGGATTTACCCCTTTTATTAAATATTATATAAAAAGCAGAAGTAATAAACAAAGCTATAAAAATATTGCGCGAAAAACGGGCTAAAATTAAAATTAATTATGCGATTAATAAACATAATAGCCTAGTTATATATAATATATTTTGCTATTTTAAAAAATAAAGTTTTAATATAAAAAAAAAAAAATTAGTAAAAACTATGCAAGATTTAATTAATTAAAAATTTAATATAATTATTAATTTAATTAATAGCTCGATATAATTTTAATATATTTAAATTAAATTATATTATTATATAATAAATAAATAATAAACTAATAAATAAAAATATTTTAAACTATCTAATTATTTATTATATAAAAGTATAGCAGACTAAAAAAAACGCTATTATAAATACTAATATATAGGCTATATTTATATAAAAGCTAAACAATATTTTTATAACAGCAAAAAAACAGCAGGCATATATTTTAATAATAAAACTCCGGAAAAACAGTATGATTATTATACCGGAAATACTATTTAAAAATTAAACGCAACTAAAATTAATAATTTTGTTATATAAAAATATTTTAATTTATTAGATATATTAAATTTAAGCATGGTAAAGCTTAAATTTTAAGTCCAAATTTATATAAAAATAAAAAAAACAACCTAACTATATAAAAATTAAAACTTGTTATATAAAGATATAATAACGCCGAAAAAAAAACAGTATTTATATAATTTTTAATTATTTAGCAAATAAACTAAAAACTGCTGCTAATATTTAAATTTTTACTAATCTACAACTATAATATTTTAAATAAACTTTAAAATATTATATAAGCGTATATATAATTAAAAAACAAGCTAATAAAAAAAATCTTTATATAACTACTTAGTAAACTTAAATTAAAATATTTTAAAAAAACAATTTTAAAAATTATATAACTGTTATATAAACTAGCAGAGTTAAAGCTATATTAATTTAAAACTTATTATTAATACTATTAAAAATAATTAAATATATTTATATTTATATACAACCTATATTTATTATATATAATAAAACAACCGAAAAACTTTAGCATTACTGGTTTATAAACAGATAATATATTTAGTTTTATTATATTAAACTTTTAAAAAAAAAATATAAGCTAAAACAAGCTAATTTTTATATAAAGCTAAAAAAAATATTTCGATTAAAACATTTAATTAAATTTAATAACGGCTAAATAATATTATCGTATAAAAAAAATATAATTTTAATATAAAAAAAATAAAGCAAACAATTAGCTTAAGTTAACTTTTATATAACAGAAACTGCTTAAGACTATATTTTATAGCAGGCTAAAAAAGCTTATATTAGCAGTATATATTAACTAGAAGTTTTATATAATTTATTAGTAGCTGTTTAAATAATTAATTTAGTTTTAAATAATATTAAACATTTAAACTAAAAAATTTAATAGCAAATTGATAATTTTAAGCAAGGTTTAATTTTTATATTATTAAACTTAACACGTATAAAATTATTTATTTTTATTAACAGATTTTTTGCAAATAATATTAACATAAATTTTTAGCTTAGATTTTTTATTATATTAGCAATAAAGCATTATAAAAAAAAAGTTAAGTTTTAAAATAACTAGAAATATTATATATTAAAACTTTAGCAAATATAAAAAAATTACTTAAAATGTTTTAACAAGTAAATTATATAACATAATTAATAGATTTAATAATGCGATAGCTTTATATATAACAATTTAAAAATTTTAACTATTTTAAACATTTTTTAATTTTAATAGTTTTATGTTTAAGTTTAAAATTATTATATAACTGTTTAATTAAGCTAGGTATAATATAAAAAAGCGTTTAATAATAAATATTATATTATTTTAAAATTATATAAAAAAAAAAATTTTAAAATATAATAGATTAATAGTGCTAATAATTTAATAAATATATTTATTAAACAAAAGCTAAACTAAGCTTTAAAAAAACCTAGTATTTATAAATAAACTAACTATATAAGTTAAAACGTATATAAAATAAACTAAAAAATAAAAATAATAAAAAAGCAGGGTTTATATAATAATAAACGTTACTTTTTTATATAACAGTAGTATAAACTTTATTTTATTATATAATAAAAAATATAAGTATAATTAAAAACCTGACTTTTTAAAAAAATAAGTTTTAATAATATAATAATAATATATATTATATTTAATTATTATATAACTTAGGTTTAATTTTTAGTTAAAGCTTGCAAAGTTTAAAGTTTATAAAAAAAATATTATAAACCTTAGACTTTGTGATAAGTCTGGTCAGGGGTATGAAGCTGTAAATAGCTGTATTTTGCTGTATGCTGGTCTAGTTTGTGGTGTTGTATGTAGTTTTTGATGAAGATGGTGGAATTCTAGGTGCAGTCCTAGAATTCCACCTACTAGTACAGGTAGGTGGGCCTAGCCCAAGTGGGTCTAGCCCAGGTGGCCTGGGCCACCTTATCTAATCTTACAGTGGGGCAACTGGTGGTGCCAAGCCTGGCACCCCTTGCCTACTCTAACACTTTGCTATTTTTTTATTATTTTTTTTATTTTTAAATATTTTTTATTTTTTTTTTTTATACAATAATAGCCTAAACTTTATTTTATTTATATAAAAAAAACATATAACTATTATTAAAAGCCTGATTTTTTAAAAAACAGGCTTTAGTAGTATAATAATAATATATATAATAGTTAGCTGTTATATGTTTTAAGTTTAATTTTTAACTAAAGCTAATAAAGCTGAAAAGTTTACAGTTTATAAATAAACTAATATAATAGACTTTAAGCTTTATATTTTTTATTTACGTACAATAATTAATTAATTTTTTTAAAAAAAAAAGTTTAAAAGTTATTTTTTTTTTTTTACGCACAAAAAAAACTATATACAAGCTACATTTTTATTTTTATGTTTATACGGACTATATTTTTATTTTTATATTATTTATATATAAAAAACAAAATATAAAAAAAAGTAAAAAAAAGAATTATATATATTAATATATAAAAACTATATTAAAGTTTAACAGGCTTAAGTTTTTATAAAAAAGCAGTAAATTTTTACCTGACCGTTTTTTTTTATATAAACAAAGTTTGTAAACTATAAAACATTTTTTATTAAAAGAGGCGCAAAGCAAGGGTAAAAGCGGGCAGGCGGCATAAAAGCAGCGGCAGCAGTAGCAGAAGCAGCAATAGATATTATTGTTGTTATTATTATTATTAATACTATAGCTTTTAAAAGTTAGCATTTATATTATATAAAAAAAAAGCTACTATATATATATATATATATAAATATATAAAAAAAAAAAAAAAAACAGACGGAACAGCAGAACAAAAAGTTAGTTATAAATAAAGCTGTATATATATTTAAGCAGCAGAAAACATATTAGCAACTTTAAGCTTAAGCTTAAGCATTAAGCAGCAGCTATATAAAGCGTGCATAAATTAAAAGCTGTATATAAATAAAAAATTTTATATAAAAAAGCAACTATATATAAACAAGCAACTATATATATATAAGCAATTATATATAAGCAGAAAATAATATATAAATAAAAAACTACAACTAATAAAAAAAAAGCTAGTATTAAAACTATAGCAATTAGTTATAATTATTTACAGCTGTTATATATATATATATTTTATATAAATATATAATATATATATTATATATATATATATAACGTATATATTTTATATATAAAACAAGCTGTATTATTGCTATTATTTTAATAAGTTATACGCTAGCAGAATTTTTATATAAAACTTAAAATAATATTACGCATAATAATTATTTAAATAAAATAATCAAATATAATAGGCATTATATAATAAGAAGTTGTATTCTGTTTTATCTGTGAACAGTACATGTATCGCACGTATAAAGCCTATTTAACATAAAACGTTATTTTAGCAAGTATTTTTTTTTATATAAATTATATATTTTATTAAAGTTTATAAATAAACAATTGCTAAAAAATGTTTAATAATTTATTTTTATATTTTAAAAGTTATTATTATTAAAATTATATATTTAAATATGTTTAATAATTAAAATATATTTAGATTTATAAATATAATAAATTATTCATTTTATTTTTATTTATTATTAAAAAACGGGCTAATAAATATATTTATTCAATAATGATAAATATATATATTTTAATTAAAAGTTGAAATCTTTTAAAAAATAGCTTTATTATTTTATTTTTTATATATATAGTTTATTTTTTTTATTTTTATAGCTTTTAAATTATAAGTTAATAAACTAAAAACAACAGCTAATAATATTTATATATAAAATAATTATTTAAATATATTATATATATATTTAAATATTTTTTAATAATATGTTTAATTTTTTAAACTTGTAATAATCTTATATGATTATATTTTATTATATATATTAAGCTTAAATAGAAGCAACTTTAAAAACTTTAGCAGAATATTTTAAATTAATATAATCTTTATTTAAAAATATGCTGCTGTTAAAACAATTTATTTTAAATTAAAAACCGTCGATTATTTTTAAAACGTTAAAAATAAGCCGACGTTATAATTAATATTTTATATAAAAATATAAAAACTATAAAAATATTTTTTAATTTAATTTTAAAGTTAATTAAGCTGGTTTAAAATTTTTAAAGTTTTAAAACATTAATATTAAAATTTTAATAATATAAAATTTAAAACTATAGCTAACTAAAAATAATATTAAAGCTAATAAAATTATAAATTAGTTATTTAAAATAAAGCCTGCTAATAAAGCAAAAATAAAGC
The DNA here is from genome assembly GCA_021209875.1 of Rosellinia necatrix. Taxonomy (NCBI): domain Eukaryota; kingdom Fungi; phylum Ascomycota; class Sordariomycetes; order Xylariales; family Xylariaceae; genus Rosellinia; species Rosellinia necatrix. The sequence goes on from JAGYVD010000009.1 coordinate 3,322,917, forward strand.
TGTTATATTAACTAATGTTTAAATAGCTAGTATATAAAATATAATTATAAATATTTTAAACAAATTAAATATTATAATTATTATAACAATTATATTTTTTTATATGTTTTATTGAATAAAAACTTTTTAAAAAAATAATAACTTAGAACTTTTATTAAATATTAAAATAATTTTTATAAACGCTGTAGTAATAAAAATAGAAATAATAACTATTATTATAATAAAAACTGTAGCAATAATAATTTATTTAACTTTTTAGCTTAAATAGTTTTAATAATAATAAATATAATTATGCTGTATTAAATTAACAAAAATAGTTTATATTAAATATAACAGCTAAAACAAAAAAAATATAAATAAAATTAAATAAAATAATGTTAATAATTTTAATTTAAAATAAAAAACGTTAATAATAAATAATATATAGCCGATAAAAAAACATAATTTATATAAACGTTTATTTTTTATTAATTATATTAAATTATTATTAAAAACAAAAATATTTAAGCTTTAAACGTTTAATAAATAAATAATTTATTTAATTATTTATTAATTAGATTAGCTTTGCTATAATAAAACAGCAAAGTTTACGTAAGCAATTAATATATATAAAAAAAGCAGGCTTAAATATATTGTTTAAAAATTATAAAAAAATTTAAAACGTGAGCCGGTAAAAGGTTTTAAAAGTTTATAAAAAAACTTGCTTTAAAAAATATTGCAGAAAATTAAAATATATTTTTTAGTTTATTTAATATTAAATATAATATATTAAAGCTATAAAAACGTTATAAAAAGTAATAAAATTAATATAAAATTATAAAAATATTTATAACTATTAAAAAATATAATTTTAAATTATATTTAATTTTTAAATTAAAAAAACTTTAGCTAATTATATATATAAAATAAAAATAACTAATATAAACTAAAACATAAAACTAAAAAATATATTTAAATATTAAACTAAAAATAATATTAATAAATTTAATATTAATTATTAAAACAACTTGCTAAAAAACTATAATTATCGACCTGATTAAAAAAACGTTAATTAAATAATAAATATTATTATAATTTATTATATATTATATTTATTAATTATATTATTTTTAACAGAAGTGTGGATCGATCTGTAAAAAGATTTATTGATTACTAGAAGCGTGGTAATACTCTGGGAATATTTAGTACAAATAATCAAATTTATTAAAAAGCTTTTATCTAGTGTAGTAAGCCACAGGTATTTATATATATTGATCACGTAGCAGAAATGATCTTAAGGGTTGTTCTTGCCCCAAGCGCGTAGCGCTTGCAAATGCGGCATTAGAACTACACTTTATATATGTGCATCCTCTGCTTAAGAGATCCCCAAAATAAGGATTCCTGGCTTAATTGCCAAGTTGTTCCACACTACTATCACATTATTTTTTATTTATAAATTATTAATATAATTTATTTATTAATATATGTTTAAATTATTAATAATTATTATAAATAATTATTAAAATTATTTTTACTGCTGCTAAGCCTACGTTTATACTGCTGCTGCTGCTGCTGCTGCTGCTGCTGCTGCTGCTTCTGCTGCTGCTGCTGCTTTTACTGCTGCTGCTGCTGCTTCTGCTGTTATTAACGCTGCTTCTGCTGCTTTTATTATTTTAGCTGCTTATATTGTTATAAATAATATTTTTAATAATATTTTTGTTTATAATTTATTTAAATATAATATTTAAAATTAAAAAATATATTAATTTATTTTAGTAACGCTTTTTTTAAATTTATTTTTATTAAGCTTGTTTAATTTAAGTTTAAATTTAAATATTAAAAATATATTATTTTAAGTTTTTAAAGCTTTTTATAATTAATATTATTAAACTGCTGCTATTAAATTTTATATAGTTATATATATTATTTTTATTTATTACTTTTAATTTAAAATATTATATAATAAATAACGCTGCTGCTGCTGTTATTAATACTGTTTTTATTTTATTTTTATATTTAAAATTAATAAATATTATTTAAAAATGTTTTATTTAAACAATATTAATTTTATATTTATTAATTAATTAAATAAGTTATATTATAATATTATTAAATATAATAATTAATATTAACATTATATTTTTAAATATAAATATATTTTTAGTTTATATTTTATTTTATATTTTTAATTAATTAATTAATATATAATTAATAATATAAAATTAGTTTTTATATATTCTATTAATAATTAAATATTTTTTACGTTTTTTATTTTATTTTTAATATTATAATAAATAATTATTATAAGCTTTTATTAATTATTAATTAATTTAAAACAAATTATTTTAAACTTTAAAATTTTATTGCGTTAATTTTTAATATTTTAATAAAAAATAAAATATTATAATTTTAAAAGCGTTTATTTTTATAAATTTTTATATTTTTATATATTTTTAATTATTTTTAACGTTTATATTTTTATAACTAATTATTTTTTATTTATTATTTTTTATATTTTTATTTTTATTTTATTATAATGTTTTTATTTATTTTTGCTATATAGTTTATATTTTAAGCGCTGCTTAAAAACTTATTATAATTTAATTTTAAAACGTTTTTTAATATGTTTAAAAGTTTAATAATTTAAAAACTTTAATAAAATTAACAATAAAAAAGCGTTTTTTAAAAGTTATATAAAATTAAAAAGTTTTTAAATATTTTTATTTTTTAATTTTTTAATTAATTTTTAAAATTTAAGCCGGCAGCTTCTTAATTTTTTTATATTATAATATAAATCATTTAAATTAAATAAAGCTTTAAAATATTTAAATTATATTTATATAAAATATTTTATAAAACTATTTATTAATATTTAATTAATAAAAAATATTTTATTATAAACAAGCTTTTTAATATTTTTATTTAAATTATATATTTTATATATTTATATGCTTAAGCTTTATAAAAAATTCTTATATTTGCTAATTAGTAAATAAATTATTTAAATATTATTTAAATAAATTATTTATATTTTTAAGTTTAAAATAAAATTTTTAAAAACTGTTTTAAATTTATTTTTTTTAGCTGTATAGTTTATAATAATAACTTTAGTTTTTATTATAAAAATTAAAATTATATTTTATTTAATAGCTTTTTAAAAATTATATTTTTAAATAAAAATATAATATAGTTATATAAAAACGCTTAATTTTTACGTTGTTTATAAATAATATGTTTTTATAATTAATAAAGCTTAAGCTGCTAAATCTCTGCTTTTATATATAATTTTAAAATTTTTATATAATATAAATAATAGATTATTTTATTAGCTGTTTTTATATAATTTAAGCTTAAGTTTATAAAATGTTTTAATAATAATATAGCTATAAACGTTATATTTAATTATAATATAATTATTATATAAAATATTAAGCTGATTTTTTTAATATGTTTTAATTTTTTTTAAAGCTTATTTTATATATTTTAACAGCTTTTTATATAAAAATAATATTTTAAAATTTAAACATTATTAATTAAATTAAATTAAGCAGCGATTTTTTAATATATTAATTATATGCTAATATAATCGTTTTTTATATAGTTATAAATTATTTTACTTTTTAAAAATTAAGCGATATTTTTTATTTTTAAACTTATAAGCTTTTTAATTTTATTAATAATTTTTTAGCTAATTTTTATTGTTTTTTATATATAACTAAAAATTTGTTTATATAAAACAAAATAAATATTTAATAATTTAAAATATAAAATAAATATAGTTTTTATTAAATATAATTAGCTTAAAACGTTTTAAAATGTTTAAAAACTTTTATATTATAATAATAAAAGGTTTTATAGCTTATATAAACCTTTATTTAATAGCATAGCTTTTTTATTATTTAATATTATTTAATATTAAATATATAATAAAAGTTCGCTGTTTTTAATACTTTTAAAAATATTAATATTATATTAAACTATTTAATTTTTGTATTAAAATATATATTAATTATTATTATTATTTAAAAGAATTTACTATAAACATTACAGCGTATATTAATTAAAACGTATTTATTATTTATAAAATTTTTATATAACCAGCTTTATTTTATAAACTTTTAAAAACTTTTTTATTTAACTTATATATAAATATTTATTTAAATAATAATACCTTGTTTTTTATTTTTTTATTAAAACTATTTTTATAATTTTTTTTTTATATAACAAGTATTTTTTATATACTTTTTTAAAAAACTGTTTTAAAAATAATTTTAAGCTTTTTTATTTTATAAAAGTTTTTAATAAAATTATTTTAATATATTTAATTTTTAAACTAGTTTTTAATTAATTCGTTTTATATTATTATATTATAGCTATAAATATAATATATAATGTTTTATATTTATAGTAGGCATCAGATAGTTGGAAAGAGATAAAGAATTAATTTATTTGTCTACCTTTTAAACTAACTAATATATAATGATTTTTAAAAGCTTTCCGAAAAAAAAGCTGTACTAAAAAAGGCTTTACTAAAAAAAGCTTTTAAAAAAAAAGCTTTTTAAAAAAAGGTTTTTTAAAAAAAAAGTTCTGCTAAAATAGCTTTATAATTGCTTTTTATACAAAAATATTAACAACTTTATTAATTTAGCAAAAAGTACAAGAAATAATAGCGTGTAATAAAAAAAAAAAAAAGTATTATGCCTGCAAGCAGAATATATTATATAAAGTTATTATAATTAATTAAAAGCGAGGTGTTATTAATAAAGCTAGAGGTAGGCTGCAAAATGCTTTGTTTTATAAAATTTATATAACAGACAAAAAATTTTAAAGTTGCTAGCAAAACTAAAATGTTTTATTTAAAAAACGTTTTTAAAATAAGCTGCAAAATGTTTTATAAAAAAAAAATAAGCTGTAAAATGTTTTATAAAAATAAAGTAGGCTATAAAATGCTTTATAAAAATAAAGTAGGTTATAAAATTGACACAGTCAGGAAAGGGGGGGGCTCCTTATCTAGCTAGCGGAGCTAGCTAGATAAGGATTGTGTAGCTTAGATAAGGTAACCTAGCCTAAAAGGCTTCTGGTCCCTGCGGGACCAGAAGCCTCCATCTAATCTACATCACACTTTTACAGACTTAACCACACTACCCCTAGTAAACCTTACTAAAAATGCTTTGTTTAAATATATATAAAAGACGTTTTTAACTGTAAAATTAAGCAGAAACTAAGCTAAAAAATTTTAAGTTCTATAAAAATGTTTAAGTAATAAATATAAAAATAAAATAATAGAATTTTAGTTTTAATAAAATATAGCAGAAAAAAAAAAAAAATGCTAATAACGGCTTGCTAAATGCTAAAAGCTTAGTAGTGTTTTAAATAAGGTTTTTTTTTAAGTTGATTGTCTGGCTGATTTATAATAGGAGATAATTAACAACAAGTAGAAATTATCGACTTGAAAAAAAAAAACTATATATCCTACGCAAAAAAACAACTAGAAAGAAGGAAACAACCCGCAGGAGTAACTAGTAGGGGCAGCCTGTAGAAGTCGTCGACAAGAAAACAAAAAAAAAAAAGAAACAGTAATAGAAGTTGTCGCCGCAAAACAAACATATTATTATTATAATACCCAACGGTATTATTTAAACTCTGCGTTTTAACGTTTTAAAAAGCTGAGCTACGCTCGGGAGCATTTATTAAACACAACGGCGTTTATTAGCTGTTTCTAATAACGATTTAAAATCTAAGCCTATATTAACAGTTATTTATTTTTTAATAGTTTTTACGCGCTGGTTAACCGATGCTTTTTTAATCGAAAAAATCTTTTTTATTTTTGTCGGCTGGGCAGGCGTTACAATTAGTGCCGTCGATGCTACAAATAATACAGTTTATATTATTATTGTTGCTGCAGGCGCTAATACCGTCGGTGCAAAGCTTAATTAAATAATTAGTAGTAGCGTAAATATTATTAAAAAACTTTTATGTTCCGACTATATAGCTTTATTAATTTTACGATTAATAATTTCTCATCTTAAAAAAATATTTAATATAATACGATTATAATCCTGTATTTTTTTTTTAACTTTATAATTTAAATATATAAAATAAGGATTTTAATTATTAATAATAAAATAGCTTTAATTATTACATTTAAAAGTTTTTAAGTTTATTATTTAATAGATTTTTATTTTATTAATTTTATTTATTAAAACAGTTTAATTAAATAAAGCAATAAAGTTTATAAAACTTTTATAATATATTATTAAACTATTTTTAATATAAAAGTTTTTTATAATAAAAACAAAAAGTTAGCGCTGCTATATTATTTTTAAGTTATAAAAATAATTATATAATTATTTTATAATTTCGTATTAAATATCTGCTGTTATATTAACAGCTACTACTAATTAATTATTATTAATTTTATTTATTAAAATATAACTTTATATTAGCTTTTATATATAATATTATTAAAAATATATTTATAAATTTTTTAATATTAAAAAGCTTTTAATATAGCTATAATATAAAATTTATAATATTAGTCAGCGTATTATAAAGTTCTAGCTGTTAAACTTGCTTAAATTAATTTTATATTAACAATATTTAAATATTTAAGCTTTAAAATTGTTTAAACGTTATTTAAATAATTTAAAACCGTTTAAAAATGTTTATATAATATTACTTATAAATTAAATCTATTAAGCTATATTTTAAATTTAGCAAGAAATAACAACTGTTTAATAAAAAGTATTAATATTATTATTTAAATTATTAATAATATTAGAATTGCTTATAAAATCTTTTATTTTTATTAATATAAAAACGTTATTAATATAATATTAAAATTCTGTTAATATTTTTATTAATTTATAAATATAATTTAACGCTTAATATTTTTAGCGGTTTTTTGTTTATATATTTATAATAATAGCTTTATTGCTTTTTAAAATAATTTTAATATCAATAATATTATTTATAAAAACAGCCGCTGTAATAATAGTTTTATTTATTAAAATAATAACAACTGTAGCAACAGCATTATGCTGCGCAGTATTTTTATAATTAAAATGTTTTTTTTTATTAAGGTTTTTTTTATTTTTATTAATTATTTTAATAAAAACAGCAACAATATTTTTATTAAGCTTATATTATTTAAAAAATACTTTGTTTAAAAAAATATTATTTAAAAGCTTTTAATATTATTAGCTATTTAAATTTAGTTTAAACTAATAAAGTTTAATCTAATTAAAAATATTTTAAAACTATATTTAATACTATTAAAAATTTTAAAAGCTTTTATATTTTTATAGTTAAAATATTAAAATAATTTTAGTAATAATATAATTATTTTTAATTTCTGCTTTATTATTTTTTAAGCTGTTTTTAATTTTAAAATATAATTTAAATTTAAAAATTAATAATATAATATTATTATAGCTAAATTAATAATAACGTAGTTGTTATTAATATTATTTAAAATTAAATATCGTTTAAAAACACGTTTTTAATATTTTTAAAAATTAATAAACTTGCAACAAAAAAACATTATTTATTTAAGTTAGTTAGTTTTTTATAGTTGCATTTTTTAATTTTACGTTAATTATAAATAAATAAAAAGCTTGAGCTATTATTTTATTAATAATTAATTTATAATATTATTATTAATTATATTTATAAGCGGTATTATAAAAAAATCAGCTGTTATAATTATTATTTTAATTTAATTATTATAATAAAATATATGTTCTAGGATTTTTTTAAATAAGTTTATTAATTTAATTATTATTTAAGTTATTATTAAAAACAATAATTTTATTTTAGGCGGTAATAAGGGGCGGATTATTTTTATAAATATTATTTTAAATAAAAAAGTATATAAATAATAAAAAACAATAAATTATAATAAAAATAATAGATTATAATATGTTTATAAAACAATAATAAATTAAAATATTATATAATAAATAAAATAATATATATTAATAAAAATATAAACTTTAATAAATAAAAAAAAAGATATAAAAAGTTTTATATATAATATATTATATACTAAAAAAAAAAAAAAAATAAATAATTATTATATATGTTAAATAAAATAAACTAAATAAATAATTTAAATAAACAGGTTAAATATGCTTATTATAAATTATAAACTCTGCGTAATAATATTTATATATTAATACTTAATATAATATTTATTTATTGCTAATTGTATATTATTTTGTTATAAGTTTTATTTTTTAAACACGTTTAATATATATTTTTTAAAAATAACTAGTTTTTTTTATTAAAAGCTTTTATTAGTTTAGCGGCGTTTTATATAAATAATATTTTAAAATATTATTTATTATGTAAAGCTTTATATTTTTTATTAAATAAAATATTTTAGTATTAAATATTTGCTAGCTTTATTAATCCGTTAAGCTAATATAGTTTTAATCTTATAAAAAATAAAATTGTTTATATTTTTTTTAATATATATACGTTTTAAACGTTTTTTTTTTTAGTTAAAAAAGTTTAGTTTTAGCTGCGCTAAAAATAAATATATTATAAATACGACTTAATATACGCGTTAATATTTAAAAAATTTTAATTTATTTGCTAGCTTATTTATTTTTATAATATAATAAATAGTTTTATCTGTTATTATAACTATTTTTATAAAAGTTTTTAAATACATAATATTTTTATATAAACATAAAAAACTTTTTATTTATTTAAAATTAGATTAAATTATGTTTAATATTATAACAAATTTTTATATTAACTGCTGCAAATTAAATTATTATTTTATATATTTTTAATATAATTAGCAGTAAAATTGAAATTAATTAACTTATAAAATATTTTTATAATTAATAAAAATTTTATAGTTTAAAGCTTAATATTACTTTATTAAAACTTTTTTTATTGCTATTAATTTAATGTTATTAAAATTATATTATAATATTAAAATAATATTTATTTATAACATTTTAAACAATATAATATAATAATAAACTATAATTTTAATATTTTAATTATATTTTTGTTTTAATTATTGGTTTAAAAATAATAACTTATTATTATTTTTAGCAATATATTTATTTTAATTTATAAAATTTATTAAAATTTAAATATAAATTTTAAATTTTTATTTAAAATAATTTTGCTAATATGTTTTAGTTATATAATAATAACATAAATATAAAAACTTTTGTTTATTTTTAGCTTTATATATAACGTTTTTAAATATTAATAATATTTTTTAAAAATTTATAAATAATTAATATAAAAACATTATAAGCTATATAACTTTTATTTTTAAAAATATTTACTGCTAAAACTTTTAATAAATTAATAATAAAATTTATTATAATAATATAATATAGCTATAATAGTTTTATAATAAGTTTTAATTTTTTAATAGTTTTATTAATTAGTTATATATTTAAAACATTAAAAACAATTTTAAATATATTTAAAAATTTATTTTAAAAGCTTATAAATAATAAATTTTTATAGTTTATAATATATTTTTAAAAACTAAAATAATATTTTTATTATATGCTATTTATAATAGCTATTATTAATAATTAATTAAAATATATAATTTTATTTCGCTTTAAATATTTATTATATAAAATATTTGTTTTAAATTTTATATAAAAATAAACTAATAGCCGGCTATAATAAAAACTAATTTTTTAAATAATTATATATTTGCTGCAGTTGTTTTTTACGCTGTTTGCTTATTTTTTTATTATTAATAAAACAAAGGTTTTTTATAGCTTTAAATAAGCTTTTTTTTAATGCTATTTATTTTAATTTCTATAACTGCAATATAACTAAAATTTTTAAAATATTTTTAAAAGTTTTTAATTTTATTATTTTAAATAATAATATCGTCGGCGTTATAAACCGTTGATAATTTTAAAAAAACGTTTAATATTAAATTAAGTTAACTTAATATATAGCATATATTTAACTAAAATTAAAATAAATATATAAACGCTGTTATTAATTTAATATTTAGCTTTAAAATATGAACTAATTTTAAACTTATTTATTTTATAATATTTTATATAATAAAATAATTTATTAATACTATTACTAGTAATATATAAAATTATATTTATGCTTATAATTAATAATATGTTTAAACTAAAACAAATATTTTTAATTTAATAAATTAATAAGTTGTTTTTATTATATAAAAGTTTTATTTAAAAATAAAATAAGTTTAATATTATTAATAGAAATTTTTTATTATTTTATATAAAGCTTAAATAAAAACTATTATTTTATATTTTGTTTTTAAAAATATTAAACTTAATAAAAACTATTTTTGTAGCTTTAATGCTTAAAATAATTTATATTTATAAGCTGGTTTTAAATAATTTTAAAGCTTTAAACTTTTAAATTAGTTAATTTAAATATAATTTTTGCTGCTTATTGCTGTTGTGCTAAAATCGTTTTAAAAATAGTTTTTGCTGTTCTAGCCTCTGCTAAAAGTTTTATTTTTTTTTTTTATAACTGTAAAAACTTTTATTAGTATTATAAAATAAATTTCCGCAAAAGTTTTATTATTTTAATATATATTTTAAATTTATAAAAGTTATAAATAGTTTAAGTTTATAAATAGTTTTAATTTAATTATTTATAATTATAAAATTAAAACAGTTTATTAAAAACTTTAACAGTTTTATTATAAAATATATTATAAAAACTTTATTAGTTTTAAACTAAAGTTAATATTATTAAATATTTAAAAAAATTTAATATATTTATAATATTTGTTAGCAGTTTTAAAAATATAACTATATTATTAATATATTTAGCTATAAATTAACTATATAATATAAAAATATTATTTATAAATCGTTATATATAGCTTAAATTATTTTTAAATTTTATTAATATAATTTTAAATATATAAAACTTTTAAAAAAATAATTATTATTTTGTTTTAATAACGTAGCTATACTAGTAGTTAATAAAAAATTTAAAACAATTAACTATTATAATATATTAGCATTTTGTTAGTTTAATTATAATAGTTTTTATATTAATAATAAATAAGCGTTAAATATAATAATTTTGTTTAATAATTAAAGGTTTACTACTATTTAGCTTTTTTTTGTTATTTATATAACGTTATATAATAAATATCAGGTATTTAAATAAGATTAGTTATTTTATAAAATTAAGTTTATTATTTTAATATATAGATTTAAACTATTTATTTATAATTTTTAATTTTTAATTTTTAATATATATAGTGTTACTATATTAAAAATTTAATTTTATTATTTATTAACTAAGTTTATTTATATTATATTATTTTTATTTATTTTAATAATATTTTTTATTTGCTAGGTTTTATGTTTTTTAAAAATATTTTCAGCTTTATTATAAATATATTATTTAAAGCATATATATATACCCGTTTTTAATTTAAGCTTTTAAAATTTTAAAATAACTTTTAAATATATTAAATATAATATATTTTATTATATTTTAAATGTTATCGTTAAAATATTTAATTGTTTTAAACAAAATAAAAGCTTTTTAAATATATTAAACTTTTATAATATATAAAAGTTATTTATAAATTTTTTATTATTAACGCAGCAGCTTATAAGTTTTTTTTTATATAATATATATATAATTATTGTTTTAATAATTTAATTTTATATTTGTTTGCGTTTTTACTATATAATAATGTTTTAATAAGTTTAATTAATAAAAAAATAGCTTTTAAGCTTATTAAAAATATTATTATTTTTAGTGCTTTTATAATTATTAATATAAATATATAATTTTAACAGAAATTATTGCTATTTTATTATAAAAATTAATATAAATAATTAATATTATAGTTATAATATATAATAATATTATAATATTAATTGTTATTATAACGCGTTGTTTTATTAGCTGCTTTTTAATATTAATTTTAAAAGCATAATAATATTATTATAGTTTTTAAATATAACCGATTTTTATAAAAATTAATAATAATTTTATTGATATTTATAAAGTCTGTTTTTAATAATAAGTTTAGTTTTAATTTTTTATAATTTAAGCTTTAATTTAAAAACTTTTAGCTTAAATATATAATTTATTTTTTAATAATATTTAATAAAAATTAGGTTTTTTTATAAAAATAATTAAACTTTTAATTTTATTTATTATTATTAGCTATTTAAACTGCATTTTTTTATATATAATATAAATTAGTTTAGCTAGTTTTATGCTATTATTATTATAAAACAGCTAATATTAAAATATATTATAATAATTTTATTTATATTATTAATTATAATTTATAATTAAAAATATATATATTTTATTAAATATTATTTTATATTATATAAAATACTATTTAATATTATATATATTATATTAAATATATTATTAGTTAAAAATATGTTTGTTTTATTAAGTTTAAACTAATTGTTTTTAATAATTATAACAATAGTTTTTATATAATATATTATTTTTAATTATATAAACAAAAAAACAGTTTTATTTAAAAATTATATATTATAATAATAATATTATATAATATTTAGTTTTTTATTAAATATTTAATAAGTTTATATTAAAAAATAAAATAAACAGTATTATTTTTTTAGTTTTTATTAGAATATTTAATAAAAGTTTTTTTTTTTTTAATTTTTTTATTATAATATATTTATATTATAATAAGTTCTATTTTCAAGCTTTTAATTAATTATTATTAACAAATAATAATATTTTATTATTAATACTAGTATAACTTTTTTTAAGATCTGTTATAATTAAATTTATTTATAAAATATTTATTTAAATAATTTTATATTTAATAATAAGTTTTACTTTTTATTTATTATAATTTTTTTATATTTTTAATATATAATATAACGTTATATATTTAATATATAGTTTTTATTTTTAAAGTTATTATATAAAAGAATTCTATTATATATTTAAAATCTATTATAATTTTATATATTATTATAGTTTTAAAAGCATTTTAGTTTTTATAAGTTTTTTATAATTTTTATAATTATATTACGCTATAAAGTTGCTGTTTTATTAATTTTTTTAATTAAAAAAACATTATTTATTAATTTTATACTAATAAAATAATAGTTTTAATAATAAAAAAATAAAAAATTATAGAATAAAAAAAAAAATTGTTTTTTTATTATAATATAATAATATAGTTTTATATTTTTTTGTTTTTTTTAACATAGTTAGAAAACTAGTTTAAGCTAGTAAATACTGCTAATTGTTTATATAGTTGTTATAAATTTAAATAAAGCTAGTTTTATATATAATTATAAAACTATATATTTAAAATAAAACTTAAGTTTTAATAATTTTTATTATAAATATAGCTAATATTTAAATTAATATTTTTATAATATTAGCTGTTAATTATAAAAATAAATAAACGTTTATTTAATAACGTTTATAATATTTTATAATATTTATTTTAAGTTTGTTTAATATATATTTAAAACTAGCGTTTATTATTGTTTTAATAAAATTATTTAATATATTTATATATTAAAGCTAAATGTTATTTTAAAATAATTAAAAAATTATTTTATAATATTTTTATTTTAATAAAATTTAAAGCATTTTGTTTTATTAAAGCTATAAAAAATAAATATTTTTTAATAAGTATTTTTTAATTATAATATAATTGTTTATATTAAAATATTTAATAAATTAAAATAAAAATATTTAATTAAATAAACTTTTATATTTAATTATTACTTAATATATAAACTAGTTGTTTAAAAATAATATTAGCTGTTTTAAATATATTATTTATTATATTTTTAATATTATTATTTTATATAAAAACTTATATTATTATAGCTATTTTTATTATATAACCCTAGAAATTTTATTAAAAATGTTTAAAAAACAAGTTTAAAAATAAAAAAATAAAAGTAATAATAATAGCAGGTCAGGTAATAAAATGATAAAAATATAAACAAAAAAAATCTGTTTTTTAAGCTTTATAATATTATATTTTTAATATTTTTAATATAAAAATAGTTTTAATTTTAAAGTTTAAAAAATAAGTTTAAATAAATTTATTTAAATAATAAAATAAAAAGTTTAGATATAACTATTTTTAATAAAATAAACTTGTTAATTTTATTTATAGTTTATTAAATATTATATATATTAATTATTTATTTTTTAAATATAGTTTAAATTAAATATTTTTAAATTTTATTATATTTTTTTTTAAAAAAAATATTAAAAGTTTAAAAACTTATTAAGTTTAAAATCAAAGTTTAAAATTTTAATAAATAATACCTAGTTTATTTTTAAACTTAAAATATTATATAGTTGTTTTAAAAAAAATAGCTATTTAATAGCAAAATAATATTTTATTAATTTTAATAAATTTATAAAACTAAAAACTTTTTAATAAAAACTATTAATAAAAAATAAAACCATAAAAAAAATAAGCTGTTATTACAGCAAAATAAAAAAAATATTATAAATAAAAATATTTTTAAATTATATATTATTTTTAAACTATATATTTATATTTAAATTATAAAATTTTATTAAAAGTTTTATAAATAATATATTAATATTAATAACTATAAAATTTATTAATAATAAACTATAAAAGTTTAATAATAATATAATAACTTAAAAAAAAAAAAAAAGCTAAAGCTTATTAAAATAAAAAAAACAAATATTTTAATATAAAAAAAAAAAACAGCTAAAAATCAAGCTTAACAAAAAACATATTTTTAATTAAATTAAACAGAATAAATTTAAAAAAACAAGTCTGCTGAAAAGCTAACCGTTTTATGTATAAAAAAAAAAAAAAAGATCGCCTAAAATTGCTAGCTATTATATCGTAGGTATTAAATAGTTAAAAAAATAAACAATTAATTTATTTATTTATTTTTTAAATTAATTAATATATAGTAATTCTTAAAAGCTTTCTGAAAAAAAGCTTTGCTAAAGAAAGCTTCTAAAAGAAGGCTTCCCGAAGGAAGGTTTCCCGAAAGAAAGGTTCCGCCAGGATGGCTTCATAATTTGCGATTTTTAAAATATAAAGCTTTTATTTATTTTAAAAAAATGTTTTTATAAAAATATTTTAAATATAATTTTTAATAAATTAATTTCTAGCTTTATATATATTATTATAATAAATATTAAGCTTTTTATACTATTTTCTAGCTTTTTATTTAGTTTTTACGTTTAATTCTATCGCTTAATCTATTTATAAATAAAAATATTTTATGTATATATTTACGTTTTATTTAAGTTTTTTCTAACTTTTTATTGCTTGTTTAACTAGCTAAAATTAGCTTTTTGCTAGCCTGCTTAACAATTAGCGTTTTTATTATTATAAAATTTATCACGCTTTTAAAACGCTATAAATAATTATTTTTTCTGCGCGTTATAATTGCTTTATTTTTAAAACTTTCTGTTAAAACTATTTTTAGCTTAAAAGTTATATTTAAAATAATAAATTTTTGCTGCTATATTTAAAAAGCTAGTCTTTAGTTTAAAATCTGTTCTGCCGGCGCATCTACTTCTAATTTATGCTTATTAGTCTAGCTAACTAAGTTATAAATAAAAATGTTTACAGCACTTCTTATATTTTTAAAAGCTATATATAATATATTTTTAAGCTTTTATTTATTATTTATGTTATATTATTATTTATTTATTAATTTTAAAACTTTTAGTTTTTTATTATTATTTATTTAATTTTAATAATTAGTTTTTCTGCTTTTAAAATAAAACAGCTTTTTATTAAATTTAATATTTTTAGTAGTAATTATTTCTTATAATTAAAAACTTATATATAATGTAAATTAATTGTTTTATATTTAATTAAATATTTAATATAAGCTTAAAATTTAATTTTATATATTTGCTGTTTTTAACAGCAAGTTTTTTTTATTAAATATATATAATATTTATATATATATATCCTGTTTTAATCTAGTTATAAATTATTTATTACCGTTTTTATTTAAACTAAATTATATTATTAATAATATTATATAAATTAACATTTAAACATATAATAAAAAACGTAAAAGTTTTAAGCTTTAAAAAGTTTTTATTATATAGTTAAACCGCTGTTTAAACTATTTTTAACTATAGTTTTAATAATAAGCCGGCTTTATTTAATAATTTATTTATTTTATTAATTATTTTTTACTAGCTTATTTAATATTTTTAACAAGCTTTTAATATAAAATAAAAAAGCTTAGGTATAATTTTTTATTTTTAATTAAAGCTTATATTAAGTTTTATTTTTATAAGCTATTATAAAAATATTTAAATCGCTTTTAATAATATAAACTACAAGCTTATTATGCTTTTTATTTAATATATAAACTATTTAATTTTTAAAAAACTTATATAATAGTTTTATTTATTAAAAATATATATAAATTAATTTAATGTATTTATTTTTATTATTAATGTTTAGTTTAATTTATTATATTTTATTAAATAATTAAATAAATTTTAACATAGTTTTAATAAAAATTGCTTAAATATTTATTACGTTATATATATAATAACATACGTTTTATATTTAATATATAAGATTTTATAAATTCATACGTTTTTAGCTATATATATAAATATTTATAAAATATAGCTTTTAAATATTTTAATTGTTAATACTAAAAACTTTAAAGTTTTTTTAGCTTAAAATTTTTTAAAATAGCTTATAAATTAAAATATATTAAAATTAATTAAATATAATTAATTTAGCAGCATTTTTAAAATTATTTATAATATTTTGTTTATATTTAATATAAAGTTTTTATTTAAATATTAAAAATTAAGTTTATATTTAAAAAACTAAGTTATAATATTTAATAAATTCAACTATTAAAACATTATTTTTATATTTTTAAAACGTAATAAATAATTAGAACTATAACATTAATTTTTTTTTTTAAACAAGCTTTTAAAATAATATTTATATAAAACTTTTTATTAACGCTATATTAATAAACATTATATTTATTAATAAATTCTTTTTAAAACTAAATAATATTTTTTAAATAATTCTTTTATTTCTGCTTAAAATAAAAAATTATAAAATACTTGCGTAAATTATATTTTTATTTTTAATTGATAAATCTGGTCAGGGGTATGAAGCTGTAAATAGCTGTATTTTCAGTATACTGGTCTGTATTGTGGTGTTGTATGTAGTTTGTGATAAAGATGGTGGAATTCTAGGTGCAGTCCTAGAATTCCACCTACTAGTACAAGTAGGTGGGTGGGCCTAGCCCAAGTGGGCTAGCCCAGGTGGCCTGGGCCACCTTATCTAATCTTACAGTGGGGCAACTGGTGGTGCCAAGCCTGGCACCCCTTGCCTACTCTAACATTAATTAAAACAAAAAATTTAAATTTTCATAGCTTTTTATTATTAATTAAATATAATATTTTATAATTATTAATTAACATGCTATCTGCTAAAATATATTTTTAAATCTAATCGTAAAAATATTTCTAAATTACTAGCAATTTTTTTAATAAAATTAAATTAATTATTATAAAATTATATTAATATTAAAATAGCTTAATTTTTATTATTAAAGTTTATTATATTATTTAAATAATTGTTTTTTTTTATTAATTTTTTTAACTTAGATTAACGATTTTACTATATAAATTTTTATAACGTATATAAAACTACTGCTATTTAACTTTTTTAATTTTTATAGTATTAATTTAAATTTTATTAAACTAATATATACTAGTTCTTTTAATCGTAAACTAAAGCTTATTATAAAGCTTAAAAAGTTAAAAATAAATATTTTTAGCTTTATTTAAACATAAGTATTTATAACTTTTTTAGCTGGCTAAATTATTTTAACGCATTTTTTAAGCTTTATTATTTTAATATATTATTATATTTGCTAAAAATCCGTTTAATGTTTATTAGCCTGCTAAGCTTATAAATATTTTAACTTTATTTTTTTTGCTTTTTAATTTATATTTATAAATTATAGCATTAAAAATTTTATTATATTTTATTAAAATAAATATATATTTTTTAATAGCTTGCGTTTAATTAATATAATAAGTTATTAACGCTTTTAATTAAATATTATATAAATATTTACTGCTGCTAAAAAACTTTTGCCGCAAACATTTTATTTATATTAAAAGCTTTAAAATTACTGCTTTTTAATATATTTATTTTTATTTTTATATTATATTATTATTTTAACTCTACTTTTAAAATCTTTTATTATTATCGTTTAATACTTTTATTAAATAATAATATAAAAAAAATAAAACAAGCAAAATTATATTATATAAAATAAAAATTAAATCTTAAAACATAAAATTAAAGTTTTTAGTATTTATACTAATAATAATTTTATATATATAATATTAATTATTTTATTAATTTATTTATATATAATTATATAACGTAATTAAAAATAAGTTTTATTTTAAAACTAAATAAAATATTTTATTTAAACATTTAAAAGCTTAATAATAATTTTTAAATAATAAGTTTAAAAATATCAAGCATTAAAAAATTTCCGCAGTTAAAATCTTTATATAAAACTTCTTATATATACATCTTTTATATATTATGTTTTTTTTTTACCGGCTTAAAATATATTACAGCTAATTCTTGCGTTAATTATATAAAAAATAAATTTAAATTATATACTAAGCTTTTATTGTTTAAATTAATAAACGCTTAAATACTTTTTATTTAAATATAATGCTTTAAATAAATATATTAGCGATCTTAGTTATAAATAATTTTTAAAAAAACATCTGTTTTAATCGTTATAATTAAAGCTGTTATTATAAAAGCAAAAATAACATAGTACTTGTTTTAAAAGCTGTAGCAGAATTTAAAACTTTAAAACTAAAATATAAAAAATCTAATTAAAATAAATAATAAGAGCTATATAAAAATTTAAATAAACGATCTTATACTTTAAAATTAAATAAATCACAGCTTTTAAAAAAAACAACCGGTTTAATAATAAACCAGGCTTATAACTTTAATAAAAATATAAATTAATTTATAAAAAGAATTATTAATTATCAAAAGCATAATAATATTTTAAAAATATTTAATATAAAAAATCGAATTTATTAAAAAGCTTTTATTTAATATAATAAGCCACAGGTATTCATATATATTAATTACGTAGTAAAAACGATCCTAAAAGTTGTTCCTGCCCTAAGCGCCTAACGCTTATAAATGCAGTATTAGAACTACACTTTATATATATATATCCTCTGCTTAAAAAATCCCTAAAATAGAGATTCCTGGCTTAATTACTGATAGAGTCCCCGAAGGGGCCCATATTAATCGAGCTAACGGCTCGTGTATTATTAGATTAAAAAGGTTGCATAAGCTACGGCTGGCAACAGGTGGCCTCCGGCCACTTCTGCAGGGGTTAATTCTAGACTTACTAGAATTTTTTATTTAGCAAAAAAATTAATAAAGCATTTTATTTTTTATTTTTATACTAATTTTTTTAAAGTAATATATTTATATAACTAATAAATTTTGTTATTAAATTAAACTAAAGTAATATTATTTTTTAAATTTTTTAAGGTTAAAAGATTTTATTTATAGCTAAAAATTTTAACGCGCGCGTTTTAATCTAGCTATAACTAAATAATTAATATAAACAGAACATTATTTTAGCGATTATTTTTTTTATATAAATTATATATTTTATTAAAGCTTATAAATAAAAAGTTGTTAAAAATATTTAATAGTTTATTTTTATATTTTAAAAGTTATTATAATTAAAATTATATATTTAAGCATATTTAATAATTAAAATATATTTAAATTTATAAATATAGCAAATTATTTATTTTTATTTATTATTAAAAAAGCGCTAATAAATATGTTTATTAAACAATTATAAATATATATATTATAATTAAAAGCTGGAATATTTTAAAAAGTAGCTTTATTATTTTATTTTTTTACGCGTATAGTTTATTTTATTTTATTTTTATAGCTTTTAAATTATAAGTTAATAAATTAAAAGTAATAGCCGATAATATTTGCACGCAAAAACTATTTAAATATATTATATATATATTTAAATATTTTTTAATAATATGTTTAATTTTTTAAGCTTGCAATAATATTATGTTATTATATTTTATTATATATATTAAGCTTAAATATAAGCGATTTTAAAAAAACTTTAGCAGAATATTTTAAATCGGTATAATTTTTATTTAAAAATATGCTGCTTTTAAAACAATTTAGTTTAAACTAAAAAACTGTCGGTTATTTTTTAAAACATTAAAAATAAACTAACGTTTTAATTAATATTTTATATAAAAACGTAAAAATTATAAAAGTATTTTTTAACTTAGTTTTAAAATTAATTAAGCAGTTTTAAAAGTTTTTAAACTTTTAAAAACATTAATATTAAATTTCTAATAATATAGAACTTAAAACTATAGCCGATTA
Organism: Rosellinia necatrix; assembly: GCA_021209875.1. Taxonomy (NCBI): domain Eukaryota; kingdom Fungi; phylum Ascomycota; class Sordariomycetes; order Xylariales; family Xylariaceae; genus Rosellinia; species Rosellinia necatrix. Next base: position 3,343,360 of record JAGYVD010000009.1, read on the forward strand.
AAAATAATATTAAAGCTAATAAAGCCGTAGATTAATTATTTAAAATAAAGCCTGCTAATAAAATAAAAATAAAACTATTATATTAACCGGTATTTTAATAATTAATATATAAAATATAATTATAAATACTTTAAATAAATTAAATCTTATAACTATTATATTTGTTTTATATGTTTTATTAAACGAAAACTTTTCTAAAAAATAATAACTTCAAACTTTTTATTAAATATTAAAATAATTTTTATAAACGCTATAGTAATAAAAATAAAAATAATAACTACTGTTATAATAAAAATTATAATAATAATAATTTATTTAATTTTTTAGCTTAAATAGTTTTAATAATAATAAATATAATTATGCTGCATTAAACTAATAAAAATAGTTTATGTTAAGTATAGCAGCTAGACTAAAAAATATATATATATAAAATTAAATTAAATAATATTAATATTTTTAATTTAAAATAAAAAACTTTAATAATAAAAATATATAGCTAATAAAAAAATATACTTTATATAAACGTTTATTTTTTATTAATTATATTAAATTATTACTAAAAACAAAAGTATTTAAGTTTTAAACATTTAATAAATAACTAATTTATTCGATTATTTATTAATTAAATTAGTTTTATATAATAAAACAGCAAAGTTTATATAAGCGATTAATATATATAAAAAAAGCAGGCTTAAATATATTATTTAAAAACTATAAAAAAATTTAAAACATAAACTAATAAAACGTTTTAAAAGTTTATAAAAAAAACTTATTTTAAAAATATTGCAGAAAATTAAAACATGTTTTTTAATTTAATTAATATTAAAGATAATACGTTAAAATTATAAAAACGTTATAAAAAACAACAAAAACTAGTATAAAATTATAAAAATATTTATAACTTATAAAAAACGTAATTTTAAATTATATTTAACTTTTAAATTAAAAAAACTTTAGCTAATTATATGCGCAAAATAAAAAATAACTAATATAAGCTAAAACATAAAACTAAAAAAATATATTTAAACATTAAATTAAAAACAATATCGGCAACTCTAATATTAGCTATTAAAATAACTTGCTAAAAAAGGTATAATTATTAACTTAATTAATAAAAACGTCGATTAAACAATAAATATTTTAAAAATTAAAGCTAAAACAGCTGTAAACATAGTTATAAATAATATTAAAGCTAGAGTAAAAGTTGCAACAACTAAAATAACAGCTGTAAAAAAGCTGCAAATGTTAGAACTAAAACTATAATAATTATTAAAAAATAGAAAAAATAATTAAAAATTAAAAATTATAATTAAAAACGTAATTAAAAATATAATTATAGTTATAATTAAAGTTAAAATTATAAATATTTAAATTATAAAAACTATAATTAAAATTAAAAAAAATAACTAGCGTTTATCTTATATATATTTTATAAACAATAATATAAATAAATAAAAATTAAACAAAATAACAATAAAAAACGCGCTTTTTTTATTTAATACTAGACTTAGCTTTTATTATTATTAATATTATCGAATTTATAAATCAGAAATTATTTTAAAATTATATATAAAAAATATAACTTTTATATTAAATTAAAAAATTATAACATTTTTTTAATTATATAAAAAACATATTTATAAGTACTACTTTTAAAAACTATTTTTATATTATTAACTTTTAAGCATTTATAAAATTATATTAAAGCTAAAAATAAAACTATTAAATAAATTAAAACTAAAAATAAAACTTTTAAACAAAAAAAAAGCAAATTATAACATGTTAAAAATATATTTTAACGCAACATATAAAGCAGCTAATAATATTTTTAACCGCAAAATCTTTATAGTTAAAATATTAAATATTAATAATAAATATAATAAAGCTTTTTAATTAAATTATATATATTTATAAATTAATATTAGGCCGTTTTTAATTAAATAAAACTAATAAATTAATGTTAATTTAAATATTAAAAAACTATTATTAGCAAATTTTTTTAAATATTTTAATATATAAAACTATTTTTAATTAAATTGAGTTTATTGTTTTAAAATATAAATCGGTTAAACTTAAAAAAAACTAAGTTTATTTTTATATTAAAAAATAAATAAAATTAAAAACTTAAAATATTTAAATATATAAAAAAAAGTAAATAATAAAAATTATTTAGAACTAAAAATGCTATTTAATAACAATTTTTATATTTATATAAAATTATAATTAATTATAAATTAAAAATATTTATTTGTTAGACCCAAAAATAAATAAATTTATAGTTTTATTTAATATATTTATTTATAGTTATAAATATATATAAAAACTTATTAATTAAAAAGCGTAGAACTATAAAACAAAAAAAAGCGTATTTTATAATAAAATATAAACTTTTATTAAATAATAAAAGCTTTTATTTTATAGCTTTATATAAAAACAGTATATATAATATAATAAATATTAAAACTTTTAAAATAGTATTAATAATAAATATTTTAATAAAAACTATTAAAATTTATAAAAACATTAAGCTAGGTTAAATTAAAAAAATAAAAATAATAAAATATATATAAGCTTTTAAAAATTAGCAATAACAACTTTTATAGTTGCAGCTACTGCTTTATTATTAATAAAAACAGCTTTAATTAAAACTAATAAATAATCTTTAATAAATATAACTATTATAATTAATATAAAGTTTAATTTAAATTTTTTATTAACTATAATAGCAACTAATATAATATTAAATGTAAAAACAGTTATATATTTAAATAATATAAATTATATATTAAACTTTATAATAACTTTTATAATAAATATATAAATAATTAATATATTTAATACTATATAAAAAATATTAAATATAAAATAATATATTTAAACATATTAATAAAAATATTTTTTTATAAACGTTATATTTAATATAATAATTTATTTAAAAGCTTTAAAAATTTTAAAGTAAACTTTTAATATTAAAAATAAACTTGAAATTAAAAATACATACTTTTTTTAAGTATTAAAAACCAGGCAACTTTTAAAACTATTATTAAAAAAATGTTTATATATATGCTAAAAAACGTTTAAAACTTTTTAATTTTTAAAATAGTTATATTTTATAATATTTAAATAAATCGCAGAAAAATAAATATTTTATAAAAAAACAACTTAAAATATTTTTTATTAATAATTAAAAAACTAAATTAAATTTAAAACAGTATTTTTTAATAAATAAAATATAAAAATATTAAATAATATTTATAATAAGGTATATAAAATAAATCGATTATAATAAATAAATAAACTAATATTTTTATTTATTTTATTTTTATTATATAATAAAAATATATAAAATTAATAAAAACTAAATAATTATTAATTTTTAATAATTTAATAAAATAAAAGTTTTAAACAATTATTTATTATTTTTATAAAACAAAATAATTAAAAGCTTTTTAAATAAAAATATATTATAATTATTAATATAACAGGATTTTTTATTAATTTTTAATATATTTTAAATTTAAAAATATATTTATAATAACTAGTTTTTATAGCTTAAAACGATTTAATATAAGATTAATAAAATATAATAATTTTTAATATATATATAAAAATATATAAATTAAGTACTGCATAAATATATATATTATTATTAATATTTTATTAACGATATTATTATATATTTTAATAGTTATAAGAATTATTTTAAACATTTTAAAATAATTTTATATTATTTTATAAAAAATATCGCGATATTTTATATAAAAGTTTTATTAATTATTTATTTATAAAGCTTTTAAATTTTATATAAACGTTTTAAAACTATTAACTACTGCTAAACAAATATAAATATTTTAATAATTAGCTTTTTAAAAACGTTGCAAGCTTTTAAAAATATTTTAAAATAAACAGATTTTTTATAATTTTATTTTATATTATATTTAATTAGCAGAACTACTACAGGATTAAAAACTAACTTATTAATAAAAAACATAAACAAAAAAATCTTAAAAAAAAAATATTTTTATTATATTTATAATATATATTATAAACTAATAAAAATAAAAATAGTTTTATTTAAAGCTATTTAAAATATTATTTATTATAAAATAATTTTATAATATTATAATTTAAAAAACTGTTTTTTATAAGTAAATAAAACTAAAAACATAGTTTTAAAGTTATATTGTTTAATATAAGCAAAAATATAATTAAAAGATTAAAAGCTTAATTTTATTAATATAAACAAAACTAATTATATATTTAAATTATAGTTTATTATAAGCTAAAACTAAATATAAACTATTTAAATTAAAAATAGCTTGTTTTATATAAACTGTTAAACAACTATAAATAATAGTTTAATTTAATAAAAACAACGTAATTATATTTATAAATTATTTAATAATTAAAAGCATAATTAACTAAATATTATTAAATATAACTGCCTTAGATCGTGATAATATTTAACTAGTTAATTTTTAAACATATTTTTTAGTATAAATTTTAAATATATTATTTATTAAAAAATTAAATTACGTTTTAAATATATTAAGCAGGCTTAAATTAATATAAAAAGTTATAAATAAAACAAGCAAGTTATAAAAATTCAAAAAACCGGTAATATTAGATTTAATATAAAACGTAATAAAATATATAACAGAAGTAATAATAAGCAATAAATAAAAACAAAATTTAAAAAAGTTATTAAACCAATATATAATATAATAAAATAATAAACAAACTAAATATTTTAAAATTTCGCGGAAATAATAAAAACATTATAATATTTTTAAACTTAAGCATTTTTTTTTATTATAAATAACTTAATTTATAATTAATATTAAAAATAAAATAATTATATGTTTTATATAATATAATTAAATAAATATTTAAAGCTATATATAATAATAAATATTACGTTAGTTTAAAAAATAATAAAGAATTTTAAAAGTTTTTATTTATTATAAATCTTAGTTAGTTAAAAATATATTAAATATTATTTAAGTTGCAACTTTAATTATATAACCCGATTTAAATTAATAAAAGTTTTAAATTAATACGTTTAAAAAATGTTTTGTTTATATAAATAATAATAATGAATTTTATATTAAAACTACTTTTAATAAATATTAAAAATATTTTATAATAATTAATAAATAAAAATATTATAATATATATAATTATATAATAAGCATATTATATTATATTTTTAAATAAAGCCTGTTTATTTTTAAAAATAAAAATATATAACTAAAAATTAAGCTAATATATTTATAAAATAATAGCTAATAAGCGATTAAAATTTTGTTAAAAGTATTATTTTTAATTAAAACTAAAATTTACATTTAATTTTTAAAAAAATATAAAAACTTTAAATATAAAACTATTAATAATTATAACGTATTATTTTTAAAATAATAAATTATTAAAAAAAAATTAAATAATTAAATTAATAATACGTTATTATAACTTTAACAACTTTAAGTTTAGTTAAGTTAATTTATATCTTATATTATAATAAAACTTTAATATTATATAGTTATAAACAATATAGTTTATTTTATATAAATAGTTATTTAGATTTAAATTATTAAAACTTTTAAACTTTATTATTAATTAGTTTAATTAACTAAATATAAAACAGATAAAAATTTTAAAAATTATTTTAAATAAAACGTTAAGTTAGCAATAAATTTTGTTATAATATAAACTAAAAAATATTATAATAGCAAATATTATATATTATAATTTATTTTAAAAAAAAATTATTATATTTATATAATAAATATTATTTATTAAACAAGTTTTAAAAAATATTTATAATAACGCATAAAACTTTAAACAATAAAAAAAAATTAAAAATTTAGCTTAAAAATTAAATTTTTAAAGCATTACAAAATTTATTTAATAATATTAATAATTTATTTAAAACGTATATGCTGCTAAAATAATTTTTTAAATAAACTAAACTAGCGCTAAAGCTAATAAAAGCTAATTAATATAAACATTTAAATAGCAATAATAAAAAAGTATATAAAATTAAATAAATTTTTAAACACTGCATTAATTAAAAAAAACAGATTTAATTATTTAATTAAATAATAAAGCTAAAAATATAAACATAATTAATAATATATTAAAACTAATTATATTATTTAAAAAAATAATAAATAACTATTAAAAAAAAACAGCTTTTGTTTTAAAATAAAAAAAAAGATTAAGCGTAAAAAACAGCTTTATAAAACAACCTAACGTATTACTAAAAACAGTAGCTGTTTTTCTATCCGCCGGCATTTTAATAAAGTTTTTAAAAAAGCTTATATTAATTAAACTAACAGCTTATATATTATTAGATTAAATAAGTTGTATAAGCTATGGCTGGCAACAGGTGGCCTACGGCCACCCCTGCAGGGGTTAATTCTAGACTTACTAGAATTACTTATTTAGCAGAGGAATTAATAAAGGCTTTTTTTTTTCTACCCTTATACCAATCTTCTTAATAACTAATTTTGTAAATATTTATAAAATTATATTGAATTTAAAAATAAAACTTGTAAACATATTAAAATTAAATATAAAACTATTAAATAAAAAAAAAAGCTAAATTATAACATCTGAAAAATATGTTCTAACATAATATATAAAACAGCTAATAATATTTTTAGCAGGAAAACTTTTATATTCAAGCGTTAAAGATTATTAATAAATATAGTAAAAAATCTTAATCAAATTATATATTTATAAATTAATATTAAACTGTTTTTAGTTAAATGAAATTAATTAAGTTATATAAACTTAAATATCAAAAAAAATTTTATTAGTAAATCTTTTTTAAATATTGTAATATTTAAAACAGCTGTTAATTAAATAAAGTTTGTTATTTTAGAAAACAAATTAATTAAATTTAACAACAAAGCGAAGTTTATTTTTATGTTAAGAAATAAATAAAACTAAAAAACTTAAAATATTTAAATATATAAAAAGAAATATCAAGAAATTATTGAAAACTAGAAATATTACTTAATAACAACTTTTTATATTTATATGAAGCTATACTTATTTATAAATTACAAATATTTGTTTATTTAGCTCAACAAATCCATAAAATTGTGGTTTTATTTAATATTTATTTATAGTTATAAAAATATATAAAAGATTATACATTAAAAAAGCGTAAAATTATAAAGCAAAAAGAAAAGTTTATTTTATTATAAAATATAAACTTTTATGCAATAATAAAATCTTTTGTTTTGTAGTGATATATAAAGACGGTATATGTAGTATAATTAACGCTAAAACCTTTAAAATAGCATTACTAGTAAAGGTTTTGATACAAACTATTAAATTTCATAAAAATATAAAGCTAAATACAATTTAAGAAAATAAAAACAGTAGCATATATATAAGATTTTACTAATTAGAAATAACAACTTTTAAAATTACATCTACAGTTTTATTATTAAGAAAAACAGCTTTAACTAAAATAATAAACAACTTTTAATAAATATAACGATTCTAACTAATATAAAGCCTACAGTAAATTTTTTATTAATTATAATAGCAACTAATATGATATTAAATATAAAAATCATAATAAATTTGCATAAAATAAATTATATATTAAACTTTGTGATAATTTTTATGTTAAACATATAAATAATTAACGCGATTAATATTATATAAAAAACAATTAAATATAAAATAAGACGTTTAAATATAACAGGAAAAAATATTTTTTTATAAAGGCGATATTTAACAAAATAATTAATTTAAAAGCTTTAAAAAACTTTAAGCTCAGCATTTTAACATTAAAAAACAAGCTTAAAATTAAAAAATATATAAAGATATTGTTTTTTAATATTAAAAAACCAGGCAACCTTTTTAAAACTATTATTGAAAAAATGTTTATATATATACTAAAAAACGTTTAAAGCTTTTTAATTTATTAAAATAGTTATATTTTATAATATTTAAATAAATTGTTCAAAGTTAAACATTTTATAAAAGAAACAACTAAAAGTATTTTTATTAAGAATTAACAGAAAATAAAATGAAATTTAAAATAATATGTTTTTAATAAATATAATATAAAAATATTAAATAATATTTCCAATAAATTGTAAAAATGAATTAAATATAAGAAATAAATAAACTCTGATTTTTAGTTTATTTTATTTTTATTATATAGCAAACAATATATAAAGTTAATAAAAGCTTAATAAGAGTTAATCTTTAACTGTTTAATAAAATAGTAGTTTTAAATAATTATTTTTGTTTTTATAAAAGAAATAATTAAAAGCTTCTGAAATAAAAAATATATTATAATTATTAACGCCGCAGGATTGTTTTATTAATGTTTAATTTAGTTGAAATTAAAAATATATTTATAAAAATTAGTTTTATAGCTTAAAACAATTTAATATAATATTAATAAAATATAACAACTTTTTATATATATAAAAATATATAAATTAACTGCTATATAAAAATATATTATTATTAATATTTTATTAATAATATTATCATGAATTTTAATAACGATAAAAATTATTTTAAATATTTTAAAATAATTTTTATATTTTATAAAAGAAACATTGCCATATTTTTATAAATCTTTTATTAACTATTTATTTTTAAAGCTTTTAAATTTTTATATAAACGTTTTTGAACTATTAACTATTATTAAACAAATATAAACCTTTTAATAATTAATTTTTCAAAAACGTTATAAGCTTTTAAAAATATTTTAAAATAAGCAGATGGTTTTATAATTTAATTTTATATTATGTTTAATTAACAGAACTATTATAAATGAATAAATTAATTTGCAAGATGAAAAATATATAACACAAAATATTTTAAATAAAAAAATATGTTTATTATATTTATAATATATATTATAAACAAATAAAAATAAAAATAGTTTTATTTAAAACTATTTAAAATATTATTTAATATAAAATAATTGTGATGGCTGCAATAGCGGCAGTTGGAGCAGAGCCCAACTATACCTATGTATTAAGAAGAAAAACTAAGGTTGAGAAAAGAAGAGAACTATACACAGGGCCGACGGCCGGAATTCCTACTTGTACATACCACTGGCCATTCACTACGTGACTGGCCTACCGCATTCACCACCTCGTACTTGTACCCACTTAGCCGGGGAACCAATCAGGGGCTGCCAGGCCACTTATTTGTCCAGCCGATCAGGGCCATCATGGCTGTGGGTCATAACAATAATCTAATAATATTAAAATTTAAAAACACAGTTTTTTATAAATATATAAAATTAAAAATATAGTTTTAAAATTATATTATTTTATATAAATTAAAAATATAATTAAAAGATTAAATTTTCATTTTATTAATATAAATAAAATCAATTATATATTTAAGTTATATTTTATAATAAGCTAAAATTAAATAAAAATTATTTATATTAAAAATAAGTTGTTTTATTAAAACTATTAAAAAACTATAGGTAATAATTAATTTAATAAAAATATTGTAGATATATTTATAACCTATTTAATAATTAAAAATATAAGAGATTAAATATTATTAAATATAGCTGATATAAATTATATAAACATCAGTTTAATTAACTTTTAATATATTTTATTTCATATAAATTTAAAAATATTATTTATAAAAGAGATTAAACTATATATTAACCTTATGAAACAGACTTAAGTTAATATAAAACGCTATAAATAAAACAAAAAGTTTTACAAATTAAGAAAACTAATAATATTTAACTTAATATAAAACATAATAAAATATATAATAAAAGTAATATTAAATAAGAAATATAAAATAAAATTTAAAAATAATTATTAAATTAATATATAATATAATAAAATATGAAATAAACTAAATATTTTAAAATTTTATAAAAATAGTAAAAATATTATAATATTTTTAAACTTAAGCATTTTTTTTATTATAAATAGTTTAATTTATAACTAATATTAAAAATAAAATAATTATATCTTTTATATAATATAATGAAATAAATGTTTAAAGATATATAATAATAAATATTATGCAGCTTTAAAAATAAAAATAAAAAATAAAGGTTTTTGTTACAGCAAGTTTTAATTAATTCAAAAATATATTAAATACTATTTAAATTATAATTTTAATTATATAAGTAAATTTAAATTACTAAACAGTTTTAAATTAAAACCTTTAAAAATATATTGTTTATATAAATAATAATAATTAATTTAATATTCAAGCTATTTTTAATAAATATTAAAAATATTTTATTATAGTCTGCAGGTAAAAATATTATAATATATATAATTATATAATAACTATACTATATTATGTATTTATGCAGAGCCTGTTTATTTTTAAACATAGAAAATATATAATTAAAAATTAAACTAATATATTTATAAAATAACTATTAATAAACAATAAGAAACTTTTTATATGTATTATTTTTAATTAAAACTAAAAGTTTACATAAAGTTTTTAAAAAAAATAAAAGGTTTTAAACATAAAATTATTAATAACTATAGATTATTATTTTTAAAATAATAAATTATTAAAAGAAAAACCTAAATAATGCAATAAATAATATATTATTATAATTTCAAAAACTTTAAATTTAATTAAATGAACTTTTGTTTAATATTATCATCAAACTTTAATATTATAGCATTATAAATAATATAGTTTATTTTATATACAGAGCTATTTAGATTTAAATTATTCCAACTTTTCACCTTTATTAGTAAATAATTTCATTAATTAAATATAAAATAAATAAAAACTTAAAAGAAATTATTTTAAATAAAATATTACATTAACCATAAATTTTGCTGCATTATTAATTAAAAAATATTATAATAGCAAATATTATATATTATCATTTATTTTTTAAAAAAAAGTATTGCTGTATTTATATTACGGATATTATTTATTAAACAAGCTTTTAACCAATATTTTTAATAACGCATAAAACTTTAAACAGTGTAAAAAAAAATTGGAAATTTAGCTTATAAATTAAACATTTTAAAACATTGTAAAATTTATTTAATAATATTAATAGTTTATTTAAAATATATATGCAGCTAAAATAATTTTTTTAAATAAATTAAACCCCTGTTTAAGCTAATAAAAATTAATTAATATAAGCATTTAAATAACAATAATAAAAAAATATATAACATTAAACAGATTTTTAAATACTACGTGAATTAAAAAAAGAAAACAGATTTAATTATTTAATGAAATAATAAAGCTAAAAACATAAATGTAATTAATAATATGTTAAAAACTAACTATATTATTTAAAAAACAATAATAAACGATTATTAAAAAAAAAACAGCTTCTGTTTTAAAAAAAAAGAAATTAAGCGTAAAAAACAGCTTTATAAAACAACCTAACATATTACTAAAAATAGTAGCTGTTTTTCTGTCTGCCAGCATTTTAATAAACTTTTTAAAAAGGCCTGTATTAATTAAGCCACTAGCTTATATATTATTAAATTAAATATGCTAAAAATAAGTTGCACAGGCAACGGCTGGCAAGAAGTAGCCCACAGCTACCCCTGTAAAAGTTAAATCTAGTCTTATTAAATTTCCTTATTTAGCAGTAGAATTAACAGAACATCTTTTCTTCTACCCTGATATTAATCTTCTTAATTATTAAATTAATAAACTTATAGATATTTTAAACCAAATATATTTTATAAAATAAAAACTTTAAAACATCTTAAAAAAATCTGTTAAATAGTTAAAATTATATTTAAAAACCGGTTCATTTCTATAATAAATATATAAAAACCTAAATAAAAGCTTCATAATATAATAATATATAAAAATAAAACAAATAAATATAAAATTTTTAACAGCATTTATACATTAAAAATTAACTTAGTAATAATATAAAATAAAATATAAAACTATATTATTATTAAAAATATTAAATAACGCTATATTATTATTAAAATTAATTAAATAATAAATCATTAATTAAAATAGCTATATTTAAAGTGAAATGGCCTGCGAAAGGGTGGCCTATAGCCTCCTTTGTTAGCTTATCAGTTTCTATATCTTTAATCTGCTTTCGCACGTAGTGTATAGCTTCTTAAATAGCATATTATATCTAATATTATAAGAAGGCGTTCGTCGCAGTCTAGAGGTGATAGCGTAGCCCTTTGTAGCTCTAGAGAAAACAAGCGGTGCCTAAGCTAAATTCGACGCTATTTAGACCTGCTTGGTTGTTTAAATAGCACGCTTTCTTGTCCTGCCAGGGGCCAACCTTGCTGTTAGAAAAGGCCTGCGCCTTTAATCTGCATTATTATCAAGATAAATAAATTAATAATTTATGTCTGAATATACGTGTTCTTATGTTTGGCCTACTTATAACTGATCCTGCGATCAGGATCCCTTGGGTAATGGTTTAAAAATCCCGAGGACGTCGTTGTTTGAGACGGATTATAGTGGCATGGGTATGGATGGCGGCCGCGATGCAAGCCCAGAGTTGTGGGTGCACGCTGGACGTGCTAGGAGGGTGGCGGGACGTCGACAGTCTTAGTTTTCCAAGCCAGGGGGCCGTCTGGGGTAGGAGTGAAGACGGCATCGAGCTCGAGGGGGAGGCTTAGGGCACATAAGATATTAATTTGGAATCTGGCGCAACAAGGAAACTTGGGCATATATTTGTCGCGACCTTAGATTTTTACCTTACAGATTTGTTAGCGTTCATGGTTAAGTCGTTAGTGGCGGGAGGATAGATCTGAAGTGCTGCGTCTGAGATGATGAGGTAGAGCGCAGCTTACAAAGGAGGTTCGCTCCTTCTTTGTCGTCTGGTGGTAATTAATTACTACGATGCACTTTCACTGGGTTTTGGTACAGCGTTTGGCACTTTTAGCTGATGGGCAATATCCGGGGGTTAGTTATTATCACGAGATAGAATAGAGCTAGCTAAGAACATAAGGTCAAGCTGCGGGCTACTTGCTAGGATTAAAACCGTTAGTTTAGTACTGGCGAGTAGTAGGTTTGCCCGGAGTTTACGTAGGGAGCATTGTCAAGGTACAAGGAAAAGGTGCTTAAATAAACTCTTGGCTTAAGTAGGAAATCTTACATATCTGATCGATCAGGATTTGCGATCTGATTGGTTGCGACGTTTCTTACTTTAGATTTTAATTTAGAAAAGAAAAAAATATGCTTAGATTTCCTTGAAGTGCAGGAGGTGTTAGATATAAAAATATGGAAATAGGCCTGTAACCGAGTTGCTATATTTAGTTAGCTGGAGAAACATCTCTACTATATAAAATGAGTGGCTCGCATGTTTAATTAATACTGTTAATTTAACAGCTATCACTTATTTCTGACAGGAGGGAGTTTTAAAAGAAGACCTGGTAGCTTAAGCAAGTTGATTTAGTAGTACTTTTATAAACGCTAAAGCCAGAGCTAAAGCCACCTCGCCTTGGTTACTTTGGTACTGTATACCCAAACTAGCCATTCCCTGATCATAAAAGCACTTCTGGCTGTACGTGGGAATGAGTTAACTTTTAAAGCGGGTCTCGCGCCGTCGCTCGAGAGCTGTTGGGTCTTTGGACAGACGTATGTGATTTATCTAGAATTCTGAACTGGATTGAACTAACTATCTGAAGTTGGGAATTAACGAGAGTATATCTATACAATATGGCTGCTAGGTAGCAGCATGCTGCCTGTTCTGCCTAGTAGGCAGAAGTGGTGATCATCTTTGGTGTTGACAGGGTTACGGTTCTGACAGCGGGCATCGACTGCCTGTGGGTGCAGGTTAATGTCTGTCCAGTAGTAGCTGCCTTCCGTGGTTGACCAATCTTGTTAAGGCAGCGAATGAGTTGCCGCGTGTTTACAACGAGCTAAACCAAGCGGTAATTAGTCGATTCTCCGTGCAGAAAGTCAATGATGTGCCCCTAGCTGGATGTAGCGTACAGGACATGCATCAACGACGAAGATTATCGACGGGGAAGGGTTCTAACTGAGCATGTCTGGAGGGGCCTGTCGAGTCGAGGCTCGGTTCAACTTGGCTTTGGCGGCGATCTTCGAGATAAGGCCAGCCATTAATCTCAGTCTCCAAATTCAGTGAGGCTCTCTGGCCCCTACCTGCGCCAAGAGCGGCTGAAAGTCCATGTGACCCATTTGCGAATCAAATGCCCAGTTCAAGAAAGCATTAATTGCTTTTGATACCCAACCCTGCTGACTGCATCAAATATTGGCGCACCCGGATGAGAACATGGCTTGCATGCATTCTCCGTCTGGGTAGAGAGACGAATCATAGCAGAGCTTTGAGGATTTGATTACGACCAAAATGGAATTGCCATACAGCGCCGGGAACAAGGCCATCCGAGATGACTCCCAAGCGCGATGGCACGACAGCTTCTCTCCCCCCTTTATTATCACACGCTCTCTGATCATCGTGGCACAGCAGATGGTATATGACAATCTGATGAAGCGTCGTAAAATATCTGCAAGTTGAGCAGTTACATGACCATCTCAAGTCGCCCCCGGTTATGAATAACCCGCAGAACATGTCAGTCGTCCGAGGGTCGTCTCTGCAAGCTCGAGTGAGCTACTGCAGCCCCTTGTTTCCAAATGCCACCCCTGGCACTCACAAGTGGTACCGTATTCTAAGTGTTTCGTGAAGCGCCGTGGATGGCTTCCAGGATTTGCAGCCCCCCGGCCCCTCCCCTCCAACCGGCCTTTTCACGTATTTGAACACCCCGTTCCCCCTACCGGCTTCCTGAACCTCCTTGACCTTCACTCCTATTTCCCATTCCATACTGGAAGCTGGCTCCAAGGGCATCTAACTTCTTGTGATGTACGGCCACCAGCACGCACCGCGCCCACCGGGGCCTGGACCGCGCGGTCCACAGGTCTACGGACCTCCCATGCCAGCCCCTTTTCAGGCGAGAGGCAGCTCCTTCTCTCACATCACTACCGCGCCTAATAGCCGCCAACACAACGGGTAAAGCCAAAGCCTCCCACTCTTCTCCACAGTAGAGTGCGCTCCGATATGGAACTAACGGCCAACAGCCATCATTTCCAAAACACGCATTACAAAGATGTCCACACTATCAGCAACGTCTACAACAACGGAGCGTCCAAAGTCGTGCACCACCAAATCCGCCAGCTCAGCGTGCAGAGCCAACGCGGGAGGCTGGACGACGCCCAGCTACACCGCAACCAGGTCCGATTCCAACACAAATACGACATGGATCAGCAGTCCCGGAGGTATCACGATCAACGCCGCTTTGACAATGAGATGGCGTTCCAGAAGTCGCAGAACCGGTCATGGCAGAACCTGAATCGCGCCGCCGCGGGCCATCAACGCTTTGAACAGAAAACAGTGCAAGTTGTCAATACGCTTCAAAATAAGATCCACGACCTCCAGAGGCAATTACATCAGAGTCATAGGCGGTAGTTGAAGCGTTCTTTGAAAGGGGACAGACGAGGAAACACTACTTTCCTCACCGTAACTAAACTCTGCGGGTCTCCATCAGGCGCAGGTACCTACTCGGATTAGACTGATTGATACAGCTGCTGGGCAGAATGTAAACATGGTACTCGTGTTACGTCCCTCTATTGTTTAGTTATTTCTCTCTTCGAACCCTCCCCATATTCTTTCTTTACTTCGCTTTCTTTCATTCTTCTTTTACTTCGCCTTCCTTCATTCTTCTCGCAAGGGGCCAGTTTTATAGGGATCACAATGTGACAGTCCAGCGGTTGACGTCTTGTGGCTGGGACATACAAATATTTACTGTCCCCGGCAGTCTGCTTTATGGGTTCCCTCCGCTTTCCAGTGAACCTGACCAATCTAATCGCTCTCATATCGTGTTATAAGTTAATGTAAGTAGATCCGAGTAAATGTAAATTACAGCGGAAACGCGGTAATAGATAAAGAAGAATGTCCAAGGCCAAGGACACCACAGGACTTTGGACGAGGCTCCTGGAAAATGCGACCCTTTCACTGCCCCCATTTTCCCGCAGTAAAACAACAACAGCAATAATAAAGTGAGGCGGACTTCAAGGCTCAGAGACTACAGGGATGCGGAGGTCTCGTTCCGGTTAGATTAGGCGCACTCTCTCTACACAGGCTCGGCTATCAGCCCATTTGCAGCCACTGAGGCCGCAGTCCGACATAGCCCAAGTTAACCCACTCAACTGCCTAAATTGTATTATCCCCTTTCTCCCTTCTCGCTATTCTTCTCCAGGGCTTGCTCTACTTGCTATCTAGTCAGTCGCAAATAAGTTCACGGGGTTTCACTGTGCGTTATGGCCGAAGTGTTTGGAATATTCACGGGCGCTGTCAGTACCGCAGCCGTCTTCAGCACCTGCGTCGACTGCTTCGACTACATTCAACTCGGCCGGCGCTTCGAGTCCGACTTCCAAACCTACCTACTCCAGCTCAGCTGCGCTGGCCTGCGCCTGACGCGCTGGGGCGAGTCGGTCAGGATCTACGACGAACGAGTCTTCTCGAGCCGGCCCGGGAACGGCCGGCCTTACGAGCAGCAGACAATTCACACGACGCTAGTCTGCATCTTATCACTATTCGACGACGTCATGAAGAAGTCGGGTAAGTATCACCACAGCGACGGCGGTACGCAGTCGGCGGCGGCAACATACTACTCCGCCGCCGACCTGCAGGGCTCCTTGGTGTCCATCAACGGCAAGATCAGTCAGATCGTGCAGAGCCGTAAGAGGCGGCCGGGCTTGCTCCGGCGCACGTCCTGGGCGCTCCACGACGCCAACTACATGCGGTCCGTCGTCGCTGACGTGACGACCTTCATCGACAGCCTGGAGCGGCTCTCGCCGGTCGAGTCGGCAGCCGAGCGCGATCGGCTGATCAAGCTCGAGATGCGCGAGTTCGGCGAGGCGGACGAGCTGCGCGCGATCCAGGACGCCTCGCGAACCATAGATGCCAAGATGAGCGACCTGGCGCGCGAGGAGATGGCGCGCCGGGGCCACAGCTACGCCAACCTGTCTCTCAAGGGCAAGGCTCTGGCGGGGGACTTCTTCGCCCAGACATGGACGGTCGGCCCGGTGGGTGCGTGCCATTCGTATGACCACATGGTTGTGGAGAAAACTGCCAAGGTACAGCTAGGAAATGCTTACGGGGGGAGGAGTGTCTTTGACGACTGACAGTCCACTTGGCTTGTGTTGTTACACCTGTTGTTACACCCCTATCCTTGCTGGGATGCTGTCAGTCAGTTGAAACGGGATCTGCAACACAGCGCTATGGTAACAGATAAGTGGATAAAAATGGGTCTGTATAATTTAGCTAGAGCATAGCTTATATTTGTTTATTTTAAGTGAATATTAGGGATATTTTAACAGGTATAAAATTATATTAAACGTTATAAATTATATGATAATATTATAAGTTTGAATTATTTATTTTTTAATATAATTTATGTTTACTGCTAAACTAATTTAACAGAGGTGTACATTAGTTAATAAAATTTTTTATTAATTATTAAAAGCATGGTAGCATTTTAGAACTATTTAATATAAATAATTAACTTTATTAAAAAGCTTATATTTAATATAATAAACTACAGGTATTTATATATATTAATTATATAACAAAAATAATTTAAAGAATAGTTTTTGTATATATATATAATATTTAGTAATGCAGTATTAAAACTATATTTTATATATATATATTTTCTGTTTAAAAATTTTTAAAACAAAAATTTCTATTTTAATGATCAAACTATTTTATATTATTATTAGATATTTTTAAATTTGTTAATTTATTGTTTTATTGTTTAGTTGCTTTTTAAAAAGAATTTTCAAGTTATTATTCCTAAAACATTTTTTCATAGATTAATTAGTTTATATTTTGATGATATATATATTTTATTCATATAATTAATTTATTTATATATAATAATAAAATAAAATAAAATTATCTGGCGCAGCTTTTTGTTAAAATTATAAATAGTTTGTTTTTAGCTATATTAATATGTTTAAAAAATTTTTTTAGATATATCTTTTAATTATATTAATACTTGATATTTTAATTAAATACAGCAATTTTCTTTTAATCTTTCAATATAATTAATAATTTATTTATAGTTTAAATGTAAAATAGTAATTAGTTTTTATTTTATAACGTTTTTGTTTTTTTAAATTGAAATATATAAATTTATTAAACTTTTAATATATTAATATAAAAAGTTGTTTTTTTAAATAGTTTAAAATATATTTTTATTTTCCTATAAGTTTATTATTTACATATATTCAAATTATGATTTTAAAATTATATTATAATTATATTATTTTATAAATATTATTATATTTTATTATATGTTATATTTATTACTTATATTATTTTTATTTATAAATTATTAATATAATTTATTTATTAATATATTATTAAATTACTAATAATCATTATAAATAATTATTACTATTATTTTTATTATTATTAAACTTATATTATTATTTATACTGCTGTTATTATTACTGCTGCTTTTATTGCTGCTACTACAGCTGTTGTTGCTGCTGCTGCTGTTTTTACTACTGCTGCAGCTGCTAGTTTTTTTGATGTTGTTTTTATTATGTTTGCTGCTAATTGTCATGACCCACAGCCATAATGGCCCTGATTGGCTGGACAAATGAGTGGCCTGGCAGCCCCTGATTGGTTCTTTGGCTAAGTAGGTATAAATATAAAGTAGTAAATGCGGTAAGCTAGTTATTTGGTGAATAGTTAATAGTATATATAAGTAGGAATTCTGGCCGGCGGCTTTATATACAGTTTTTTGGTTTTTTTATTTTAGTTTTTTTTTTTAATATATAAATATAGTTGGGCTTTGTTTTAACGGCTATTGCTGTTTACTTTCGGGTTAGGGTTGCTACTATAGTTGGCTGTTAACTTAGCTAAAATTTTGCTGATTTTCTGCCATACAAAAAAGCCTGGCCAATTAAAAGCCTAGGTTGCGTGTCGCTATCCCTGCTAGTTGCAGACCCGCAGCGCTGCACCCAATAAAAACAGCCGGTTACGTGTCGGTATCCCTGCTAGTTGCAGACGAGCAGGGCTGCACCCAATAAAAATAACCGGTTACATGTCGGTATCCCTGCTAGTTGCAGACCAGCAGGGCTGCACCCAATAAAAATAACCGGTTACATGTCGGTATCCCTGCCTGTAACAGGCCTGCAGCGATGCACCCAATAAAAACGGCCGGTTACGTGTCGGTATCCCTGCCAGTCACCCACCTGCAGGGCTGCACCCAATAAAAACAGCCGGTTACATATAGGTGTCCCTGCTAGTCAGACCCACAGGGATACACCCAATAAAAACAGCCGGTAAAATGTTTGTATGCCAGGTAGCCACAGGCCTGTAAAAATACAGCTTATTAAAACAGCCAGTTATATGTTGATATTACTGCTAGTTAAAAGCTATTATTAATATATTAATTAAATAAATTAAATAAATTAAATAAATTAAATAAATTAAATAAATTAAATGAATTAAATAAATTAAATAAATTAAATAAATTAAATAAATTAAATAAATTAAATAAATTAAATAAATTAAATAAATTAAATAAATTAAATAAATTAAATAAATTAAATAAATTAAATAAATTAAATAAATTAAATAAATTAAATAAATTAAATAAATTAAATAAATTAAATAAATTAAATAAATTAAATAAATTAAATAAATTAAATAAATTAAATAAATTAAATAAATTAAATAAATTAAATAAATTAAATAAATTAAATAAATTAAATAAATTAAATAAATTAAATAAATTAAATAAATTAAATAAATTAAATAAATTAAATAAATTAAATAAATTAAATAAATTAAATAAATTAAATAAATTAAATAAATTAAATAAATTAAATAAATTAAATAAATTAAATAAATTAAATAAATTAAATAAATTAAATAAATTAAATAAATTAAATAAATTAAATAAATTAAATAAATTAAATAAATTAAATAAATTAAATAAATTAAATAAATTAAATAAATTAAATAAATAGAATAAATTCAGTAAATAGAATAAATTCAGTAAATAGAATAAATTTAATAAATTTAATAAATTTAATAAATTAAATAAAAAGTATCAATTAATTTTATTAGCTAAAACGCTAAAAATAAAAAACTATATTATAAATATAAAATATAAAAATAAAGCTAATTAAAGCTATAAAAAATATAATAAATTATAAATTATAAATTTTATATAAATTATATTAATTTTTTAAGTAAATTAATATATTTTATTTAATTTATTAAAAATTTATTATAATTTAAATAATAATAACAAATTAAACTTGAAAAATAATATAACATATAAATATTAAATAAATATATCTATATATAAATTTAATATTTATAAAAATTAAAAATATAATAAAATAAATACCTCAATATTTATAAAACTTTATAATTATAAATATAAATATAAAAAAAATATAAATATAAAAAAATATAAATATAAAAAAAATATAAATATAAAAAAAATATAAATATAAAAAAATATAAATATAAGTTTTATTTTATAAATTAAAACAATATTTAAAATTAATTATAATTATATTATAATTATCTTAATATTAATATTATTTAAATAATAAATTATAAATTTTATAATGTTTATAATTAAAATGTTTAAATATATTTAAATATATTATATAATTTATATTTATTTTTAAATAATATTAATTTATTTTTATATTATTTTAAAATTTTATTTAATTATAATAAGCGTTTTTAAAAATATTTTTGTTTAATTTTATTAATTATATATTAAAGCTTTTAAATTAAGTTTTATTATTCTTATTATATTTAATAAAACAACACACTTTTATATATAAATTGTTTATTTTTTTTAATATATATAATAAGTATAGTTAAAAATATAAAGTTATAAATAGCTATATTTATAATATATTAGTTTATATTATAATAATATATATATTTTAATTATAAAACTTATAAAATTTTAAGCATAGTTTTAAAACTTTATTTGCTAGTATAAATAAATAGCTTTAGCTTAAATAAACTTAGCTTAAAATAGTTTATACTATTTTATTTAATTTTATATTCGAGCAACTAGCAGTGCTAAACCTAGCATTTTTGCTTATTTTAATAATATATTTAAATATTTATATTATTAAAATATTAAATTTATAATTATATTTTAAAATTTATATAATAAAATATAAAACAATTAATAATTATATTTATAATATATTAATTTATAATATATTTATTTTAATTAAAAAGTTAAAAGTTTAATAATAAATTATAACTTATATAAAAATATAAAAAAAAAACTATTATTTATTAAAATTTTAATTTAATATAAATATAAAAAATAAGTTTAATATATATAAATAATAATTAAGTTATTTATATTAGTTTATAATAAATATATTATATATATAATAATAAACAACTTAATTATTTTTAATTATTTATATAATAATATTATATATATATAAATAATAATTATTAAAAACTTTAAATATAAGTTATAAATTTTATTAATTAATTTAAATAAAAAATAAGTTTAAAATAAATAACTTATATTTTTTATTAACTTTTATATTAAAATAATAAATAATATTAAATATAATATATTTTTTTATAATATAAACAAGTAAACAGTGTTTAAAAGACCTACTTTAGGCTAAGCTAGGCCGGCTAGGCTAGGCCTGCAAGGCCTAGCCAGGCCTGTACTAGATAAGATAAAAATAGTCTACTAGCTATTTTTATCTAGCTTTTGTTTAAATAATATAGCTAGTTTTTTACTAAGCTTATAATTTGTTATTTTTATTAGATTATTATATAAAACTTAAATATATTTTTATTATTTTATATTTATTTTTCTAAATTATTATAATAATAATTATATTTATAAATTAATATAAATAATAAAATGTAATTATATTAAAATATATTATATATAATATTATTTGTTTCATAGTTATTTAATTTAAAAACTTTTAAATAATTATATAATAAATTATAATAATTTATTTAATAATTAAATTAAATAAAAATATATAATTAAAATTATTATATATAAAATATTTTAGTTTATATATTTTTTAATATATATAAAAAAAAAAATAGTATAAAACTTTTAAAACAAATTTAAAATATAATTAATTTATATTAATAAATAAATATAATTTTAATTAATTAAACTTTATAATATATATATTAATTTATTTTATAACAAAAAATTATAATAATTATAAATATTTTGTTTTTATAAATATTTTAAAGTTTTAATATTATATTAAAATATTAAAATAAGTTTAAACTTTTAATAATTATTTAGTTAATTTTTATATATTTTTTAATAATATTAAAAACAAACTTTATAAAAATTTTTTATATTTTTTATAAAAGTATAATTTTAATATTTTTATACTTTATTATGTTTTAATATTAATGCTATAAATTAAATATATTAAAATAATTCTATAGTTTTTAATTAAATAAGATTTAATTTTAAAATTAAAAAAAATAATTATATAATTTTATATTTTTTATTATAAATTTAAATGTTTTATTTTAAATAAATAAATAATATAAACAAATAAAAATTTAATTAATTTAATAAGCTTTAAAATATTTGTTAATAAAATTATATAAAAATAATTAAAACATATAAATATAAAATTTATAAATTATAATTTTATATATTATATTTTATATATAAAATAAATAATAAAAAATAAAAACTATTTATTATTAATAATATTAATTAATTTTATTAATTTTATAAATTATTTATAATTATTTTTATTATATTTTTATAAAATACTTTTTTTAATATTTATTTTAAATATAATATATTATAATTTATAAAACTTTTTAAATTTTTATATTTAATTTTTTAATAATTAATATTATAAATTTTATAATATAATATTGTTTTATTTATTTTAATTTATATATTTTTTAAAACAATATTTAATTTTTTTTTATATAAAGATTTAAATATTATATTATTAAAATATAAATTTACAACTTTTTTATATATAAAAATAATAAAAATTTTAATTATTATTAAAATTATATTTTATTATTATGTTTAAAAATTTAAATTATTAAAATTTTAAAACTATAAATTTTTGTTTAATTATTTTTAATAGTTATATTATTATATAATAAATAATTTAATTATATAATATTAAATATATATTTATAATATTAAAATATATTTTTAATATAAAATAAATTAAAATTAAATAATTATTAAACTATATATATTAATTATAATATTTTAAACTATGTTTTAATTTTTATTATAGTTTTTTATTATAAAAATAATTTTATAAATAATTTTTAAAATTATTTTTAAATTATAAATAAAAAAGTTTAACCTTTTAATAATATTTATTTATAATTTATAATTTTTCTTTTTTTTTTTTTAAAATTATAATGTTTTAAATATTATAAATATTATATTTATATTAAAATAAACAAAAATGCTAAGCTTAATATTTTTAATTATGTTTATATTAAATTAAATAAAATAATATAAGCTATTTTAAACTCAACTTATTTTAAGCTAACTTTATTTATTTATATTAATAATTAAAATTATAAAACTATATTTAAAATTTTATTATTTTTATTACTTATATATATATAATATTAAAATATAAATTAATATATAATAAAATATAGTTATTTATAGCTTTTATTTTTAACCAGGTTTATAAATTTATTAAAAATATATAAATAATAAAAAAAAGTTTATATAAAATAAAAAATTTATATATTTATATATATTAAATATTAAAAAAAGTTTATTATTAAAGCAATTTTATATAAAGTTTAGATTATATAAAAAAAAATTATTTTTTTAAAATTTTATTTTATTTATTTTATAAAATTTAATATATAAATATTAATAATTTAAACATTTTTAAATATAAATTTTATTTATAATTTAAATATTTTTAAATATAAACATTATTAATAATTTAATACACAAATAAATTTTTATATAAATAATATTTTTAAAAATTATTAATATATAAAATAGTATATATAAATAAATATATATTTTATTTTATATAATTATTAAATTTTATTAAAATTAATTAAAAATAATCTATTTTATTAAAAATAAATTTTATTTATTATTTTAATACATATATTTTAAATATATTTTATTATATAGTTTTTAATAATTAAAAACTTTTATTAAATTTATAATAAAAGATTAAAAGTTTAATAAATTTAATTATATATATTATATAATAATAAAATAATAATATTATATTTATTATAAAGTAATAAATAAATTTAAAAATATATATATATTAATATATTTAATTTTAAAATTTTAAATATTTTTATTATATTTTTTAAAATATTATTATTTTATTAAAGTTTTAAACTTTTATAAATTTTAATATTAAATTTTAATAATTATAAAATAAAACTTTATAATAATCTTATTTTTTAAAATATATAAATCATTTTATTATTACAAGCTATAAAAAAATATAAATTATTTTATTATATATAATATTTTAAAATAAATAATATTAAATAATATATAAAATAATATAATAATATTTTATATAAAACTATTTTTAAACATAGAATTTATAAACATTTATATTTTTTTAACATAATATATATATTATTAAAACTATAGCAATTAGTTATAGTTAGTTATAGCTGTTATATATATATATATTTTATATAAATATATAACATATATATTATATATATATATATATAATATATATATTTTATATATAAAACAAACTATATTATTGCTATTATTTTAATAAGTTGTATATTAGTAGAATTTTTATATAAAATTTAAAATAATGCTATATATAATAATTATTTAAATAAAATTATTAAAAATAATAAATATTATATAATAAAAAGTTATATTTTATTTTATATATAAACAGTATTTATATTATATATATAAACTTTATTTAATATATATAATAAAATAATTTAAATATAAACATAAATAAAGTATTATATAAATACATGTTTAAATTTCTTTTTATTTTATATATTTAGCTATAATAAATTTTAATAAAATAATTAAAAATTAAAATTAAGTTATATTATTTATTTATTTTTTATTTAAATCTTATATTAAACATATTATAAAATTTATATAAAAATTTAAACATAATTAATATATTTAAATTAATATTAAAATAACAAGATTTTATTTTTAAACTTTTATATATATACACTTAAAATAAAATATTTAAATAAAAAATATTATAATATTAAAATATGTTTTTTAAATATTAATAAATAAAATAATTATTTTAATATATATAAAATTTGTTAAAAATATAAATATTTAAAATTCATATATAAATATATATAAGATTTATTTAATTTTAATATTTAAAATACTTTTATAAAAAATAAAATTAAAATAATTATACTTTTAATAATAATATTACTTAAAGTTTTAATAAAAATTAAATATAAAATATTAAAAGAAAATATTTATTAAAAAAAAAAGTTATTATATTAATAATTAATAAATATATTAAAAAATATTTAATATAAAAAATTTGTATTTTAAACTTTTTATTTAATATAATATAATATTAATATTAATATATAATAAAGATAATTTAAAAAATTATTTTTATTTATATATATATTTTATTTAATTATATAATTATTTTATATTATAAATAAATATTTTTAAATTAATTATTTATATTAATTAATTTATATATAACATTTATAATTCTTATTTATTATTATTTATATAATTATATATATAAATATTTTATGTTTTATATGTTAATATTAAATTTAACCTTTAATTTTTATCTTATATTTTTATTTATTTTTATTTTTAAACTTATATTTTAATATACCTTATAGTTTTATAAGTAGCTAAGGCGTGGAGCCTGCCTGGGGCGACGCCAGGGTTAGGGTTAGGGTTAGGGTTAGGGTTAGGGTTAGGGTTAGGGTTAGGGTTAGGGTTAGGGTTAGGGTTAGGGTTAGGGTTAGGGTTAGGGTTAGGGTTAGGGTTAGGGTTAGGGTTAGGGTTAGGGTTAGGGTTAGGGTTAGGGTTAGGGTTAGGGTTAGGGTTAGGGTTAGGGTTAGGGTTAGGGTTAGGGTTAGGGTTAGGGTTAGGGTTAGGGTTAGGGTTAGGGTTAGGGT